>JBBMJY010000001.1:17943623-17964929 GCA_037833715.1 Toxotes lorentzi
CCCCCCCCCCTTCGCACCCCCCCCCCCCCCCCCCCCCCCTCTCCCCCCCCCTCCCCCCCCCCCCCCCCCCCCGGCGGCGCTGTGGGACCAGAGGTGTGAACTCCAAGCCGACAGAGCAGCTTCTCTCAATTTAGTTTACCATATCCGTCATGGGAACATCACTTCTATTTTCTTTTCATTACAAGACCAATCTCTTCGCAATCCTTCCAAACAACAGTGGAATAACAGCTTATTTGCTCTGTGTGGCCTTGGTGGAAGGTGGGGTGATTGTAGTCTGTTTGGAGGTCCGCAGGATCATCTTTGTTGTTGGGCTCAGTGCTCCGGTGAAGATAGAAAAAATCTTTTCACTCACTGTAGGATTAAAATTTCCCACACCTCTCTTGATTTTTTTTTTTTTACTGCATCTCCACTGAGTGATCTTAGAAACTGGACCTCTCACAGACAAGTGCACGATGCTGCAAATAAATAAACATAAATGTATAGGGTGTTTAGTAAAAATTACACAGCTGAAGAGATAAATGTAATGACTGTGATTTCAAATTTGCAAAAGAAGGAGTAGTCTGAGTGACAGGTGTGTAAGAGAAAACTTAAAAACTGTAGAACAAAAACTCAGCTCCAGCATACTAGGGTTGAGTGACCTTCATCAGATGCAATAAAATGCTAAAATAGACTAATAGCTGCACAGCTTCAAAACACCTAAAGGACAAAATGGGACAGACATTTTTGTCCATTTTGAAAACACCAGCAGATGTTTACCTGTCCCGGTTTATTTGGCCAGACAGGTGAGTGATGCATAATGCCATGGTTTGGCACGCCTGTGCATGGCTCAGCTCTGTCTCCACCTAACTGTCCTTCCCACACATGGCCTGTTCAGATCAGATCTGACAGCATGCTCGCAGCACACAGAAACGCTCCGTGTGTACGTGTGAAATGCTTCAGGCTCTGTTTAGAGTTTCCCTCAAGACTTGTTTTAGAAGTGTTTAACTGTACAGATGGCCCTGGCTTTGAGGCTGGGCGGGTTGGGTACTAGTATATCAAAAGAAGATAAAGCTGATGATAGTGGGTCAAATTCCTCTGAAAATCTCTCTCCAAAAAAGACAAAGATTCACTGAAAATAATGTTGTTCCAGCAAAGAGATAAGTAGACATCCAGTTATATCTGTATTGAGATATCTCCACATCATCAAAAGCTAGCTTTCCTCAGTGAGTGGGTCTGAGAAAGGCAATAAATTAATGCTGTGTTATAGGGAAATAGAACAAAGGTTACATATGGCTATGTTGTGCTATGATATACTTTGGGAGCCCCGTTTGCTCAAATGTGTATGGTACATCTCTGTTTTCTGCCATGATAGCATGTGTGAAAAAGAAGAACATGAACCGCTCATTTTCAAAATCACCTTAACACCACAGTGGAACTGGAAAATGTCTGTTTTGTAAAATAAATCCAGGACTTATCTTATGCATGAATCAAAGGGATGTTTTGAACATTATCTTGGCAATTATTGTCTGGGGACTGTGGTACTATCCAGCTATTCAGTGTGCTTTTCTTTAAACAGCCAGACACTCTGTATTCCCCCCTTTTTTTGGGTCTGGGCTTAGCTTTTAATGTAACTGCAATCAACCACAACAAGATTTTTGAGGCCCAGCATTCATCCCTCAGAAATCCCACCAAACGTGAGTAGTATTGGAATTCCGGAGCACCATGCCAACCGTGAAGCCTCCCTGCCTCTCACAAGCACTGCACGGAGGGGCAATTTTCCTCCGGCTGAACTTCCCAAAGCTGCCTCACCTGGAATCAATCTGTAACACAATCGAAGGGTCCTGACTTGAAAGCCCATTCCTTCCCTTTGATAGTCTCTTCTTAGTAGCCTGCACGGCGCTGGAAACAGGCCTTTTGTAATCTGCAGATACAAAAGAGCCAGGGATTGGGACGAGTATCCACCCATCAAAGTGTATTATGCAAATAATCGAGAAACAAAGCTCAGATACTCTCTCTTTTTTTTTTTCCTGGGATGATGGGGAAATTGGGCTGGCGTTTGGAAATTTTAAGTCTTGTCATCTGCTGTTTTCCTCTGGATCGTGCTATTATTTTTCCCCCTTTACATTTGTTGTAACAACTTCTGAAATAATGAGACGCAGTGCTGACGTATGCCAGTGGGATAACCTTTTAGCAACAGGTGTGAGTTGAGCACTGAGCTCCTTCAGTGTAATTCAACAGCTTCCTTTCCACAGTAGCTCTAAAATTTTCCCCAGGAGTGTTCTCACAGCTCTTCCTATTGGCAAGGAGAGCAATTAACGTTTAATAGCTGTCCATTTAAGGCTCCAGGGAAATTGAGCCTTGAGTCAACATGCCAAACCCTATTTCCTTCTTTCACATCTTCCACTGTAAGCAAAAGTTCCCTAAAGCAAAATCGCGTGCTTTAAACCTAAGTGATGTTGTTTGTGGCTATACTGTAGGTAGTGTGCTGTAGTATAGCAAAAAAAAAAATCCCAAATAAAATACATACATGTATTAGACAAGATGTACAAACCAGCTCTTTTATAACCAAAACCAACATCTTTCTCAGACATTCAAAGGAAGAAAAGATTATTTTTCTGCACTATCCTTTAAATAGGTTAATTACTTGCTCATACATGTGATTTCAATTGAGTAATTAGCTGCAATTGAATCAGCAGCAGAGGAGCAGAGCATATAGATGTAAAGCATGAAATGAAAAGGACATTTGTTCAGGGAGCCCTCTTTTTACTCAGTCACAGTCCCTAACCCCAACACAGGCAGTGAGTCACAAGCTGAGGCCGACACTCGGCCAACAGCGCGCCCTTTTCTGCTCCACAAAGAGTGAAGTCCCGCCAAATTGTACATTCATTCTACATAATCAGTTTATTATGTCTGCCTTTCATGTTCCTTATTCTCACATGCAAAGCTGTTTTTTTTTTTTAATTCAGTACATCTGTCATTTGTTTCAAACCTAAAGGTCTTAGACTCGCAAAGTATTTTGGACATTAAGATGAACTTTTGTAGCAATCAAATGGTGTCATCTCTCTCTGTGTGAATTTAATGTCAGTTTAACATTTTAAGGAGAAAATGTCTTCACTGCTGACTAGAAACAACACACAGTGCATTTACATGCATATCAGTATCCCATCATGGTCTGGTTATTATAAGAAATATAATTGAAAATGATCTAACAATGGTCTACATGCTCAAATAAAAGTGAAAAGTAATGTACTGTCGTTTAAAGCCTGAAGATCATTAGATGAACTGTCAAACAACAGACAATTTACAAACATAATTTCTAATTTAGGTAGATGCAAAACATAGTTCTGTTTCATAGCAGACATTGCGACCTGTCATAGTAAGAAAAGTGCAGATGTTAGTTGTAACATTAACAGTGGCCCTGTTTAGTGACAGTGAGCCAGCATGAACCACACCAGGTCCCTGAAACTGAAGCAGCTAAAATGGAATTCAGTCATCATTAATTTTATTATCTACACGACTGCTTTTCTTATTGTGAGAGGCAGAATGTTTTCTGTGAAAATGGACTATATTGTCATTGTTGATCTCAAACTAGAAAACACATTGGCATTTGTTCATATCTTCATTATGGTAACAATAGAATTTTACAGTAAAATCAGATAAAACACAATTAAACATGAGCCTGCACGTAGTAGGTATGAGTAAACTTAGTAATGAACCATGAGAAACATGATTAACAAACTGTTTTACAAACATGTAAACGCTGCACAGAAAGGCCCCGCTTGGGTCTTGTGGAAGTTGGATCTTTGGATATTGAACTGGGAAAACCACTGAGCCTCCATGCTATTCATATTTTAGGCTGAGTTATAAGGTCAGGAATTAGACTGGCAGCATAAGAAAAATACCCTTAGGAATATCTACAAAATCCTCAAAATCTATGTTTCAAGACAGGCAATGGCCTGTTTTAGAGAAAATCTGAGAACAAAGCACAACCAACCTTATCCGGTAACATTTGTTTTTTCTGAATTGCTCTGTAGCTTTATTTCATATCAGTGCGACTGCACAGTCTGTACCGTTTCCCATTTCAACAGCCAAAATATCAGTACCACCTCAAGCTGCTTCTACTTATTCTTCTTCTTGCCATTGTTTTAAATGTATGAACTGCTTAACCATGGCTCATTGTTATTGCAGCAAACGTGACACAACTTCATGAGTGTCATATTGTTAAATTAGGCTTGAACAACAGCGCATTATGATAAAACGTTTGCATTACAAGATTGTGCCAGAGCATCTGTTAGCTCCTTTATTCACTGCTGTGTACTTTTTTGTCCTCAGGCACTTCAGACTCTTTCATTTATATTCTCCTTCCTCTGCCCTCTCAGACCGGTCACCTCTCTATTTCAGTCAACGGATGCAATATTATACTAAAACAAATTGATTTGTCTGGCTTTTTCCTGCTCGACTTCAGTCTGATCTGATCAATTTGCTGACAGTGTTTAAGTTCAGTTTGTCCATTCACTCTTATTTTCTGTATTTCAGAGTGAAGGCTGGTTCTTTGCAAACATCAGTGTTTGTATGCATTTGGGTGTTGTTATTATAAACTGTAGTTGGGTTGCATAGGAAGATTGCACACTTTACAAGTATTCTGTAAAAATTCTCAGTCTCATGAGGCAGACAGGCTGCTTTAATCACCTGGTTGAAAAAGTAAGACAGGAGATCTCAGTGTTTGTCTGAACAGACTCAGGACAGAGTAATCCAAGGTTCTGCTCTCTACTTGTAAGATCAGACTCCTTCATGTTTGACTTACACGACCCCAGCCTCAGTAAACAACACACGCAGCTTTAATTGGAATCACTTGGTCACCCTGAAGCAGGATGAACAGGGCTTTGTTGCAGGCATGGCAGCTCCCAGTACCTGACATACATATCTCCAAGGAGGTGGCTGGACCTCAGAAACATTAGGAATGTCCCACTTTTCCAAAAACCCTAACCTGAGTCGGTCATAGCACTTTTACTTGTATTTCTACTACTGCTACAGCAATGACTGTTGAGACACACACATTAAAAATGTGACTGATTAATCACACTTTCAAATAACCAATGTTTGTCATGGACAACAGTTTCATACATATATAAAATAAAGTAGGTAAACAGAAAAAAATGAGTAAAATAAGACGCAATCCAGTGCAACATACTGTGTCAGAGTGGCAGAGCACATACTGTATGTGATGTGAACATAATAACATGTTAAAATCCTCTTTTATGCTTTGAAGAAGCTGCAGAAGAGAATAAGCTCTTCAATGCTTCTGGAATTTCTTCTTCTGCATAAATATATGATTTCATTTACAAAACACACAAAGAGCAGTGCATACAGTTTATTGGTTGTTGTTTCTAATTTGTCCATGCTTACGCATCTAAGCATCTCTGATCAGCACACTGGAAAGTGCGGCGTTGTGTTCATGCGAAACAAACAAAACCAAACAAGGAACAAATTTAATCTATCTACTATCCTTTGTTTCCTCTTATATTTCTTTTTTCTTACAACGTTTCTGCAACACAATCATGTATACAGACGTGGCACAGAAGAAAGAGCAGGCCGATGAAGACATACAGGTTGTGATCTATGAATAAAATAGGGGGGGGGGGGCCTTTCCTCTAAATTAATTACAGGAAAGGCCTTGGGACTGATTTATAAACAATCAGACAGTATATGGTCGGCAGAAATAGTAACCATTCATTCTTGTATGATTCCTGCAACTTCCTTAAGTGAATAAATGACAAAAAAGGGGCATCTGCATCTGTGCGAATGTCTTCTCAAATTAAATAAAGAACATGACTCTGATTAAGATCCTGTTTGAAAGGACTTTTTTTTTCTAGCAGCTTCCAGGACATTCCAGGATATTAGACTAGTGAGTGAGCTCTCTGTTTTCTCTTGGTGCTGACCTTTGCTAAAAAGGTCAATGGGGTTTTAATGCTGGTCATCGAAGTTGTTTCTCTGCTCCGTGTCTCAGTAGCTCGACAATGAATAATCGTGTCCCGATCGTGACAATGAAGCCCGTGTCATTGACTCTCGTTATAGATGTGCAGATGCTCTCAGCTGACTGGGTTCAAGATTGACGTCAAAACCTGGAAACACGAACGGTACTTAATGATGATGTTTGATGTTGGTGTCTTAAGTTTAGTAATATGATCTTTGCCTTTGGTTTCAAAGAAATGAGGCTGCTGAAAATGTACACAGTTGAATGATAATCTCTTTATTTATTGTTTGTCCATTCTTGTTTCAGAGCACATCCAAGATAACCCCTTCTTGTTTGTGTTGGAAAATAAAGAAATACAGCACTTGTGAGACTACATACTTACTCAGAAACACACTGACAGACTTTGTGAACTTGTGGTAAGCTCTCATCTGTTATTTAAACACTAAGGAAGTTTGTATTATTGTTACTGATTTGAGGATCCCTCTGTGTAGGGTCCCCAGTCTCTTTTTGTGGCTCTTTTTCAGCAGTGACACAAAGGTGGGACACACAAAAGCCATACATCTAAAGCATATAGTGCTGTAGTGCATTCTCTCTTATCAAAAGCTTACTTTCTATGATAAATGAAGATGAAACACACACAGTGTGGCTGACAGAAGGATCCCATGAAGCTGCTGTAAGTACAATCTCTGAACTGACATTTTTATGACAAAGCATAATCTCTATGACTCCAACTATTTTGAGATAGAAGCCTCAAACCCTTTACTACTATAGAGTATGCAGGGCTTTTTTAGGAGGGACCCTCCATTTCTGTTCTTCCATGGTTAATCAGGCTCATTTTCCCCCACTGTGCTCTTACACACAATTCCTAATGTGTTGTGGCGATTCCCTGACTTCCACCCAGTGCGTGCTATAGGAAAGACTGCATTTATCTTCTAGGCTTAAAAATACCCCACATGATAAAAACCAATGTAATTGTATACCCTGTACAAATGTACTTACGAATAATGACATTACTGGCGTGCTTGTTTTCTACAAAGCCCACTCATGTCTTCCAAGTTACTTCTTTAATATTTGTCAGCATCCTCTTCACTTTAAGCTTTCCCCTTGTCAGGCTATGTTTTTCAATTAGCCGGCTACTCAAACCTTTTGAAAAAAAAAAAAAAGTCAAAGAAAATTCAGTGAGGCTGTTTCTTGACATCTGCGCACATGTTCAGCAGCAGTCCTGCCCTTTGACCCCTTCACTGAGCATCCCACATGCTGCTGTGACCCTCTTCTCTGGAGTCTCGGTGATGTCCGGCGGCCCGAGTTCGTAGGTCACAGCGATGACAGCAAGCACCTTGCTGCGAGACTCCTATCTGCCCACCAAAATAAACACAGGAGGGTCTGCTCCAGCCCTCCCACAACACCCCCTGTTCAGCTCTGACTGAGTCTTAGAGATTAAACGCTGAGGATGCACGGGATCCTGCCTCCTCTAATCAAAATACTGTCAGGGTCAAAGGTCGAGCCGAGAGATCACAGTCAACTTTTATCCCAGCGACATTGTTCCAGAGAATGTGGCTTTACTTCGGTGGAGGGAGAGTCTTGGCTGTTTTCCTTTACTAGACTCCTGTTTGAGGAGCTTTTCACCACCACCTGTCTGTGTTTCTCTTTCCTCTGCTTACACATCAGCTAGTGTGCCTCAGTGAAAGAGCAGTACATGACAGTCCACCAGATGTCAGATGCTTACTTTTTGAAAACGCTTTCTTTCAACAAAATGAAATGTCATTACCAAATGTTGCAGCACTGTACCAAATCTAAAACTTTGTCACTGTTACTTGGAGCGCAATCACTAGCAATGTTCAATCCAAACTACGATGTGTGAAATCCTCATGCTGCATCAATGTCATAGGGGTGTGGTGGGGATGCATGGACATATAAAGCCCAGGAGGTAGTGTTAGACTCACACTGCTAAAACATTTGTTTAAACAAGCAACACACAGAAACACAGACCAAAGGCAGTGCTAAAAGTGTAATTTTGGACTTGTAGGATCCAGGTCCTATAGAGCACATTGCTCTGCTTGATAAGAATGTATGCCATGGCCTGATACACTGAAGTATATCACAGCACAAGACATTTGTTCCCTCCAAAAAAAAAAAGAAAAAGAAAAAATCACTCAAACACTCAAAAGTATTACAGATATCAGAAAAATATGGAAATCAGTGATTAATCTTAATCCAAACACACTCCTTTATATGACTATACCAGTAAGGGTTTCTGATATAATAAGCTATGTGCTACTGAAACGAATCAGTTGGAAAACCTCATAAAACCAGGCCAGATACATTATGGTTTCATATCAACTTTCATTTTTGAGTTTCATGGTGAGGTGCTGAAATTTTAGTAACAAGGTTGAGGTTAGTTTGAGGCAGGAGTTCTTCGGTTAGCAACCTTGAAAATATCAAGCTTTGAACTTTGTCTAAATTGAAGACAGTTGGCCTCAAGTCCGTGTCATCTTTAAAGAGTTAATAAATGTTTCACTTTTTCTTTGGCAGCTACTGCCCTTCAGTAGTTTACCAGAGCCTAACTGTGACTGTACTGAAAGTGACTTTCTTGACTGTCAAGAAAGTCCTAAGCTTTCTTTTTGTGAGCGCACAGTAGAAAGAATGAAAAAGACAAAAGATGCACAGCATGTGAAACAACAAATTACGTGATGAAACGAAAACCAACGGAACCAAAAAGCTGACAGCATCAACCAACACTTCAGCATCTGGACATTTACAAAGACAGGCTGGTAGGGAGGGAGACAACAAATTGCTGGACATTTGTGTAATTTATTCAGAATACAGTGCCCTCTAGATTGCGGCCTGCAACCTATTTGCACAGCATTATCTCTCAGAAGTGGTTAGAGTCGGGTGAGGTGCCAGTGCGGCATTTCTCTTCATACTGGTACACATTACTATCACATGTCTCCACTGCTTGTACCATATAGTGGAACTTAAAAATGTGTATCACCTCAGTTGTAATAGCAGCTTTGGCTCATTTGACACTGAGCAGTCACCATCTTTTTATCTCAGAGACAATGAAAAGAGTTAACAAAAAAAATCTAATTTTTAGCATCAACATGCCTCCAGATTATTCCTCAGATGGCAGCTTGTGCTTTTCTCTGAAAGCTGGCCACCATATTGTTGTTTACAGCAACCTACAATACATGAGTTGTCCTGGCCTTGAAAATACATACAGTAGCACATTTTGAAACACTGCCATCATATTTGTTGCTGTCAGCTGCGCAATCACCATGTTCAAGTGTCATTATCCCCCGAGGAGCCCTGCGGACATATTTGTGGCTGTGGTTTCCAGAGACTGTAAAGCCCAGTGAAGACCTCCCTAAAAGCTTTAAATCCAGCAGAGCCAGTACGGTTGCTTTTGGGAACTAAATTATAGGTAGGGGCACACACTAGGCAAGAGAGGTTACCGAACATGCCAAGCATTAGCCATTTAAATACCAGTGGGTGACTGCTAAATAGTCAAGAATTTGATTAATGGCAGCAGCTTTTTCTGTCTCATGTCTCCAGAGAGAGCATTCACTATCAGCTGTGTGCACTGCAGCATGAGGGCTGACCCTGCTGTTACCTGTGCTGTAAAGGCAGCTACAGCTCAGGTGGGGGGTTCAAACCCAGCTCTTCTTGTCCACACATCAGTGCACTTGAGCAAGATGCTGAGACCCAAATCGATCCCACTGAGCAGAGGAAAAAGTATGTTGCTTTGCTGCCGAATGTAATGTGAGCCTGAAGTGAAAAGTGTTTTGTACACATTTACAGTTTCATTCTCAGCATGAAATGATTTTAAATCAATCAGCACAATGAAGTCAATGCTTAAACCTCTGAACAATTAGCAGCTCATAAGCAGATGAGCACTTCGCCGCGGGTGCCCATGTTTTTCTCACCCTTTGAGCTTTAAAGCATGGAGGCCAGTTATGAGGTTTTTCCTTGTACCAACTTCTCACATCCAACAACAAAAGAGCACAACAACAGTGAAGGGTGGTACAGTGGACAGTGAACCATTCAGCACGGTAACACACACACTCGCAGTGGGAGCACCCTGACTGTTGAATGAGACTACTCATTTTGATCAGTAATATCTTCCACAGGTTTTCTGATTGTAAGAATCTGCAGTCCGCCAGCTCTAACTTTAACCTTTCTACTCAGAAATACACAAACACACACACACACGCACACCTCAGTGTATTGCGTGCTATGTGTGTCAGCTGGGTGTGCTCTGAATTTGATGAAGCAGGATAATTCTCTCAACTGATCATATCTGTAAAGGAGGAATCCCAAGATCAAACCCAGATTCTGGAAGTAGTCACATATGGGACACATTTTTCCAGATCCTAATAAACTTTCATCTGTGAATTTTGTGTATGGTGAGGGTCTGGATGGGATGGGCACCGTCTCCAGGCCTTCAGCAAGTTCTACAGAACCCGAAAGGCAAAAATAATAACCCTGAACTGAATTCACACTGTGCTGCACATGCACATTCGGTATGCACATTCATATAAGTACTCGTACATAAAATGTGTATTATGCATACAAAATACATGTCCAAAAACACAGAAAAGGTACAATAATTAAAGCATTGATTTTAAAACAAAAAAAAGGTTTACCAGGATGAGATTGGTGATTCCACTTTCATGTTTACATCTCATGTATATTTAGTGAAACATGAAGCACATTTGGAAATAAGATTCTGCACTAATGAACCAGAAACACTGAGGTCCACTGGGAGTTTACCTGTTCTATCTTTGAACCTGACGTGAGGTGCCAGATGTTAAAGCAGCAGATGTTTCTAGCACTGTGCACAACTAAGGTGCAGACTGTTTTTCTCTGTAAAATAATACACCATCCCATACTCTTATCAAGAGCAAAGCAAGAACAGATGATTTTTCTATCTTTACCTCCTTGGGTGTTTTTTCTTTTTTTCATTATTAAATTCAAGATAAGTGCAACCATTTTTGCTTTTCTCTTTCTTCATTTAATTTGCTCAAAAAACCTGCTGACGCAGTGCAGTCCCCCACTCATGTGAAAACAATTTCAGCAGCACATAAAAATCTGCTGCGGAGCTTCAAACAGGCAGAGACTCAGCTCATCCTCACCCAGAAGAACCTTACTCAGATTGGCCATAGATGTGTGAACCTACAGGTGTGTTACCACTGTTCACTACAGGGACAAAGCAAGGGAAGAGAAGCTATTTCATACATTCTATTGTAAATATCTGTATATATTGTGTTTCTTCTTTTTTGTGTGTCTTGTTTGAAATGTCTCTTTTCTACCTCATGCTGCTCAATGTGCCTTAAATTGCCCCCCGGGGTCAAATAAAGTTTTCTGAATCTGAATTTGAATCTGAATTCAACAAACTCAGCAGAAGACTGACACTTTTCACACAACCTGACTTGAGAGTTTGCATGCATGCAGACCCACAGAAAGACTGTGTAGGGGAGAAAAAACAGATCACCAACCAGATAAACATGATCCATACACACACATCAGCACTGGTTTACCACACAGCACTATGGATCTCAAAATTAAAACATGATTGTGACCAATTTACTGCTACTTATGAATAAACAGTGCTGAGGAAAAAGAAAAGACAAGACATAATTTCAGCCAGCAGTGTTTGACTTCAGTGTGCTTTCCACATAACACAGTAATTGGTGCAAATGTATCACTAAGCTGGTTTTTGACTTGTCGAGTACTGTACGATGTGTGACACCTTAAAGTACACATGAGGCGGCTGACCTTCACTCCCAACCACCACCAGAAAACCAGGTTCAGTTCTTCAGTTAACTTTTTGTTACTGCAGACTTCTTTTCTCTTTTAACAGCAGTGAATTACTGGTGAAAAAGTGCAGAGAAAATGCACAAAGAAGGTGACTGAAAGTGACTGTTGGGCTACACAAATGATAGGAAACACATTTCTGTTTGTGTGCAGCATGTTTATGTAAAAAAAAAAAAGATAAATTGAGTTATTTGAGTGTTCTATTGTACCAGTTTGTAGCTTTACATGGTAATTTGGATTTGGCTGCATCAACCACCAAATTATCATGTTGAGGCTGTTGCAAATACAGAAGATAGAAAACCTTTTCATTTTAAAATCCTGTGAAAATAACGAGGAAAAAAAAGGTAGAAAAAAGTTTTTGTTTTTTTTTAAAAACTTCATATAATGTCTAAGGTCTCTTCTCTTCTACAGTGTCGCTTTAGGATTATTTCAATATGTTACCACGAATCACACACTAAAAATCATGTTCATATCTCTGTGTTTCATTTTGAGAATCAAACAGCACTAATGTGATCTGTTGTTCACTAATGTACCGTGAATCAAAGAGCAGTAACAATTAACAGCATTCATACATCTGTGTAGAATTTTGTTCTACATCTCTGACATTTATCAGAGCACACAGTGTGTTATCACAGTCCTTTGTGCAAAAGCCCACAGTGAGCTCTCATACAGAAGCTCAGTTCAACTGGATGATATACCACTTGTATGAGTACCATTGTAGTTTAGTTTCCCATAAGTATAAAGGATTTCAACTGTAAAATAAATCTGCAGAGTGAATAGTCTGCCATGTGTGTCATGACAACACATATTTTCACTATAGGAGCTAAAGAGTTTCAATTTAAGGAATTTGAAAATTGATAATAAATTCACTACATTATAAAAACTGTAAGATGGTTATGCTTGACAATGCAAGTTCGCCTGCTTGTTAGTTCAAAGGTGGCTCATGAGTCATTATAATGTAAAACTGATTTTCACTCATAATCCCCAAATCAGAATCACTGGCTCAGCTAAATCCTCCACAACTTCACACTCTAACACAGTGTTCAGTGTTTTATTTGTGGCTTTGATGAAGTAAAAATATGGGACATGATAAATGCACAGCAGGCCAAAGTATGGAAAGAAATAAAAGTTGCAAGTGTCAGTATATAAAAATTAATAAATAATACTAAATGTACAATGCACATTGACAAATCCTAAGTCTACTATCTTTCCCAGTAATCACTTGCCTCACTGCAAAAAATATGCAATAGATGCAAAAAAAAAAACTTTCCAAATGTTTGCATAACCACCATTGAAAATACAAGGGTGGTAATGCAAATACATTACACCAGTGAAAATATGAACTGCTTTGAGTCAAGTAATCATCAAAGAGTCCAACACACCACTACTGTTGTCCCACACTGAAAACACTATAATAGGATATGACAGGGGAGTAATCTTCGATTCAGTCAGATACACTGCAGAGATTTACATGTTACAGAGATGAAACACTTGAATCTTTACACTGTAAAACACAGAATGTGGTCAAGGCTAATTACAGATGTTTTGCCCATGGGTAGGGCCAGGTAGTGCCTCAAAACATTCTTCGATGCTGATTTGGCCAGTGCCACTGAAATGTTATTCCAATCATATGTTTTTAAAAGTCTGCTGCCACATGTCGTGTGTTCAAAATGGCCCAGACTGTGCTGTTTTGGTTTCATAAATGCTCAACAAATCTCTGCTGCGCACACACACAGCGTATGATCACCAGCACGTTACGAAAGTCTGGGTTTTCGTGCCCAAATAGGCCCTGCGAAGATGGAATGTCTCTTTTATGTGAAATTAAATAAGATCAGCTTGTGGGCCTCTCTCCTTCCTGTTCCGCTTTCCGTTTTATGTTCATTTCCATTCCCAAACAAAGCTGTCTCTCCACGGTGTATTAATGCCCATCAAAGGCCTCAATCAAGTTGCATCGCCACAGGCTAAAGTCAAACTGGAGAGGCTAAAGTTTAATGTTGCCAGTGCAGCAAGGATGTGGGCTCATGTCTCTTCCATGCCCTTGTGTTTTCTTTTAACCCCCACATTCACAAATATCTTGCAAGTGGGGTTAGTGGAACGAGGCATCTGAAAACAGCACACACTAAAGAGCCATTTAAGGGTCACTGACTGTGACAACAGTCTTACTCATTGTACCATTAGGACAACGTCTTTATGTATTTCACTGAGAGGGCGGAAAATTCAGAAAATAAAACATAATTACACAGGGCTTCCTAAAAAATGTGTTGTTGTTGTCATGGCTGTGAGTCAATAGATTCTTAGTTTAGACGTATCCGGCAATGAGAAATATTTAAGAAGAAGCTGTCGACTGTCTACTGACATTTTCTCTTCCTGAGTGGAATATTGTGCTTTGTATCTGTCTTAATTAAACTTCCCTTAAACTTATCAACCCTATCTAAAGGGTTCTACAAAGAGTTTTCCATGTAGTGCATGTACAGTGTATGTAAGTAACACTAAGGAAGAATTTTACTGTGATAAATCTGCTTTTTTTAAAAAACATTTTTCTCCACTGAACTCTAAATTTAAGATCTGAATTGTAAGTAATAATTTGAAAAGCAAAAATACCAAAAAATGGTGGATAATGTATTCATATAGAAATGCCACGCTTTTTTTTTTTTTTTTTTTTGCTGCCAGTGAATGTATATTTTCATATAATACAGTTCAATAAAACCTATAATAGATTTCATGAAATGGTTGTTTTGTCATCAGCTAGCAGATTTAGACCAGTTGTTTCTACAGGAGAATAGCCAAATTAAAATATATGAATTTGTTTGACTCTTTATCACACAGTCAGTGAATTTAAACATTATAAATTTAAACAGAATAAACAACTTCTGTTTTTCCCCCCAAAGATTTTGGTTAAAAATTGTACTTTATAAAGACAGAATCAACTTACGCTGACTTATGTTCTGGACGTGAAGTATGATGCCAATGCTTTTTTTCCCTTTGTGTGTATTCATGCCCGAACACACTTTTCGTGAGCGTGTACTGTATGTCTGCGTGCATATTTTTTAATGCTCCTTTATTCACTGCAGGTGGGCCTGCTGTTAAGGGGAAGCTTTCACTTGCTGTGCCAGAAAACTGACAAGTAAATAACTTTTCAATAGTCAGGAACACGGTCCCTCACGTTCGCACTCTGACCATCCTGTGCTGTTAAAAGAAAAAAAAAAGGAGAGACTGCGCATGGTTCTTATAATAAAGCAATTACAGTTGGTAAAACTGGGGACACTTTTCCCTGTGAAATAAAGGGAGATCAAATCATGCTTGTGGCCAAAGCATGAACCGCCACCCTCTAAACATGCCAGTGGAAATATAAAACACACTATACTCCATCTTTATTTACAGCAGACGCAGACTTCCTGGAGCTGCACTAAAGATAAAAAACAGATTAGACAATATTCAGGCACATATAGCATTTTGGAGTCCTGCTGGTATACTTTGTGCTTCCTGATGAATACCACACATACAACTTTTTTTAATCTATAAAATGACTAATTTAAGGCTTTTCAGTTCTGGTGCCTGATAGTGAATAAAAAAAAAATGCTTAAAAAATGAAATAGAACCACACCAGAAAAATGCTGCAAACATGTAGCATTGTTGATTTGCATTGCAGAAATCACAGGATCATCAACAGGAACCCACACAGTCTCAGTGAATTGGTAAATCTGTGTAAAAGCTGTAACATTATTACATTACCAGATCATTACCTGACATCAGTTCACTGCTAAGAATAGCACAGACAGAGGTATGCGGTTCCAGCAGGTTGAAAATTCGGCCATGTAATCATTAAGTCTGGTTCACTGCCATAAACCAGGCTGCTGACATATGAAGACAGAGTTCAAAGTAATTAGATATTAGTTTGACTGTATTAGATGAAACATAAACTGTTGTAGAGTCATTTTATCTTTCTCCCTTGAGACAGTCGGCTTGCAGCTGAGTGTGAGCCAGGTTCTCAGAGCATGAACATTACATCAGACGTGGAAGTATGGACACCTTTCAGCCTGATGGGCTTAATCTGAAATCCAATCATATAAAATGGAGCAGATTTCGACTCCGCTTTCTCTCAGTTGCTTCCTTTTTTTCTCTAATGCATGTACTCTTATATGTGCATGTGTCCACCATGTGTGCATGACTGTATGAATATGTTTGTGTGTTTGTTGCAGTGCGCGCACACAATGTATAACTTCTAGCTGTGAGTTCTGTCACGTTGTCTGCTGGTTGCTTACGTGAGTGTGTCCAGTCCAACGTTATTCATTTTCCTACAAAGCTCTGCTACTCAAGAGAAAGGCAGTGTACAGAAGAGTGACAAATATTAACTGACCACACGAAAAAGGCAGAGAAGGTTACATTCGCACAACTGCCGCAGAAGATGGACCAAACTGTTTGTTGTTTATCTTCTATTTTGTCAATCCAAAGTTTTAGAAAGTTTTTTTTTCCAACAGGTTTCTGAAACCTTAGGTTACATATGTGTTTATAATAGATCTCAATGCAATATTAAAAAAAAACTGATTACTGTGTGAGCAAGAAATTTTCTCGTTCAAATACTTTTAATAAACAGAGGATTGTAAATATGGGCTGCCTGTTATAAATCATGGGGTAATTTTTAAAGCAAATAAAGTGTGGTACATATGTTTTTCATCGATCCCACTGATTCAGCTTGTGCTTGAGTGTAAGGGATTCAGCAAAATGTGTCAGTTTCATGATGCCCCAGCTCACATGTAGCAGCCTACTGTCAAATAAGTGGACTAAGGCAACCACATCTAACTACAATATCCAAAATATAATGGGACTTAAGGGAAACTAAAATAATTCATGTATAAACAAATAAAACAGAATAAATTGCATTGGATTAAATTAAAATGTACTGTTTCAAATTGTACTGAAAACAAAGCATTTTAAAGTCATTTTAAGAGCTTGTTAAGGACGCACTTTACTCTAAAAGGCAATGGTAGATAATTAACTGTTAAAGATCACGTAGAAAAACTCATCAACCCTCCAGGATGTTCTCACAGAGGAAAACAGGTATGTTTGGGTGTTAGATTCAGCAAAGAATGAGACACAAAGTGAGAAATTCGCACACGTTAAAAATGATGAATGATGAAATTTGAATTCCAGTCAATACACTAACGGTGAAGAAAAGCAATCGTATTATGGCGTGTATTTAGGTAAAGTTAGTGCAGAGGCTGCAATAAAAGCGCTAAGATACACAGGGCCTGTAAAAAAACGCACCTCCTTTGTCGATGAGTTTCCAGTTATTAAATAGTCTGTCCTGGACTGATCTATAATATTGTCTGCAAAGGAGTTCGGTGGATTTTTCGTGTAGGGTGCTTAACCCTTCCAGTGTGCATGATGTTTAGGCTCTAACCAATTTCCTGCATAGATCAGGTGGCCTTTCATAAACGGCTGCACGTTTTAAAAACAGGGTTTACAAATAAATCACTAACTGAAGACGACAGCTGTAGCTGGCTGCAGAAATAATGTCTATCATCTCGTCGCAACAAAGATCATATGTAGGCTGTGCATAATCTGAAATTTGCATCTTGAAACATTTGCAGTCAGCGCAAACCAAATCTAATGGACGAAGTGAAAAATAAATAAATAAAATAAAATAAAAAACAAAGATGCAAAACTTATAAAGAAATAATCCAAATTAGGTGGACTGATACACGAGCCTATGATAACATTATTATTATTATTATTATTATTATTATTATTATTATTTGTATTTTCATTTTGAGTCCACCTTTACTCAGGTATGTCACACCTAATAATATTTTCTAGTCTAAAATCACGAGAAATTTAATAGAAGTCACTGGTTCTTCGAGTTTGAATGTTTTTAAACAGTTTCATTCAGAAACCACAGAGAACACAATCGTTGGAGTATGAGCTGCCCTTGATGAACCATTGCGAATGAAGCGTAAAATTGTGCCCTCTCCGCCCCAGTGCCATCATTCATAGGCTATATTCATATCCAAATTGCATTAATGTCATGTGTTAAGCCCCCCGCCCATTTTTGCAAACCCCTTTTTCCCCCTTCCTTCAGCTAATAAGCGACCTAACTCGTTCGTGTCGTCAGTATAATCACTTGGGAGAGGTCTTGAAGCCAGGAGCTCTGGGTCCCATCCTCTGAGGAAAGACGGGTTTGTGTAACTCTCCTCAAACCTGCGGGGGAGTTTGGAGTGTTTGGTCAACGATAGTGGTTCCTGGAAAAGATCTGAATCGTTTTATAACCAAACCCAGCTGCGGTCTGGTGTGCGCTGCAGTGTCTGCGTGCGTGTGCATGTGTGTGTGCTCATCTGTATGATGTAGAGGGAGAGGAAGGGGCGTCTGCGCTTCCCTTTCCAAGAGAGAGGGAGAGAGAAAAAGAGAGAGAGAGAGGGGAAGAGAGGGAGAGAGAGAAAAGTTTGGTATTTTTCTTCCCTTGACTCTTTTTTTAGGCATGAACGCCGAGACCTGCGTTTCATACAGCGATATGACATCCATGGATTCATATTATAGCCCCTCTGCAGCGCTAGGTAGGGATCACCAGACGGACCACTTTAGGACATTCCCAGCCACTGACACCAAATACAGCCCCACTGCCTTCCTGCCCAACAAAGGTCAGGCTTACGGAGAAAAGTCCCGGAGCCCCTTCCAGCAGGAGTGCCAGTCATTGGATGCCGCCGCAGCTGGGCAAGGCACTTTCAGTAAATACCACCTGTTTATGCAGAGGTCTCCTTGCAAAACACCCCCCGAGGACGGCAAACTGCACCAGGAGAGAGGACACAACGGAGCGCTCATCCCGTTCTACGGTGAGTGGAAAAAACAACATCAACAAAATCTTTAAGACGACTGAGTTGCAGGCGAAAGGTGAGGCATCCCAAGACAAGACATACCTGTGTCAAGATTTGATTTTGTTAAGCTGTTTCCATCATGGAGCAGAGGAGCTGTCACGCGAAAGATCAGCAGAAGTGTATTTTAAGATGTTAGGCTCTGCAACAAAAGTTACTCCAAACACTTCATTATCAGGATGTTTCCGCCGAGGCTGCGTGCGTCTGTGCAACGTTACTTCGTTACTCTGTGCAACGCTCGTTGCTCGACTTGTTCATGCAAAATCCGCAGATACGACCCTAAGCGGTTTGGAGGTTTCGATCGCAAATAAAGGCGCGTGATGCAGAAACTGGCCATTATGGTCGCTGGTGAACTGACAGAACTCAGATGAGTGGCGCCGGGTTTGGTAGTTAATTGTTTCTTGACTGGTGAAAGCACTTGTCCAAAACCAACTTTAAACTCCTTTCTTTTGTCTTCTTCTTCCTGTGTCCTCTAAGATGAGAAACCTCCTCTGTGTGTGTAAAAAAAAAAACAAAACTTCAGAAGCCTTTTCTCTCCAGCAGCAGGACACAGGACATCCCAGCTCACGGCGCAGCAATCATGTGCGTAACACAGTTGAGAAGAGGCATAATCTTCCCGACTATCAAATTGTCCCTTTGGCCATCAAAATTAAATTAGGGCGCATTTAATGCGATAATCTGCATTACAATCCTCAGTATTGGAGCTGAGACGGACAATTGAATTAACAGGTTGGCACAAATAGTGAGCTCCAAACTGATAATATTTTCATTTCATTGCGCTGCCTGATTGGCTCCAATTAGATTTAATTGCGTGGGGACACTGCTGTAATGGGTGAATGATGAGGGTGTAAATAAAACTTTGACCCTCATTAGGTAGGAGGCCACTTTGAAGCAGCATCAGTTTTTTTCCCCACATGAAAACATTTCCCCAAAACTTGAAAGACACCATACCAAACTAAAAAAAAAAAAAACAAATAAAAAACTGGAGTATTAAGATTTGTCATCCAGAAAGAGGGTTTTAGTAAATTGCAACGTAGACAAACTGAATTCAGCTGGTTTGCCCTCTACTGCATCCCTGCCTGCTCATAAAGGAGAACACACACACACACACACACACACACACACACACACACACACACACACACACACACACACACACACACACGGATGACTGATATTTATAACAATGACAGTAAGTCCTCTCTATTTTAATCTTTTAATCATTTAATATATGTGTTTTGGGTCTTTGGGCCTACCATTTGAAAAGAATAAAGCCACAGAAATCAGGACTCAGGCAAACGAACAAACAAACAAACAAATAAGGGTTTTTTAGGATGACTCACGCAGCTGTATAGACACTGAGGAGTAACATTACCCATCATTAAGTCTATGGCAATGCTTACTTAGGAGCTCAAAGATCAAACGCTGACACCATTTTTTATATAATTAAAATCTGTAAAATAACTGTATCCTAAGTCACAGTCTTTGAGTTGCAGACAGGCAACAGGCAGTTTTGAGGTTATGTGCACAACAGAAGCATCACAGTCCTGACTGAGACTCTCTCTCCTTGCATATAAAGTGTATAAAACTGGATGTCGACACATGAAAATTAATTCACCGAGGAGTTTTTTTTTTAATACCGTCAAATGAAAACATTAAGAAGGTGACTACTACTAACATTTTTGATAAAACAGATCTGTGTATGGAAGACAGGACTACAGAGCCCCCCCCCCCCAAAAAAAAAAAAAAAAATCTGCTGACACATTTTACATCTACATTAAAACTTTCAGTAGGTGATGTAAAGCCAAAAAAAGTGAACTGCGAGTACAAAAAAAGAGAAATGAAATAACATGAAGCAGAATAAAACAACCCCTCGATGGAAAGTCATAATCCTTTTCCGCATGAAGTCAAAACGTCTTCTTAGAATTACAGAGAGGCTTGTCCATCAGTGTTACGCACTGAAATGTTTAGTGGAAGTGGTTTCAGGATGTTTTGACAGTTTCTGGATGTGGGCCTGCTGAAAAAGCCTTTATAGATCCAGCACGTCAGGGACGGAGATCAATATTTTCAAAGCTCATACAGGTCTTTTAGAATGGCTGTTCTTTATTACCTATTAACCTTGACACAGATCCGGTAAATGGAGATGAAATTTTAAAAAATGCATTATGTTGTAAATTAACCGCAGTTATTAGGGTGTGAATAAACTGCGTTTTTTAGTCCAAAGTTTTATTTTATAATTTTTTTTTAAATATAAGATTTTCCAAAAAGATATCCCTCCAATTACGTCTGGGTTGGTAAAATTAAACACAATTTCATTTTAGTTCTGGGCTCCTTTAGATTTTTCTCTTTGTGTTGCCATCAGGATTAGACTTTGAGGGATAAATATGTCAGCTTTAGTCGCAAACCAGAGATTCTTGTTTTACAACAAATATAAAACGACCGGATTCACACTGAAGAAGGCAGGAAAAAACACCTCGGCGCTACAGACAAGAGGAGCTCTGGCACTAATGCGGCTCAGATGTCAAACGTCTCTGCTTGCCTTTATTTTAGATTTGCAGAATTTATGCTTTTTTTTCCTTTTTTTTTTTTTTAAATCGCCTTATCTGAAAAAGCAAATTTTAATGGTACAGATTATAATTAAATTCGCATTCAAGTGTCAATTGTCTAAATATA
>JBBMJY010000001.1:17964941-18019773 GCA_037833715.1 Toxotes lorentzi
TATAAAAAACTAAAATCGGTTGTGACCGGTGTGTGTTTTTCTTGTGATCATCACTGACTGAAGGTTCTAGTTAACCCATCTTTTTACAGACTGACTGGACATAAATTGAAGGCAGCAGTAAAATATGCTGAACTTACTCGCTGAGGAGAAAAATATGATAAACGATTCCTGATGTTTTTATTGGAAAATGCTGGAGTATTTTACTTCCTGCCTCTTTTCTTTTATCAAACCTTGCATTTTACACAATCGCCGGGTGGTTTCAAATTGTCGAAGATTTGCTTTGTTGTTCTAATTTGCGGCTTGATCCGCTCACTCAAAGGTGATGTGATGGCTGGTCTCAGAGCTGTTCTGAAGCTGACAGCTACAGCTGAGATATTTCTGACTGGAAACAGCACAACTGTCTAATAAACATTTACATACATTAGAGCCACTAAAAACACAGTTATACTGTCTTTACTCAACACACTGCCAATCATGCTGTTACGTGAAATCAACAAGACAGAGCTTGAAACATGGACATGAACTTTCAGCATTAGACTAAAACTGAAAGGAAATGTAAATGAGGAGAGGCGCACAGAGCAGTGTTTAAGGTAAGACTTAAAATAATACAGGTGCATATCAAAAGCAGCAAAAAATAATATAAACTGACACAAAAAAAAAACAAAAAACAAAACCACGGGGTGGAAAAAGTTCTCACACATTTTCTTTAGGTAAAAGCAGCAAAAGAACAATGTAAAACTACCTGAGTAGAAGTCTTACATTAAAAATGTTCTTAAAAAAAGAATATATAAGA
Source organism: Toxotes lorentzi (assembly GCA_037833715.1). NCBI lineage: Eukaryota > Metazoa > Chordata > Actinopteri > Toxotidae > Toxotes > Toxotes lorentzi. Next base: position 17,965,735 of record JBBMJY010000001.1, read on the forward strand.
AGAATATTATGAACAAAATGCAGGTGCATAAATGTAGGTGTTTAAATTAAAACACAATCAGTTATCAGGTTTAGTTGCTTTACATATTGAGTTGTTTAATCTTTATCATTGCAGTGTACAAGATGATCATGAAATCTGAAAACTAAGCAGCAAATACACCAGTCAAATAAATATAGTTAATTACAATATTTCTCCTCTAAAATTCTGCATAAAACACAAGTGTTAATTTTTAATTAAGTTACCTACCACCACTGAAAAGACATGTTTAAGGTGTAGAAAAAAGACACGTTGGATACCAAACAATGAAAAATATATAAATGTATTCATTTACTGTATCAGCATAAAAACGGTTAAACTAGAGAGGGACGTTTTGATTTTAAAAAATTAGGCCCTGAGGATGACTTAGTCAGTCACTTCATAGTCTTTAAGCAGCCACCTATGTGTCTTTGTGAACCTCCAGAGACACCACACTTCCTCTTTTGATATGTCCGTGTCTTCTCTCAGTGTCTGAGGGTTGCTGACCTTTAGCTCGGCTTTCCTGCCCTCGTCTGTTTGGAGAGAGGGACGAGTTCCCCTGCATGCACACAGCAGAGAAAATCCATTCGAAACCCCCATTTGAAACTCTCTGGTGTCTAAGCAGAGCTCTCTGCAACATTTGGAGTCCAGTTTTACACAGTAAATATTTAACTACACCAATAAGACAAAGGATGTTGTTTTGTTCTCAAATGAGTGTTGATTTGTAGGGCTAATTATAGTGGGATCTGGCCTTTTATCACTTTTTAGTTTTTTATAGACTGAGATGTGCAGGGTAATGACATTGTTGCACCAACAAGACACTGCTGGGGCAATTTGAAGACATGAAAGACTGCAGTTTATTCCAGCTTAAACCATAAGTTGTTTTTTTTGGGGCAAAGAGGGAATTCAATCCAGTTCTGCTGCCTCATGAGAGAAAATATTTCATTCCCTGCAGAAGCAGTGGAAGACAGTTATCTCCAGACAGACCGACACTGAGGTGTGACTGCGTTGCCTTGTGAGATTTTGTCACTCCAAAATGAAGATCTCCTCTTCTGTCCTTTTGTCCTCTCACCAAGTTTAACCCAACACAACCACTTCAGCCTCTCGTAATGGCCGTCTGCACTGATTGGTTCAAGCAGGGAGTAATGGGAACCAGCCATGCAGCCCAGACAACTGAGGCACACTTCAGCAAGTCAGTGACATGAGTGGAGGTGACAAGGACTCAGGATCATTTTACCATTTAGCTTAAAGTTTGGCAGGGCAATTTACATTAGGCTCAGTTTGCATGGCCGAGTGAGAGCAGCAGGGCAAAAAGGCTCATGCAGTCCAGAACGTCCTTAGGTCTCTTTGTCACCGCTTCATGTAAAATGAACACTGATACAGAACCAACTGTGGAGGACTGCACCAAGACTGCAAATCAAAGATTCAGGTTTTGCTTTAATTTTTTTTTTTTTTTACCTGTTGTAAGTGGGTGTAATTTTTACACTGCACTCAGATGACTTTATTAAATTAGATTTTAATTTCTACATCACATTTTCTTTGCAAGGCCGAATAATTCTTTGTACATTCACGACAGTAATGGCTGACCATTTTCAGATAATGGCGTTTTTTAAGATATTACATCCTTGTGCAAAGTCAAGTGGCTTCGCTGATGTGTCTAAAAGCAACATTTCAAAGGTACTTGCATGATTTCTATTTTTTAAGAGGAAAAAAAACATTTTAAGGTCAAAGAAAATTAGTTTGTCAAACTCAGGCGGTTTTTGAAAAGTTGAACAGCAACTTGCTTGACCACTTAAAGCAGAATATAAACATTCAAGTAAAAACATACATAAATACAGTAAAAAAAAAATGAGTTGCTGCAGCAAAACAGTTTCCAGCAGTTTCAGAAGCTGGTGTTTTTAATATGTTGTTTAACTGCACAGGTAGGCCTACAAAAAGACATTAATGTTCTGTCTGTCTCAAAACTTTACAAACCTAATGTAATTCGAGGCGTTAGGTCTTAAGACAATGATTATTTGATAAGAATTTGTTGGTGACTGAGCAGTTGTATTTCTACTGTTATACAATTATAATTTGTTGTGAACCAAACAGAGATTTGTGATTCCAAAACCTGCAGCGTTGTTGCAGCGCACATTGTTAGGACTGATGTCTTGACTGGTGGAAACTGGTTGTGTTTTGTGCTCTCAGACTGCTTTTTGAATATTCAGATTTTCAGTCCCTGTATCCTTGGCAGGAAGAAATGATCGTGCATGTTGTTAAGTGAGTTTGCCAGCAAAGTATTTTTTATTTTATGTGCGTGCACACAAAAATGTACTCTAGCAAGATTTTCCCACTCAGATGGAATGTTCTCCTTCGATCAGACAACAAAAACATAAGATGAAGGAAATTCTGTTTTGCTCCAAGGTCTGAGAGAAACATTTGGAGGAGAGCTGGTGGGAGGGAGAGAGACAGGGAGGGGAAGAGTGCGAGGAAGACAAAGAGTGTGTGAGAGGTGATATATCAGTCTTAGGCTTGATGCAATTTTTTTCGTAGTCTGTAAATTTGGACAGCCTACTGAAACGGATAATTGCTCTGAGTCAGTGGTGTTGAATTTGCAGAGTAAGTGGCCACCTATTGCATGGTCACAAAAGAAAAGTTAAAGTCTGTAAGACATACTGTTTCCACATCAGAGCAGTAACATGAAAAATGCATTGTGTCTATTGTGTCTCTTGTGTATTGTCTGAAAATGTTTTGATGGATGCACCTGACTCCACACCAAGCAAGTATATTGTCAAGCTATTCATAGTTGTGTTATCTGAATTTCCAAAAGAGATGAGGTTAAATTTCAAGAACAGAGGGTTTGAGTGCATCTTCAGCAGCCGTGGAATAACTGTTAAGATCCTCTGCTCAGAGTGGCTTTAGTTAATATTTTACAATGACAATATATCATGACAATGTGAAAACAATGTTAGAATGTGAAAGGGATCACTCATAGTGATGAACCTACAGAGAGTGATCATCTGAAAATACAGCTGTCCTCAGCTTTACAGAGCTTAATAAGACGTTCTGGCTCATTGTTTCGCTGTCTGGGCCACAGTTTCACTGTTTAGTTCGCTCTCATTGCTCTCATGGCGTCAATTTTAGTTACAGCAGACAGCTGTTTTTAGTGAGAAGCTCCATAAAGCGCTGTACCAAGCGGCAGAAAGACACAGTTAGACCATTATGGAGCATTCAGTGGCTAAAGAGCCAGATATTTCTGTCAGGAGCTGGTAGAGACCAAAAACAGAGCAAAAACATTGCACTCATTCAGTGAATATTGCACTTACAATTGCCGGATGGCCGGAAACACGACTCCAAATGGATGATAATGTTACTCTGTAACTGCTGGACATTAGAGTAAATTAGTAACAGGTTCACCATATCATCATAAAAGGTAATGAATGTTGTGTTCCCAAATTGATTCTGCTGCCCCCAAGTGGCCAAAAAGATCTGTCATTGCAGGTTTTAAGTAAACGTAGTAGGGCTACAGTATAAAAATATGTTCTGTATGCAAAATCCGAATATGTAAAGTAGCATAAAATGAAAACAATCAGGAACTTAAAACTGGGCTGTGAATGTACTTAGTTGCGTTCTTTCACTGATCTTCAGTTGGTCTGTAATTTGTGATAAGTCCCTTTATGGACTCACACTCATGAGGCAAAACCAAAGGGAATCATAACTAACTCATAAATTATATGTATCATATCATTCTTGTCTTGGCTCGATTGTTCAGCCCACACAGCATCAGGCATCACTGTCTCAGCCTGCCTCCGTCTTTGCAGCCAAGCAAGACTTAAGGCTTATCCACTGTTACATCCCAATTCCTATTTTAAGTCAGTAAAACAAACCCCAAAAACACATACAAATAAATACTTTGCTCACACATTTCCTCTTCTGTTCTCTGCATTTAGTTAGACAAAGTGTACTTTCTCTTTTTTATCCATCTCCTCATCTATTTTCTCTCTTTCTCTCCACTGTTTACATCTCCGTCTATTTCCGATATTTCTCTTTCAGTTTGAGCAACATGTTGTTAATCTCTCTCAGTTGCCGTGCGGTGTGTAATTTATAGTGTTTCCTCTTAACACCGTGAGCTAACCCCAGTCATCCCAGTCAATAAAGAGGCATGGACGGTGCCCTGTCACTTTACAGCCAGTTAAATTACACTTTGATGTTGCCCCCTCATTTTCAGCTGTGAATTAATAGCTGTCCGCGCCGAATGTCTGCCCTACGAGAACATCAATTCGGTTCTGATATCTGTCTCACAGTATTAAAAAAGAGGTGCTGTGGAAGTTGGACCGTATTTTAATTTTGATATCAGTGCCAACAGTGACATGCTATCTTATAAAAATAAACACAAAATGTGTGTGCGAATGTTGCATGTGAACATTTAGACTTGTATACAAAAACCGTGTTGTTCTGTAGTCAGGTGGAAATATACACATGAGATAAACTGCAAGTCACTGCTCGGCTTGTCCTGACGCACTTTCCGTGTATTTAATTTTTGCAGAACTTCCTTTGTGCCCACCACACAGAGTTTCAGACTCGCCTCTCCTCACTGTACCCAGTAATTGGAACAGATGCTGACTGTTGGATCCACTGCAGTGAAAATAGAACATTCTGTGGTTGCAACTCAAAACGTTTTGAATGGCATATTCATCTGAAAAGAAAAAAGGAATTTTGGTTTGTGAGTTTGCTGGATTATTGTTGGGATCTAGGCACTACATACAGAAATGCAGGTGTAAGCTCAAAGTGTCTTTTGTGCAATGGAAGAAAAAGCCAATTGTGCTCATGGTAGATGTTATGATGCAGCATCTGTTTTTCACAGTCACCCCTTCCTGCCTCTTTCCTCTTTCCAGAGATTATCTCCTGACAGGCATTGTTTGCAACAAGACTTTCTTATGTTCATCATGCTTATGGTGTTCTCTGCAGGAGGGTCCATTGCTGTTCACCTTGGGCAGTGTTGGAGAGCCTCACAGCTCCAGCAGATCGCATGTATAACAAGCAGGAGACTGTCACAATATCCCACTCCTGCCAAAAAACATCAATGACATGCGATATAAACATTGGCCTTTGATCAGCGAGAGGCTTCACGATTTCAAACAGTCTGACAGCTCTTGCCTTGTGGGGCCTGTGGGTGCCGGCCAGGGAAATATGATGAAAAAACTAGAGAGTATTTATGGTGGGATAAAACCCATTTGCTCCCTTCAAGCCTAACAGGATGTGTTCGTTATAGACAGCGAGGCTGTGTTGCGGGCGCTGAAACCCCCAGCAAGTGGTCTGCCACCAAAACATGGCTCCTCAGCCAGAGTCCGTTCCCAGCACTGTTAGGCAAACATCTCAGAAACAAGAGCCCCATTGCTCATTGGATCTTGCAGGGCTGAACTGCATCTGGTCTGATGCACTGTCCTCATACAATGTGCCTGCATTGTGTGCTGTATGAGGTCTCCAGCCAGCGGGGGTTTATTCTCTCCTCGCAAGGATGACTAAAAAAAAAAAAAAAATAACAGCAGCTTCATATGACACTCTGCTCCTGCACACACAGCTTATCTCAGCAAGGCCCACGACTGACTGGGACACATGCACAGTGTGCCATTCCTACAGCTGGCTGTCAAACCTCAATACTTTTCTTGGTACAAACCACATAAGTGTGTCAATGGCACCAAGTATCAAAAGCTGTCAAATAGCAAAAGCAGGCATTGAAAGGTTTTTCACATTCATACTGTTCTTTGCTTATTATTTGGATCAGCCAGCTTCTTTTTTAACTTAAAATTTTGCCTATTTTAGATATGTATGTGTATATGAGATGTATTTTATCTGGGCAAAGTTTGTGTATAGTTGGGCTTCTTCTGTCAAATAGAAGAAGGATTTTTTTTGTTCAATAACATATTTTCCAGTACTATTTTAATATTGGAATCAAAACTCAGATCTTATTGTACAGACAATTTCAAACAATACCACATTTTGACACATTTTAACACACAGTCCTCAATAAGTCCATAAAATAAGATGCACATGACCTTAACAGTACAGATACAGGTCAATATGAACCAATCTGACATCAATATGTATGAAAAAATGAACATTCAAGTTCCAAAAGAAATTACTGGCACAAAACAAATCTGCATAACAAAAGGACAAAGTAGGAGCTCACATAGCTGAATTAACCAAAAAAAAAAAAAAAAACTACTGTACTAACTCATGCCTACATAGAAGGTGTGGTAATATTTATCACAAAGTCTTATATTGCTTACAAAAATGATACACTATGCATCTGTGAGACAGTGTATGACAAGCTATCCATTCAGCTCACCTTGCAGCACATCATTACCCAACATGGCTGTGAGTTGAGGTTCACTGAGTGTGTGTGTGTGTGTGTGTGTGTGTGTGTGTGTGTGTGTGTGTGTGCATGCGTGTGCGTGTGTGTGTGTGATCGTCTGTGCTGACTGAGCGCTGAGAATTGCAGACTGAGCTCACATGAACACACACACCTCTTGGTTCTAACCTGACAAATCGCAGGATGGGCAGATGAGCGGAGATGTCCTCGTTCCTGAAAATAACTTCACCTCAGATGATATTGAGGAGCAGGAAGGTGCAATGCAGTCGCCACTGGACTGAGTCAGAGACAGTACGCTCACAGGCCTTACTTGGCAGCCTGGAAGCATGTCTTATACACATTTTCAACTATCACATCCTTCAAGATGGGAATGTGTATTAATCCAAAGACGAGTGTGCAAACTGGTTAGATCAGTGAAGGGCAGCAGCACGGCGAAAAGAGCTGCCAGCTTTGACAAGAACACTGGCAGAGGTACGGCTGCGGAAATTTATGATCAGAAAGCTGCCTGAGGTTTTACAGTTAAGCTGTAGCCATGAAGCAAGCACGTGTGTGTGTGTGAGACAGAGAGAGTACAAAGATGGATCTTTCTCATTTTTGCATGGCTACAAATTACTCCCCAGAAAATCACTTGAGACGGTCTTTCTGCCAGGTGACTTTGCTGTTAGATGATAAACCTCAGCCACATGCAAGACTGATAAACAGAGTCTGAGTGGAAGAGAGAGAGTGGTGTGTGTGTGTGGGTGTATGTGTGATGGTTAAGGAGGTCAGGCTCAAATTATGACCAGGGGTGTCTGTTCCCCGGCACATCACAGAATGATCTACGAACTACAACTAGATCCTGTAAGCAGCCAGTTATCCAGGCCATCCATTAATTACACAGGCACATAGACAAACAAATCAAGACACATACTCAGCAATGAGCGCCAACAAATTTCACAACTGTGACTGTATTTCCTCACAAAGAGCAAGAAAGTCCTTTGTTCCACCCTATCACACCCCGTGAGTTATTGCACTGATCTGACAAATAAATCATTGGTTATGAATACGCTGCCAGAAGCCAGTGACTCAATATTAAACTTTAGAAGAATAGAGGCTCGATAAAAGAGGTTATTTATTTGTTTGCTCTCTGAAGGTAGTGACAAAATAAATGATGTTCGTCCCCGGTGGCACAGAGATAGAAAATATCTCATTTTCTGACACTTCTATGTGTCATTCAGGCGGGCAGTTGCAAATGACACATTTTGTCATTTGGGAGGACCTGTTGGATTTACAATCAAGATCATTCTAGAGAGCTGAAAAAGACCACCATGGTATATGTCACTATTTATGTCCCAGCAGCAGTTTCCTACGTGTTAAGATTTTATGAATTAAAAAGCAGGTGTGTCTTCTGTGTGGACATTTGATATGTTTTCAAACTCTGTTCCCCAAAAGCTTTCCAAAGAAAAATGTCACAAAAGTATTGGAAAAAGGAATTTTCAATACTTTGAATGAGGCACTAAAAAGAGGAAGTGGAGGATCTTTGAAGTCTGAATATTAACAGCTTTCCCCTTGTACTTTATTGTCTTATTCATCTGGAGAATCCACACACATGACTTAAATCAGTTAACTGTGGAGCTTAAATCTTGAAGAACAGCAGTAGATCATGATGCACATTTATCTTATTGTTCCCTTAAATGCTGTCCTCTGAAAGTGACAAATTGTGCCTCTAACAGCAAAGTTATAACTCTGCTTTTTGCTCGACATCATGTAATGATTTTCACACTTTCCTTTATTTTCATGTTCATCTTCGGTTACAGGACAACAAATTCACAAAGATCTGTTTTGATTCCATCCTTTCAATCCAGACAAAATTATAAAAACATAAACCTCTTTTAACAGTTTTCATCTCCTCCCTGTCTCTGTAGGTAAAGACAGTTCAAGTCTGACAGACTCTGAATTGGCCCCGGACTCTGACCCACCTGGAATGGACAACAGCTACCTGGCTGTGAAGGATCAAGGTGTCAAAGCGGCCTCTGACAGGCTGCCGGGCACTGACTTAGCAAGCCCCCTGGAGAAGGCTGATGGCGGCGAAAGCAACAAAGGCAAGAAGAGACGCAACCGCACGACCTTCACAAGCTACCAGCTGGAAGAGCTGGAAAAGGTTTTCCAGAAGACGCACTATCCTGATGTTTACGCTCGGGAGCAGCTCGCACTGAGGACTGACCTGACGGAGGCTCGTGTGCAGGTAAAGAAGGAAATCAACAACAGCGTTGAAGGCAATTTCATGTGCAGCTAAGTCAGCAAAAAACAGCCGACAGATCTGAGAAAAGGAAGAACAAACCCACAAACATATCAGATTTCTAATAACAATGGAAGTTACTGTAAAGTTTCAATTTACAGTAACAGTCTAATGTTTGCAACACACCTCATGTTCCTGTCCTATCATCCTATCAATAAGTTAAAAAAAAAATAGAGTTCTTAATCACAGCAGAACAGATAATGTTTAAACAACACAACCTCATGGATCCTTCAACATCTGCAGCTCTGCAGAGATAACGTCACTCACAGAACAACATGAGAGATTTATCTGGTAATGTGGGAGTTAGGGGGAGAGAGTGGGGGAGTGGGATCTAACAGAGGCCAGGGGGCCCCAGGGGGCTGAGGTTTGAGCTGCCTGGGCCTCATATGTGCAGTTCCAGGAGAGCAGGCTTTTATCAGCATATGAAGAGACTTGTTTGACTCTGCCGTGTTTCCGTGGGATCGTGTCAGTGGCCTTTTCCTTTGGAGCTGAATTCATTTCAGCTGGTTCGAGTCGAGCCTGAGGTGTACAGTACCTCGCTGACTGAAACCCCTCTGGTGACCCTCTGGTCCCATTTGCATACAAATCGGTCATGACTGCAGTAATGCATTCCAACACTGGTGAACAGAGAAAAGAGACCTCCGTCATTTCTGTATGTGTGTGGTGTACGTGTATGTACGGGTGTATTGTGGACTACCAAAGCCCCTGGATTTTCTGTGTTTTTCTTTCATTAACATCCTGTCCAGACAAGAATGTGTCCCTGCTGTGGTCTCCAGAGTAGGTGTGAAACCCTTCCCATGGGCTTTGAGCAAGTCAGCGACTGATGTTACAAGTCATATCTGAATTTTGAGGCTTTAAGCATTTTGCTAAAACTAATGCAAACAGACAACATATTGGCAAAATGTTTGTGGTGTGCCAGTGGTGTACATGGGATGAGATAAGAGCTCGATTAAAACTGATCTGTTACACAATGAGCTGGAACAGTGACCAGAAAAGCTCCGCAGTGAAACACAGGAAGTCTATGCAGCCACAGGGTTATAACTCAGCCCTGAGTCTCTGAAGGTATGCTGATCTGCCCTGCTGCTCATACTATCACGGACCTGCCCGCTTCAGATGGATGCAGCTTTACAGCCCTCGGCTCTCCCAGCGGCCCTCTTAAACACTGAAGTTAAAAAGATAAAAGACACGAGATGCCTTGTCAGTCAGAGAACAGGGCTCTGTGCTCTATTCGGGTCATTCACACGCAATAGGACTCACAGCTCATGAATTCTGTGTCTGGAGAGGGAAGAAAAAAATGTTAAGAAAAAACCTTTACTGTTGCTGAAAAGTTCGCTTGAACCTGTAAAAATTTACCAGCATTTTCATTTAATGGAAAAACTAAAAAATAAACTCAGTATGATTCTGAGGCGTGTGATATTATACCTCATCGTCTGATGGTTCTCACACACGAAAAAAAAAAAACAGCTTTCAGTTAAAAGATGTAAGGGTCTGGAGTTGTTTGCTTTTTTAGTCTCCCAGTTTCAAAGGGAGAAAGTAAGTTCAGAACTCAGTCATATGCACTACAGATACATGGGGAGGTCAGGGGTCAAGGGTCGAGGGTTTCAAAAACATCACATCTCTCAGATTTGCCGTTCTGTTAGTCCAGAGAGCTCAGAGAGCTGAGATGGCATCTGACGTGGAGTTCACCGGGCAAACACAGGTGTCAGTACGAGTTTGTAGATCAAAACAGTTAACAGGAAGAAGAATTAGCAAGACGAACATTCCTGCAAATAGAGGATCAGTCCTAAATTGTAGAAATGCTAAAACAGTCAAGTAATTTCTGTCATTTTATAAATACACAAAGGTATTTGTTTAACTAAGTGGTAAATTCTCTGTTTGGTGTGAAACCATGAGACCCTTTTAAGAACAAATTGAAAACATACTTAAATATACTAATATTGTAAGTCAGGCACTGAAAACCATTTGTCAGATGTAGGGCTGGATTTAGTTGATAAATTGGTCAGTCGGCCAAACGAAGAAAAAAAATCGGCAACAATTTTGATAATCGTAATTGTATAATTGTAAACATTTGCTAAACAGAAATTTTATTCTTTTTTTTTTACTGCCAGTTGAACAAAACAAGAAATATAAAGATGTCAGCTCAAGGTCTGGAAAACTGTGACTGTGACCTTTTTAAAATCATGTTCTGATATTTTATAGACTAAACAATGTTCAAGAAAGTATGTGTCACATGAAACAATTTTTTAGTTACAGTCCTAGTCGAACTGACTACGGTTAAATATATAACTAACTGCATTAAGAATGGAGATGATGCATTTTTAAGGTGTTAACAAATCTTGAAAATGACAGGTGGTAGGTTTAGAACTGTACAGCAAAAAAATTCATATACCGACACAAAAAAACCCAAGATAATTTCCAGTCTGAGTACAATGCGTTGCCAGTTGGCATAAAGTAGAGGCAGGATATCAAATTCTGTAATATATTTATTTTTGATTCAGACCACTAGTGTCCTGGATTTACCTTTAATTGACACCGGAAATATGAAATTATGTGATGGAGGACTTTGGGGAAAAGGGAACAAACTTACATTTAATGAACTCTAACTCTGGTCAGAGGTGTTGCCATGATATTATTAGTGCTTTGGGGGTGTTGGAAAACCGAAGCCAGGCTCAGCCTTGGATTTCTTTTTACTTCGGTATGGAAGCTGACATGAGTGACAGCAGAGGCGGGTTATCAATCCTCTGAGCCGGTCTCTCACTTCAAAGTGTTTTCAGCTCCATACAGCTCTCCTGCTGGGGCCAGTTTGGCATTTCTCTGCTCTTTCTCTCTGGAGCTGTAACATAAATAAAGCCTCATTGAAAGTCCACCAGCTACTTAAGCTGTCAAGGTCTTTACCAATTACTGTCACAACGCTGTGTGTGCAACACAAAAATATGCTCTCCCTGTATAATAGCCAACAGACTTGCCAAAAAGCAGAGAGCGAACAGATGAGAGTTGTAGGTGACACTGTATATTGAGACGTGCAGACAGATTACAAGTAGCTTTTAACAAAAATGCTGATTCCTGAGAATTGGGACAAAACATGTCACATGTCACACATAAACCGATACTGATGATAGATATTTACCAGCAACATAGTGAGTGACGAGACTGTACCTTGTGCCAGGAAGTTTAACCATAATGAAGTCTGACATATGATGAAGACTCACTGTGCCAGCTGCTGTGCACATTCACCTCTATTATATATTGTTATGGACCCATTGTCAACAAAGTTCAAACATGATCACAACAATGATCTATTACCTACACATATACAAATGAAAACCTGACTCTTTAATTATTTTTTTTTTGATGAGAGGTGTCTCACGACTGCGTCACCTCATATCCCTCACTTGGTTTCATTTTGTGGAGCTGGATACATTGCAAACAAGTCACAGAAGCATCAAATTCAATATATACTTTTAACAACTATTCTCTCCAAAAAACTTCACTTATATGCTAAATCCTTTCTCATATATATCTATATCTATATATGTTTCCTTATGTTTTATGGTTTGGAAATACTGACATTTTACTTGATAATTTTGAATAACTGAAACTATAATTTTACCTGTTTCTTAGGTGTAATGCCAACACTGTCAGATGGCGCCTTTTGGTTGAGAAAACAAAAACTGGTCAACCCTTGTTTTTAAAGACACTTTATTCTGTTAAATAATCACTTTTTTAAATTCAAAACTTAAAAAAAAAAACTGGTATTATCTTATGTCTGTATATATGTATCTTATGGATTTTACATAGAAATGAGGATTTATTTATTTATAAAAATCTAAGACGAAGCCATGAAAAGTTGCATTAAATGACAAAATAAATAAACAGATGTGAACATTTTTGAGGCAGGTATGATTCATTTAGAAATAGGACAGGTGGTTTTGGTCTCTGCCGAACTAAATTTTTGAAAATTAAAAACACTAGATTCTGATGGTGTTGACAAACAACATAATAGTAATTAGAAAAACCTGTAATTTACTACAAATATTAAAACTGGGAAGTTTCAAAGCATGACCTGAAACATGGTGATCTTGTATGGGGCTGTAGATTCTGATTACAACAGTGCAGAGGAGGATGTACAAAGACATCAAGAAAAGAAGGATTACATCTTCTGGTCTGTGTGCGTCTTTAATTTAGAAGGAGACAGCATCTCAAAGTCGGAGCTTAAGGCCTCAGGAAATTAAAACGGAAAATGCAAACAAACCCCATCTCACGTTTCAATTTCCCATATAGATTTACAGTAAAGTGTGTGAGCAGAGAGCAGATACATGAAATGAGATAAATCATGTCAAAGACATGTCGGAGAGTTAGGCAAGTTTTTGTTGCTAAATTTGTGCTACAATCAGATAGTCGAGAGTTGTACAACAACCTTTAACAAAATTTGACACTGAAAAACATGGCAGGTGACGTCTAAAGCCCATTAAAGACAAAAGCAACTAGATAATTTTCACACACTCAAATTCAATTCAGATTCAAATACACTAATGCTTTCACTAACAAAGTGTCAGATTTAGATATCAAAAAATGATTGCAGAAAACATTAGCCATGACATCAACAAAGGTCAGAGGGGCGAGATCTGTTTACACCCCTCCCTTCCTCTTTGTCTTTACCATTTCCTTTTTTTATTCCTTCAGATAAACTGCACCGATGTACGTGATGCAGATATAATTTCTGATATTCATTCAATCTTTTGGGAGTACTGCATGAGATCATTTTTCCATTTTAAAAAGAAAGTTAGATTTATATCTATAGAGAAGCATTTCCTTTGGATTTGAGGGGAAAGTCCCTGTTGAGGGTTTAGGTGTACAAGAATACACCATCTTCACCTTTTCTGAAAGTCGACTTCTCCATCTCACTTCCATTCCAGACCAAGACGAGATACTGTGCAAGATTTAAGTAAAGGTAAAATTACAAACGACGGTGCCTGTTTTCTAACATTCAAACAATGTCCCTCTGCAGGTGTGGTTCCAGAACCGGAGGGCAAAATGGAGAAAGAGGGAGCGTTTTGGTCAGATGCAGCAGGTCCGAACGCACTTCTCAACAGCTTATGAGCTGCCTCTTCTGACACGTCCTGAGAACTATGCACAGGTACGCACAGAATGAATACTTCAGTACAGGTACAAGACGTTTTTTAGCCCATTAACTACACTGGCACTGGCATACACATTAAATCACACCAATTTTTCGCAAACCAAACAAAAATTCTAGGAGAAAGGGTTGATTGTTCAACTATTTTTACATTTATGTTTTGATTTGAGCCTTCCAGGTTTCAGTCATATTTACTTGTCCTTTTACTTGCTTGTGGTTGATTTCAGTGACTATTATAATAGCCTTACTTTTTTTTTTATTAAGGAATTTACAAGATTCTTTTTAAGGAATAGTTTGATCATTTGGAAAATATGTTTATTCACTTTCAAAGAGTTAGGTGAGACAAAAACTGAAGTGTAAAAAATAAAATTTGTGGTTTTTCTGAGGTTAAACATTTTCTTAGCTAAGCAGAAACTTCCCTTAGTCTCCACTGGACACACAGCCCATGTTTTCCTATTGTTTCCCTTTTGTGTTTGATTTTGTAACAGCTTTGCCAACATACGTATGCTACGGATGGTTTTCAGAAGTTTCTGCTCATATCAACATTACCATGCAATAGCCTGAAACAGAGGAAATCAGTCTAACAGTCTTGGTAATTGCCTGCAGCCATCTAGCATATACACAAGTTGTTGTTAATGGGCTAAACAGCCAGTACAGTCTTTTAATTTCTGCCAAGATGCACAGAAAGATTAATGAGCTCATAAAAGTGTGTCTGATTACATAAATTATGAGAGAGCCAGTGGGGTTAATGGAGCAGTTCTATCACTCTTTAACAGTGTTGATTTCCCATCTATATTTCAGATTCAGAACCCCTCTTGGATCGGAGGCAGCAGTGCAGTATCCCCTGTGCCAGGCTGTGTTGTGCCCTGCGACACTGTGACTCCCTGTATGACCCCTCACCCCCACTCTGCCAGCGGGGTGTCTGATTTTCTGGGTGTACCGAGCCCTGGAGGTCATGTGGGACAGGCTCACATGGGCAGCCTGTTTGGAGGATCTCCTGGCATGGCTGCAGGCATCAACACGTATGATCTCAACATGGACCCAGACCGCAAGTCTTCCAGTATCGCTGCTTTGCGCATGAAGGCCAAAGAGCACAGCGCAGCCATATCTTGGGCCACATGATGTGTTGATATGTTCCGGATTGGGGACCTTGTTGACCCCTGAAATGTCTAAACAAACCCAGCATGGCGTGAGGGGGGACACTGAAATCAAAAATTTTAAAGGCAACAGTGGCTACCTTTAAAAATGTTGCAATAAAATAATAATGCAAATACTCGGATGGTTGAAGATTAGTCGAAGAGAAAACAACAAGAAATTTGGCAAGATAAGCAGCATGGCACCGCCACGTTTCTCAACCCCTCTGGTGGAAGAAAGCAACCACAGTTGGCGAGTGAGCTTTGTGGAAAGCCCAGTGGGAGGTGATGCTGTACTGTATAACAGGCATTGCAGTGTATTACTGGTGATAGGCAAAGGAAAATGTTAGGAAAAGTTTAAGAATTTCAAACAAATCCATGCACTTATTTGCTAAAAGACAGGAAATTCTGTTTGTACAGTGCTTTCAGTGTCATTGTAGTTCTTTGTTCAGGTGCTGTTTTATTCTTACCGTGTTATTTAAATTTTGAGTGTTATTGTGTTTTTCCATTTCAGTCATTTTGTCCCTGGTTTTGATTTGACAAATAGTTCAGCAAGCATCCTTAAAAAAAACTGAAATTCAAATTTAGTTGTTATTTGCTATGTACATATTATTCTAAGGCAATCTTTATCAGCATTAGCATGCGCTTGACTTAAGTCATGCTGGTGCTAAGATAAAGCTACAGAAAACTATTTATATCCAGCATATCTGTCACATTATGAAGTTTCTCACATCCAACACAAACACTGAAATAACCACCTCTGGGTGTGTATTTCACTTACTACAGAACTTAGAAGTGCTTCTACCCTCTAGCATTATTTAAAGGTCAAACAGACGAAATGTGGTTTGTTTCAATGTGGTCAGGGTGAGAGATCCACCTGCCACACTGACTCAGCCTGCTGATGGCCAGAGAGAGCAAGGGATGGAGGAGGAAGTATGTGTGGGAGTATGAGAGGGGGCACAGCAGGCCTGCTGTTCTCAGAGCTGAAGAGCCTGGGAGCGCCAGCCTCCAAACAGAGCCAGCTCTGTTTTCAGGAGGAAAGACTCCAAGTGGACACGACTGTGCCCTTTGCGTTTCCAGTCTCAGGAGTTTCAGAGAGAGAAGTGCCTACTAGTCAGTCAGACTGCCAGGAATAACAGCGAAACCAGCAGTCGCCACCTTTGAAACAGAGGCTGCTGGTGGAGATTACACACAGTGTGTTGACACTTTTGAACACTGAAAGGATGTCAGTGTTCAACAGCCTTTTCTGGACTTAAACAAGGCGGTGTTTGGCTGTCAAAGCGGACCAGTGAATGCACATGGCAGCACTGCCGTACACGTCGTATTTCTTTCTCTTTTTCTCTCAGTATTTCGGACAAAAGCAAACAAAGAAAGTCATCGACCTGATTAATGCAGAGTTAACGTCTATCAGCTTCAGTAAGGTTTAACTGCATTTTAATTGGATGTGGCACCATGAACAGCTCGGCACAGTCTAGAGAGTTTTTGTTTTACCACAAAAACCATGCTTCTGTTCATCACATGGCATTCGATCTTTGTGAGTGAGGCAATAGAAAGAGCCAAGGGGATTTCTACAGGAATAATGTTACAGCTGAGGTAATAGCAAGGCCATATTATCAGCCACAGAGGGCAACTGACCCTGGACCCCAACTTCCAGATTCACTGTGTTTTAGTTTTGTTTTGTTGTTTTTTAGTAATTTGATTACTTTCAGATTTGTTTGTGATTTTGCACAGATGAAGTGCATTATCAGCTGGATCTTGCATTATTATGTAATCCTGTGGCCTCATCTTGTAAAGGCACCATGTGTCAAAATTGAGTTTTAAAACCTTAAGTAATTCTAATTTAAACTGCACGCACACAGTGTATAATCCTAAATAGAGTGGTGTTTAATCAAATAACTGACATACAGAAGTCCTGGGAAATTCTGTAGAGGTGCACTGGTTGGTTTCTTGACAAAAGATAGTGAATCTGCCATCTGTACTGTACTGTGCTGTGTGCACTGTCTGCACAATATGCCTTGTGTACGTATCTCTCTGTGAAAAGAGAAGCAGAGGGGCAGAGGCTAAACTGAGCTGGAACTATCCTGAGCCTCAAATCATATCCTTATATCCATATTCTCATATCGTTTAAATATCCAAACAGCTCTTAAACCATGTTTCTTCCCTGGTAACTGCCCCCTCCAGTGACAGAAATAGCAGATGAGGTTTACCGATGAGGTTATGCATGTTCTTCCTTTGTTTGCAAGGCCAGATTTAGGCCTTAAGCATAACAAAGGGTTTCATGGCTTTGAAAAGCTAACCTGATACCCTGTAGTACACCTTCAAGCAGAGCAACCATTGCTAATTCCCTAAACTGAACCACATTCACTGTCCTTCTGGACAGGTAAGTAAAGTGGGACGCAGGCTATAACCTGTCAGCAGAGCAGATCCCCCCAAAGTCATCCAAATTACATCCAGTTTTACTCTCTGGTCCAAATCCAAGGCATATGCATAATCTTGACTAAAGAGCACACATCTCAAAACTGAGAAGGTCTTCTTGCAAATGTGGACATGGGGCCCCCTTTGCTCTAGCTGAGGGGTTGGACGGAGGGCGAGCCGTCAGGGCGTCTGCTGTGTTCCGGTGTTCTGGGAAAAGGACAGTGCACACAGCTGCGCTCAGGGGGTAAATGCAAAACAAACATGCCTCACACATGCTTCCCCCTCAGCTGTCATGGCTCTGCTTTCAAAGATTCACCCCCTCCTCCTCTTCATCACCCACCTCAGCACACACATACACATTGCACTGTGTTCCTCCTTTTGCTCACTTCCACTCTGTCCACTGGCCCAAAGCTGCAGCCCCCCATCGCAGGGTCCGAGGCACAGCCGCACGGCCAACCCAGGAAGGCTTTTTAATTAACACTGAGCCATGTGGAGGCTGTGCACTGCGGTATTGTGTGTCAGGACAGACAGGCCCGTCTGTCTTCTAGTTGATTCAGTGTTCCTCTGCACAGTGCATAGACATACTGGCCTTCAGTAGCTCAGGTTCACACAATACACTCTAACTGTTCTTGCTCTCTTTTTTTTTTTTTTTGTATTTAAGTTTTATTCTTGGATTGAAACATCTCCAGTCATGTCTTCCTCCACCAGGAATCACAGACACTCTATACCTACCCCTTGAAAACTGTTAATACAAGTTACATAAAAAGCCTCTTCCTCCTTTATGCTGCATAACTCTGTCTCTGAGTGATGATGTCATCAGCCACTTTTCTCATTTTCTAATACTACTGAAGTCAGGTAATCAGTATAGGAGTAAATATATGCTAAATGTGTGCTGTTGTGTGCATGTGCATTTTCGTGCATGCAAAATGAACTGAGGTGTTGTAAGACTCTTGGAAATGTTACTAATTAGATGTTATGTTTTATTTTGCGAGACAGTTTATCAAGTATTCAAGCGTATCACTTTTTTTGTCATTTGGTGGTACACGGTAAAACTGTATTTCAAAAATTGTTTGAACATTGTTTTTCTCTTGATATGTAATTCTTACGAGTTTCAAAAGGTTGGTTTTTTTTTCCAAAGTTTTTGTGGATTCAAGTTGTCTTTTGAAATGAGTGTATGAATTTACTCATGCTTGTGTTACATTTTGTGTGTGATTAAAGTACAATAAGTTATTGCACTTCTATTCAGGATCAATATTTGTCATCTGATTTGTTGTAAGGCGTAGTGCGTGTTTCACTAGGTTAAAGTGGCAAAAGACACATTATATAAAGGGTAGGATTTATTGCAAGGTAATTGTGATGGTTGCTCCCTCAGTCGCCTCAGCAGGCCAACTGTCTGTACAGAGAACAACTGAGACAAACAACACTATTCTCCTGTCAGTACTTCGAGATCACTCAAATCACTTCCAATTTCAAGAAAAGCCTTTCAAGTCATCAGCTAAAGATACTAGTTGGCCACAACTTGTGAATAAGTTGTCTGCTGGTGTTAAAAAAACAATGAATTTGCTGTGTCTTATTTCATTGCTCCACCCTGCCAAAATATTGTGTCATCCCTGTAGTCACATTCTGAAATCCCCACGCATTTCAGTGCCTTTGAAGGGACACGAGTGCTGAAATGAGATCGCAGGACCCGCAAGAGTATCACACTAATTGAAGCTGACAAAAATACGAACTGCGCCCTTTTGAACTGCTGACATTGAACAGGGTGGATTAGGCAGTGTATATTAACAACAGGTGACAGGCTGGAGGGAACAGTGGATGGGCCGTGTCATGGACGGTCTGCTCTGGATGGTCACAGATTGGAGTAAAGGCAAGGAAATAAAGAAGGAAAACGTCTGACTTCATCTTCTCCCCACCTCACTCACACATAGATGGAAAAAAAACCCAACACACTGTGAGACGTATTTGTGTAGTCTTTATGTATCATGTATTACAAAGTCATATATACATTTAGATACATAAACTCAGTCAAAAAATTTAAAACAATTTCACTGACCTAATGAAAATAATAAAAAAAAAGGTGAATAAAAACATCACAAGGCCATGTTACCATCTTGAAGAATGTGCTGCTTTCAGTGTTACAGCCTAAATACTGGAGCTGGGACAAATGATGATGAAAAGAACAAAAATATAAAACACACAAGAGGTAAAATGAAAAAACTAAACAAAAACAAAGGACTGCATCAACACTTTATACGTATCTGTTCTGAAAAATGTGGGTCTGGGAGTTGTCTATTATTCACTATACAGTAGTTCTTGAAATGCAAGTCAAATAATTACTTTTATGCTTATGCAGTAATCATATAGTGAATGCTTCAATTAGCACCACAGCTTTTCTTATATATAAATATGACTAAAGGCTTGCTCAGGCAGTATAAAATTACAATTCCAGTAGCTCAGCATAATTATATATATTTTTTTTTATATCAGCAGTTACTCAATCTAAACATTATATTTATGGTACTATTTTTATCTAATAGTCCAATCAGATTGTGTCAAACAGAATGTGTGTGAAACATTTACTGTACATCATCTGTTAGCCATCGTGCTGTGTGTAATCACATTCATATGACCATTAGCTAAAGCCTACATAGATCTGTAATTGAATCATTTACAATATATCATGTAAATTAAACATTTATTACTTGTTCTTTTCATACAGTACAGCAAAAAGAATCTGGTCCATGTCAGCTTTTGAAAAGAAAAAAGAAAAATAGAGTATCCTTGTTGGAGCATCATAAATTATGACTTTTACACAGCACTGCTGCAAAATACAAATATATACACTGTATACGCTGAGAGTAGTAGTAGGAGCCCAAAGTTTCCAGCTCCAAAACAGTAACAGAGAGGGACCACAAGCCTCAAATCAGTCAGCCTGTCAAACATCAGCCACAGGGTGACCCTCCAAAAGCAATTTCTGTACCATTAGTGTATGTATTACTTTTGGTAAATATTTTTTACTTTCAAACCAACAGACAAATCACTCTCATGATCAACCCAAGATTTTACTGTCCTCATTCAAGATATTCTCCTGTACAATTCTGGGTTTTGAGTTCAAATTAAAGATGAAAGTGAATGTCACTTGGACTGAGAGTTGACAAGAGCATGTACCACTTTAATCTGAATACTGACGTCCTTACACAAAAGATGACGATGGTGACAAATGCTGACGTTTTGAAGATGTGACAAGGTCCAGATTTCTGTTACCGGCTGGTCAGAGGCTGCCGATGTTGGGAAAGCTCTTGAGCTTCTCTGGGAAGTCGTCTTTATAGAGCACTGGGTCCGCACGGTGTTCCACCACTTTAAGAGGCATTGTACCAAAAACTGATGCAAACTTGTTGATGCACTCAGATCTGTGGATGAAAACACAAGGTATTTACTTTAAAAACTGACTAAAAACATGTATTAATTTAGCAGCTTCAGATTAGTAACGTTTACAAATGATGGGTATAGACATGGATGAAGTATTTACCTTTTTCTTTCTTTTCAAAAATTGTAAGTCATCCTTCTTCTTCAAATAGGTTTTTTTATATTTCTATAATTATGTTCATATGTAAACACTACATTTCTGTTTACATATAAACTATTGCATCTAATTTTAAAGAAGTAACTGAAAAGACAAGGTTTTCATCAGATTTCACTGATAAATACAGTGAGCTTTTTAAAAAGGAGCAGGGTGCTTTAAAATAAGTTTCACACAAATTTTATGTCTCTTTGCAAATGTTTTTGTATTTGCTTCTCGACTGGTTTCCCTCTGAGTATAAGAAACTAAACTTTAAATTACAGAGCAACAAACTGTATTAAAATACAATCAGTGTGATTTTTGTGTAACTAATATAAATGTGATTTAATATATTTTTTAATATTCCAAAAATATATAATGAGCTATAAAAATATTTTACCACTGAAATTGTGCATAATGCCAAGCCAAAGTAATGTGGTGGTTGTGACGCATGCATGAAAAAAAAAATGCTTTCATTACAGAGAAAAACAAAGGAAGACATTTCCAGTTGCAATATGTTAACACACACGCAGGGAAAAAAAAAAGAATAAAAAAGTAATATATAAATAAATATTTTACTGTGCTATTTAACTGTGCTCATCTCATCCAACATTTTCCAAACGAAGTGTCATACCTCTCCACCATGTGTGTCTGATCCAGGGACAGTCCATCAATGGCAGTACACTCAGGGCACTTGAACTTTTTCCTTGGGGTCACCTAAACAGGAGCAGAACAAGGTCACACCAGAAATGTCAGCTCACTTTAACTGTTTGTTAAACTTCAGCAGCCCAGACTGAAGCGAATAAACTGTCCAGTCCAACAAAATAAGGCTGTGACATCCTACAAGAACTTTTGTCAAGCACAGTGTGGTGAAAAATGTCTGAATTTTCATCAGTAGAGTTGGAGAGAGGTGATGTATGGCTCTCCTCTGTCGAGCCTCTGTCACATCTACGCCCCGACACATTCCTGCACCCAGCGATCTGGATTTGTGAATGTATGTGTGTGTAGAAGAGAAAAGAAAGTGAGAGAGACAGAGAGAGGAAGACAGACGGGGAGGGGGTGGAGTGTTTTCTGAAGGAACCTGCTTGAGATATGGTGGGAGGTGGGGTTAGGGTGCAGGAGTAGGGAAGTGTGCAGCTTGCAATTTGATGGCAGGGTGTGCGTGAGCCCCGGCGAGCTAAGGAAAACACACTCAGAGGGGGGAATGCCAGTGTGTCTTCAAGTTGGTGAGTGACACCAAGATAAGGGAGGTTGAGGCCGGGCTTCAGCTCGGGCCCCTGCACCTGGGCACAGTCAGTGTGACGGGGAGGGGGAGAGGCAGTGAAGTCGAAGGGTGAGAGCTGATCAGACCCAGAGATGGTGGTCCGTTCTGTCAGCCTTCAGCCTCCTCCTGTAAGCTTAAAGCACTCAGGCCAGTCAGAGCTATGAACATACCTTTATGGGGGCTTTGCCAGTGATGTTAGCCACCAGGAAGTTCATGGCAATATCTTCACAGTTCATGTGAGCATCCACCCAGTTCTTGATGTCTCCCGGCATCTTGTATGTGTACAAATAGTTGAAGTACTGGAATGGATACAGATTCAAAACAACAAATGATTACTAGGTGTCACACAGATATCCTGCAGGTTAATTATGTACAATAATGTAGTCGCTGTTTGACCAGATGACCCAAGAGTATGTAGGAGGAACCGCTGCATTAAGAGCTTGCTTTGAACTTTAGTGAGTTGTGTGAGCTTTTAAGTAGAAGTGAGATAACCCTGCTCTACCTATGACACTCTGCTCGTCTATCACTGTAATCTTCTTACTTGAACTCCTATATACACCCAAAACAGAATACAAGAAATTCTCTAATTCTCTAATCCCTTCTGCAAAGTTCATTTTTTATTTGCAAATATGATGGAACAATTATTTTTCAGAACTGGTTCAGTGAGCAACATTACTAAGCAAAAGATCTAGCATCCATTGGTAGCTCTAAGGGAAACTTGGGTGAAAGAGGCAGAGGCAGAACCCAAGCAGCCGAAACTACTTAAATTTCAGTCGGGCATTCTCAGGTCACCTTGTGATAGAAGGCGGCTCCAGTTAGAACCATGGAGACCTCATTGGTCCACTCTGACTCATACTTCCATTTCCCCATTTCATGGTCCCAGAGGTGCAGCCGGCCTGGGTAGCCCACCAGCCTGTCTGGGAACTCCCTCCATACCTGGGAGCAAGCAAGAAGAGAGCGAGAATTAAGAATTAAAAATATAGTGTTAAGTTTCAAGATATCTCTGAACATTTTTGTCTGAGCCAAAAATCACAAGTGAGACTCAAATTAAAATAATTTTGGATAGAAGTAGATTTATGATTGGCTGAATATCTCAGGCTTAACACCAGCAGCTAGTCTGATACTGATCTACTGCAAGTAAGAAGCACTGTCATCTAGTCAGATGGACAGCTCCTCTATCCTGTCTGTAATTCCATGTAATTATCCTTAAACTGGGCACAATTTTATTAAATGGCTTCTAAATGGATTCAGGTGAGTGTGCCGGGCTAAGTGGGGCCAGGCAGGTATGTGGGAATGGAAAGCATCAGCTCTAGACCTGTCATCATTCTTCAAATCCCCAACTAGAGGAGAATGAGACTGTAATCTCCCTGAATGACTTTAAACTCTGGGATCAACTTGAAATGGTTCCCTGCAATACCTGCCAAAGATGGGAAATTATGGTAAAGGTTAAGGGTTTCTGTTTGAATGGGGGTCTTTTTCTCACCTCGTAGCCAAACTGCAGCTCATCGGATGTCAGCATTATGATGTCGTCATCGATTGCTAGCACAGCTTCAGTCTCGATCTCGTCGTAGGGGAAGAAGCGGTTACTCAGCTTGTTCTCTTTGGTTCGCACAACTTTGAGAGGAACACCGATTTTTGGCCAAAGAGACTCTGCCAAGAAGAAAGGCATTTTTCACTATTTTCTAACATTTTATAAGCCGAACAATAAGTTATCTGCAAACCTGCAGCGTGATGTAGATACATATACACAGAGCGGGACACTATAATAATTCATACATTTTTAGTGGTTGAACAAAATTCTAAATGTGGCCAATATCAGTGTCTGAAGATGGGTGAGGAATTATGATGTCATTTACCACTGACAGAGATATTTGAAGTCTGTCCTGGCAGTGGAAAACAGTGCTCTGGGAGTTTAACTTCACTCACTGACTCGTATCGCTACGCTAACCTCAAGCACGTGCAAATCTAACCACACTACGATTCTTCATGAAGCAGATCAACAACGTGTTTTTTCAGGGGAGCGTTTCAAACATCTTGGGCAGTGTCCATGGCACGGACTATGGCACAGGCAGATCACACAGAATGTGTCCCCACATTAATGGGGTAACTGGGGCCTGGCAGCCTATAAGAAGAGCTCCAGGTCCTCCTAACCACGTCTGAGGTCTCCTGTCAGAAGCTATTGTCAGGAAAACTGCTATGTTAAAAAGTTTCTTCTTTCACTCTGCTTTCAGCCCTTCTTTTATTTCCAAGGTTGGAAGAGGACATGGGGGAGTGAGGGAATTGTAAGTTATTATCTGAATATTGAAACTTTAGCCCCACCTTGGCAATGGTCAAAATGCACACACTGCTAATTCTTCTGTGACTTCGTAACCTACATTCAAGAATCCCCCAAAAGAAAATGTTCTGAAGAAAAATCTACGGCTTTTATGCGTAACTTCTGCACTTATTGTAGCTGTGTGACAGTTGATCTCAGCTGCTGTACAGGTACAAGAGATCATTTGTGAGAACAGATACAGAAGGCAAGTAAAGATAATTTGATAAAGGTAATGTCATTTAGGTCTGTAACAGAACATGATCTTCAGACTCACAAACAGAAAATGGAATAGTGCTAGACTGTGTAAAAAACATGTGTTACTTCATCTGCATCATCGTTAAAAAAAAAAAAAGAAACAGAAAGAAGCAAAAATAGGAGCCTGTAGACACATCAGATCAAGGCTTGGCATGAATGGCAAAGAAATTTGCCTTCATAGTGGACTGAGCCCCATGAGTCTGACCTGTCAATGGCCCCTTGTTAATTCTAATGGGTCACAAAGCTCCAGCCAGGCGCCGCTGATGCCTCTAATGAAAAGGCAACTCACAGCCACGAGGGAGCACTTCAAAGTCGTCTCACTACTTCATTACATTAGCCAACTCTTACAGCAGCAGGACTGCTTTAATTCCTGGTCAAGAAAAGCCTTCGTCTGAGTTAAGCCATCAGTGGGGTGAGGCGCGATTAACTGTTGTATACTTGATTGCCATATTAAGGCAAATAATTGGAGTGAAAGGTGCAATAAATAACAACGAGCTTACTATGACTGAAGTCTGATTGACTACAACTGTAAAAGTTTTGTGCCACAAAATAGCAGTAATGAAAGACAGAAAAAAAGAGAGAGAGACAGGTAATAATAAAAATACAAGTTACACATAGTACTGCTGGTGCAAGTATATTATGTGTTCTGTATGTATGCTTGGAGTACTCAGGAAAGTATGAACGTCTCGGTTGTAAACACTTTACCCTCTGTGAAACAGAAAGACAGAGAGTAGTGGCTCTAGCATTTAGCATATAACGACAGCATTTATTTTGGAAAGCAACTGCTATTATCTACACACCTATGTTGTACATCAGAGGATTCACTTCGGGTCTTAACCACCACCATAGCATGAACAAACAGGGGGGAAAGGAAAACTAGACCACAAAGCATGAGGCAACAAAAAGTTGCTAGGTCATTTTCGTGGTGTTATTAGCTACTCCTTTTTTTCCCTTCTGATAATTTTACAAAGTCAGGCAAATGAAGTTACAGATTGTCTGGGCTAAACCGGTAAATTGGAAAGGCCCATCAGAGTGTTAGCAGCCACCCTGTTTACATCAGTGAGGGGTGTCTAAATATTAGAAACACCTCCCAGTAAAATCCTAAAAAATTCAACCACACTACAAACTACAGCTTCAAACATAATAAAGTTCACCAAGGTATGACTTATTGCAGAGCTGTTTTACCTAATAAACTGGCAACTGTGTATATACGATACTATGTCATGAAAAGCTTCATAAACGTTCTTATTTTCGATTAATCTGTTATACTCACCCTCAGGAGGGCTCTTGTTCTGGTTATTCCACACCACCAGCAGCTTAGCCAAGCTAGGCACCTTGGAGATTTCTGTGATGACCCGGAAAAGACTCTCAACTCGATCGTAGGTCAGCACCACAGCTGTGAACCCAGGTGCCCTTGGTGGGATAAGCGGCAAGAACAGAGGGCTGTTCACACTGGACCACTTCTACATAAGACAGGAAACAAGCAAAAAAAAAAAAAAAAAAACAAAAAAATAACATAAGCTGTTTAAGCCGCAAACATCTTTTATCATCCTTTTTATTCACTCTTTGTCATTTCTATGGAAAGCTACTGTATAGCCAGCCTCTAGTCTTCTATGTCAGCCCTGTCTGTCATGTTTTCCATGATTTAATGCACTATTGTAACGCTTCACTGGGCAGTGAGGTCACCTGCAGTAATTTCCAGATGATGGTTTTTATTACGGAGCAAGAATCATCCAATAACGTCTCTCAGGGGCTAACAGAGGCAGAGCACAGAATTAAGCTTCCAGTCATATCGCCAAGTAAAAGCTACAGAAGCAGCAGGACAGAAGAAGAAAAAGATCCGATGGAAACAAGACAGGTTGGCTTCACTCTTGTATCTACTGCTGTTGTTATTATGATGGGTGAAACTCTTCTGGGATGTAGGTGAAATAGGGCGTGACAGAGAGTACGAATGGGGGAAGTAGGGAACAATGAAAGACTGGAGTTTGCCAGGCAGTGAATAGTGGCCATCTATCGTCAGTGTGGAACTTGGCTTTTCTTTCATTGCTCCTCTTTAAAATGGCCTGTAAATCCTGGGAGCAGCACTGACTCCAGCTTAGATCAAGTGACACTGTTAAATGAAGGAAGCCACAGGAGAGTTTTCTGATGGTTTGTGTGTACAAAATACTTAGCTTCAAAATTTGGTCATTCGGATTAGAGTGACACTAAAATACGAGACAACTAGTGTTAGTCTGTGCACAAACAATAATTTTCTTTCTGGTTTACTGAGGTTGTTTTCTCAAATGGAATAAAAGACAAGCCATTCACTTCAATTACAAGCAAGTGCTACTATAAGACAAGTAAACATAGGAGCACCAGGGTTCACTCTTGATAGACTTCAAAGGCTCCAAAAATGTTCCACACTGGTTACAGTGACAATCAGTCTGAGAACACATTAAATCTGTGGGCTTCTTGAAGTCCACATAAACCCTGGTTCTCCTCTGGTCCCAGGTGGCCACAGAGTGATTATGTGGCTCCTTCCACAGCATCAACACAAGTCTGTCAACAGAGACACAGACACTGCCTTTCACGCAACATCAGTCACTACTCCACCAATAAAAATTCACTTTACTGGCAAGTGGAAACTTCCTTGCGGCTGCTCTCACATTGTCATTCAAGAGGAGAGGGAAATAATTAAACTAACACATAAGCGCAGCACAGATGCATTAAAATAGAATAAAACAGGCAGAGACCACTTAAGTCATTTGTCAAACAGAATAAATTAGATGAAAAGAAAACCGCAGCTCAATGCCACCGACACATCTGAAGGAGTTAATGTGTTTTTTATACTTTATATTTACACTTAAAAAGAAAACTTTTATTTGGCTATTTGAACTGCTTGAGTGGCTCTTCATTAATCTGAGAAACTTTAACACTCTCAAAGGTACATAGGTTAAGAGCAAGATAAAATGTAGAGCCACCAAGTATTCAAAATGCCTTTATCTGTGTGTCCTATCTTTTTATCTGAAGAAACATTTCCGGTGAAGCACTTTTTATATTATATTTTATATTTATACTACTACATTCAACTTTAAGCACACACAGATTTACTACGCAGATGTAGAGGCACAGTAGTAGTAGATTAAATCTCATCTATCAATGCACTGTTGAATGATGCAGACATTTAAGGTAGTGACATCAGATACAACTTCAGCCAACTGGATTTAAAATAAAAATCACTCTGTGGTAAAGTGCTGACTTTCTGCTGTGCAGGAGAACAGAGAGAAAACAAAAATGTCCAAATACTTACACATGGTGTTGTAACTTTTAAACAAGACAGTGATCAAACAAGACTTTCATATACCCAGGTGCCAATCACCACAAAATGTTTTAAACTCTGGCAAATTTGAAACTCTGCAATGCCTCAATTCAAGTAACATACAGACCTTACAAGTGTGCCCACTACCTACAAATCCCAAACAAAAAGCAGCTTGTCCCTTATTCTGAACCCCCCCCCCCCCCAAAGGCATCAGCAATCCTGGGAAATGTGCTTTCAATTACCAGCCTAAAGAACTACAGGAGGAGAGGGGGAAAATGTCTGCCTGATTTATTTAGTGCTCTGTGCAAGTTCTTCTCACCATCCATTCACTGAAGCCATTGAGAAAACACTTCATCTGCCATCTCAGGCAGAAATGGCCAAAGGTCTGTAGCCTGACACAATTAACCTCCTCTGGGTCTGGACAGGTCTGGACAAACCTAAAGCCCTGAGAGATCCTGGTAGACTGGACTGGGGGTAGAGCTCTGACAAAACATTTTGACATAAGTGGGCAATGTCAAGTGCAACTGCTGGTTAACAAGCTACCTGTTCAGAAGAAAACAGGCAACCACGTGAACAGCTAGAGAGTGAGCTGCCTCTTGACTGTAAACCTCTCAATGATGGAAGAAAGTTTGAGCAGAATTACAATGACAAACATCAGAAAACACCCATCAGAGCGCTGATTGTTTACACCACTGCAACTGAATTGTAACTGCTGCCTGTCAAATCTTAGCAATTCAGTGGATCTACTTATACTGGGATACCTGCAGATATCTGTCAGATGCAAAGACACTTTTATGCATCTACACACACACTCACATGCCTCTACCCCACAGGCTGAGCATGGAGAAGACTCTCGATCACACCAGGCTGATTAACAACTCCTGAGAGATGGTCGCACAGCCAAGCTGTCTGCAGCCATAAACTCCCACAACCACAGGGATGCTAAACACACACACCATTCTTCACATCCAGTGTACTCTCTACTAACACAATGACTCAGACGTGCAGGAACTTATTTTTCACCACAGTGGAGGCATCCTCCTAGTGCAGAACTGCTGACACAAACTGGCTGTCTCGGAGCTAGCTGGGTGTATACCAAACTATGAAGTGCTGCATGTGTGGCGCTTCAGAAAGAGGGAAGGCATCTACTGTCACTCTGCTACAGAGGCCTCAATTTACAAGTCACAGGAGATGTGGGGAAGGTTATATGAGTGAGAACCTGTACAGTCAAAGCTCCAATCGGGACGGGTGTCAGCTGTGTCAGGTGTCTGCAATAAAAAGATGTCTAGGAATACAACTGAGCAGCTAAGGGCAGTATAGCATACAGACTGTATGGATTATATAGCTGTATGATGGAAGAGAACAGTCTTCAAGGTGTAGATATAGCTAAATAACTGATTTGTTTGAAAAGCAATAATGGATATTTAGGATAATAATAATACAATAATCTTACAAATACTTGCAATATGAACGTAATCATCAAGTCTACAGTTACATACCACTACAGGTGGATTGTTCCACTGCTCATAAGTGCGTGCAGCGTATGGATAGATGCGGTCATTGATGATCTGGAGCGTTGTCAAGCCAATAGCCTTCATGGAGCTGAAATAGGCCTCCCAGAACCAGCGTGCCTATGGACGAATGGAAGATAACTCCTTAAAATGTACCAATGCATACAAAAATGGGCAAAACAGAGCAAACACAAAACATGCTTAAAGGAGCTACATTGCTACATTACCAAAGTTTACATTAACTAAACATGAACTTTGTATTCAACTTTCAGAGATATTCATGTGACAGATGTAGACAATACCGAGGTGCAGAATTAGATATTTGCAAGACAGGACAAGAAAAACCAAAACAAAACGAAACACAAACATATGTAACCATACAAAAAAGACAAGCTTGTCATTATCGAAACACATGCTACATACAGATGTAGGAAATTCCTGACGATAAAGTTGAATCTAATCTAATCTTAAATGCTGACAAGCTTTTGCTCATAAAACTGCTTTTGTATTTTTATTTTCATTTTATCCTATAGGGTATGGCCTAGACATGACAGAAGATAACACCAGTGTGAAGTCAAAACTGTAAAATCCAGATTTTCCCCCTCTGGTCCATGTCTCTGAAGACAGTTTTGCAGCCCTCTCCAGCCTCTTGCCCTTCAACAACTTTTCTTCTGAAGCTCTCTGAAATGTCTTTCGACTGTGCCTGTTTTATTTCAACAGATCTCTGATGTGCAAAGCAGACTTTAATGATAAGTGAACTCTTAGCTCATATCTTAATGTTATCATATTGGCTGCTGGAATACCCAACTTCAATCTCCCTCATTCATGATTCACTTCACATAGTTTTTTTTTCAGCCAAGAGCTGAAGCATGATAAAGAATTTCTGTGCCCTGAATTTGCTTATTCAGATAGTTTATTCAGGCTCTGACGGCGTTATGGTTGTGATGCAGAAACGAAGAAATTTTAAGAGAAATCAATGAAACAAAACCTGGAAATACTAGTGGGTCCCTTAATTCTTTTTCATGACTGTATTTTTTATAGAAGCTACAATTAAATGATCACTCTGGACTAGTGCGACTGACCATGATACACGTCTAGCCTCCTTGTCTCCTGCAGGCCCCTATACTATTAAGAAACTTCAAGGGACAGTTCAGAGGCGAAAGAGCCCAATAAGAGTTAATGAAGCTTTAAACAACACTGTCTCCTGCCAGGAGGCACTGTTGCACTGACCCGACTCCACCCTGCCAGCTCCTCAATGACCCACAGTTCCGTGGTAGAAGATGTGTTGATTTGAGTGTGTGCGTATAAAGCTGTGAGCTATATTTCTATCTTGTCCCCCTTTTGGAGCACACCAGTTTGCATTACTGACTAATGTGTGGGTTCTATGTTTAACAAAGACAGCTCTTAGTGGCACGTGAACAACATGTGACCATTGCGTCAATCACCCATGTCTGCGTATGGCACAAAGCATTGAAGATGTACAACAACACAAAAGCAGCATTTATTTTTACAGAGAGGGTGAGGAGGACCCAAAAAGATTTTCTAATCTCGAGGGGGAATCCCAACGGCCCATAAATCAGCCAGTGATGAAAGTTTCTTTTCCGACCGGGAGGAGGCAGAAAGCAAACTTTGCTGGCCCTAGGGCCTGTCCCACCACCCTCCACCCGCTCCCAGTGCCTGCAGGAATTTTTATGAGCAGGGAAGAAGAGACAGCATTGCAAGAGAGGAAGAGAAACCCATTACTCCATCTTCCTGTTCCAGGATCTAGCCTATAGCCTACACCTTGTTCCTGTTTAGCAGCACAAATAGAGCAACTAAGACCTACTCAGTCCATGAGCTGACCAGAATTTATTTCACCAATAAAAGGAAAATTATGTGTAATGTAAACTGTAACTATAAACCTGCTGCAAATATTGAGAAATAATGCAAACAATCCCAACAGAGTCAGGTCCAAAATATATTCCTCTGTCAGTAAAACATAACAGTCATTCGATGCAACGCTTGGTTAAAACTGAACAATCTTCTAATTTCCTTCTTGTTTAGAGAGCTCCCCAGCAGCTCCCACTCTTTTGTTGTTTAAAATAGTTAAAATAAAGGTCAAAGAGATGATCAGAAGCAGTTTAGATTACAGTAGTCTGCATCACTTCGTTTAACTCAGTGGAAGTTGTCAAGTGCCTGACAGATGATTCAACCTATAGACCAGAATTGGCAACCAGTGAGCTGTGGACAGAACCAGGCGATCATTAGTGTTTTCGACATAATCAAAACCAGCAGCGAAACCAAGTCTGTCTCAATCATGTGAACTGCACTCTGGGAATATTGTTTTGCTCAAGATTTATTAGCACTTTACTTCTTACTGTGATCAAAACATTTATATACACACACACACACACATATCACTTGTTAATAATAATTACCTCGTCTCCCAGGTGTAAATCAATCCTTGCTATAATGTCTAGAATTAAAAAAAAAAAAAAAGTAGCAGGACTTTGTGTCTAGAGGACCACGACTGAAAACCACAGGTTGGTCACGGTCTTGTTGTTAATGAACTCCATGGTTTCCTGGATTACACTGATAGACCTTAGTTTGTGAGGCTCTAAACATCCTGAAGTGCAACACAAAGGCTCACCATGGGACTGTACCGTGTCCTCTTCTGTTCAACCTTTACACTTCAGATTTCATTATAAAATCCCGCCCTTATCTCTGGGCTGTGAAGTTCTGATAACTCCTGCATTTGTGCGGGTAGGGAAAGAGTAAAAATCTGGAGAAGAATCTCAGTTGATCGCTCAAGGAGATCGAAATTTGCAAATCTAGATTGGTAAGATTAAGGAGCTGTTAGTACATATCTGACTGACCAGAAAGCCACTGAGACCTGTCATTATCCTGACTGTTCAATTCTGTCTGATGAACTGCATGCTTAAAAAAAGAAAAAAAAAAAAGAAAAAAAGGACTGAACTGAAGAAAAGCAGACAGCATATAAGGGAGAAAAGAGCAGACAGATTTGACATATTCTATAAATCAACTGCAGGCAGCATACTGTTCTGAATGGTGAAGGGCTGGAGAGGCTACATAGACTCCATATAGTGTATGAGAGGCTAAAGTTGTCATGGGAGTCGGTACAAAAACATGAGCTCAGTGGTCTCACTTGAGCCCTGTTAACATTGTTAGTTGCTGTTTAGAATGTGGTGTTTTAAAGTGTGAACTCGATGAATGGCATTACATCATCTCATATTTGAAAATAAGTTCTGCTGTCTGAAACAGGTCTACTAATGGAAGCTCCACTGTGACCTATCACAATTTGACAAGGTCTCTACTAGAATTTACTGAAAGCAGTCCTGCTCTTTATGTACATGCTACTTTGCTATGGTCTTTACTGTCATTATTTGTGTTAAATATAAAAACACACTTAACCTCCCAGTAAGACAACTGATGAATAACAATGACCAAATCAACCAATCAGTCTTTCCTAGTTTATCTTCTTTGGAGCAGCTGTTTTTTTTTTGTTTGTTTTTTTTTTTTTAGCTGATATCACAGGCGGCTCCCTGACCTCTGACTCATAAAAGGAGTAACAATAATTTACTTTGACGAAACCTTCAACTATACTAAAAAAGCAGAATAAAAGTCGTTCATTTTGTGGGATTTCCTTTGTGGTAAGTATGGATTGCCTATTCCTATTTTTACATTTGTAAGCACAAAAGTCAGACCACATGGGAACAAAGACAAACACATTATGAAAGAAAAAGCTGCTGAGCCATCTGCTGGCCAGTCGCATGAAATACATCAGCTCAACCACATCAAGGAAAATCTCCAGATTTATGAAGGTAAGAGCGCAACGGACACTGAATGTCTGTGTTTGCTGACAATACAGCAAATCTTGGTTGAGATGGACTGCATTATTGTGTAAAATCAAATTTTCATTCAATATTACATTTCTGTCCCTTCATCGCACTTTGGTTTCTTAATGGTGAGACCCAATGCCATGAGAACTGACAGAGAACTTAATGTTAAAAACCCAATACAAAGGTGATGTAATCTATAAAACATGATACTATTGGTCAAGTTCCCTTTCCCGGCATAGCTCTAAGATCGACAGGATTTCTTTACGCAATATAAAGCATTAAATGAAATCAAACAAATAGTATGAATGCAAATTTCTGTCTTAGGATTTTAAATTATACTGACAAAAAAAATCATGTCTGGAAAGACTGAGTGTACTGTAACCAACACCATAAGAAAATAATACATACATAGTAAATCCTACACACACAGGATTTCTGTAGAAAAATGTCTCACATAAGAATCAGCTTGCTACCAATTCAACCCATCTGTGCACCACCAGAGTGGGCAGAGAAGTACTGTGACCAGTGGATAACAAAACAATACCAGATTTATGATACCAAGTTAGCTGTGAACTATACACAGTAGGATGCTCCTAACCAACACCACCTCACAAGCAAGCCATATTTTTGAGCTTGTCTGGTGTAATCCAACCCAAAGCCTGTCTCAGAGCCCTTGGCCTAAAATGACTGTTTGGCCAGTATAATTGGTAAATGGACCAGAGTTGATACAAGAGAATGAGGAGCAGCTGAACTGGTGCACTTCTCTCAAAGCTTCTCTCATAGCCGCTTTGACTTTTGTTTATTGTGGCTCAATGCATCAAATGGAAAGGGAGAATGAGCCGTCTTCTATGCATTTCACTCAAGCAAATATCAACACAGTTGAGTCTTCTGAAAGCTTTTTAAAATCTAGGCTGAGCAAAGAATTCAAACTTACAAAAAGTGAGGATGGCATCCAAATTTCTGCCTGTTGCACAACGCAAAATTTGTTTTGGCTTCTACAGACTTGACTGGTTGACATGACACGCAAATAACTCTAAACTCAGTGACAGCACCTTTTACCACCACAAGTTCTCAAAGTGCAGCTAAATGTAAAGCACTCTGACTAAGTTTTGCTGAGAGACATTGTGACTGTTACCTGTCGCTGCATCTCTTCAACTTGTCTGTGCGGAATACTCTTCAGGATGGTGTACATCTCTGACAGCTTTTCCTCTGGAATAACCACAGATGCCCTTTGCAGAAACAGAAACATTAAATTAGTGAAGTAAAAATGGCAGACCGTCAAACCATTCACTTGTTTTATAACCCTTTGGTGACTTAGGCAGACCTTTTCCAGTCAAGTACTTCAGAGAAAGGCAGAATGTAGGAATCAGCAAGGATGACGGGGACACAGCCAGCCTGCAGAACGTCACTGAGGGCAGCCTGACCCAAACGTGCCCCCCGCAAAACCACACAGAATGAAGATTCCTGTCGAGACACATGGGGAACAAACTGTTAATGGGCCATGTGATTTTGCATTTTACAGACAAACAAACTAAAACAAGGCTCTATGGACCCATTTTCACTGCTAGAAACGTCTTTAAGAGCCAAAGAACATTTAGGGAATTTTAACAGCATCCTAGTTCCCGGTTTTAGTTCCTGCGTAGTATATTTCTACCTCCCTGCTCCAACAGAAGTACTTATTAAAGGCGAACTATCAGGGTCCAGGGACAGCAGTTTTTATAATTGCTGAGTGGTAAAGCATAAGCCTCTATGCTGCTCAAATGTGTATACTGCATCCTTTCTGCCTATAACATGCATCAGTTTTAGTGGTATCAATATTAAGACCTGACACCTCTTATGAAGTTATTTAAAAAATAATTATGCCAAAAATAAAGCCAAAAATAACTAATTGTTTTGGCTGCCAAATTCAGAGAGTAGTGCATTTAACAGAAATAACAGATCTTAATACTTGTCAACCTTGAAATAAATTGTTTTCAGTGCAGTTGTGCCTCCCACCTGCAAGATCTGTGGGTAGTCATACACCTGCCCTTTGTAGCAGCGTTTGCGTGCAGAGGCGGCACCCTGGGAGAGGTTGCTACATTTGTCCAGGAGGAGCAGGGCTTCTCCATTTTCTTCCTTCAAGCGTTCTAGTTCAGCACGGTACTCTCGGTGGATGGCAGTTTGAGAGGACAGAATAAAGTATCGCCGCGGCCTGGAAAGAATGAAGACAAGAGAAGCAACTGGTTATCAAGAACTACTTTATTTTGTTAACTGCTTAATCAAATAACTGCTTCAGCAGGGACCAGCCTAAAGAGTGTTGATAAACCACAATAACTTTTATTTTGTTCAGAAGACCATTCTAAATACCACATATCATTATGTTCTCTTGGAGCACTTGTTAATGGTTAAATTAGGTAAAGTGATGGTAATCTGGTCATGATGTGACACTCAAACGAGATAATGAGAGTTAATGTGTGAAGTGTGCTCACCCAGGCTGCCTCTCAGGCAGCTCAACATCTGCAGATAGTGGGCTATAAACTGGGATGCTGACATCATAGCCTTGTCTGTAGGTCCATGTAGAAAAACCACCTCCAGCCAGCAGTGCTCTGAAACAAAAGGACCTGGATTGTAACAATGCTTCAACACACTGGAGATTTCAACAGACATGAGCTACATGAACAGAATTTAAAACGCAAATTCATTAATTGGTTCTTTTGCTTCCTGTGACTTCCTGTTTATATACAGCCTTTACTAATGTACACATTTCTGCTACCAACAATGCTGCTGTGAGACATGAAGTGGCACCAAACGAGGCTTGGTTACCTGGATAACTAATCCCATCTAGTCCACTAGATGATAAAATGCATTTTGGAGTCTGCTCAATTCTCAGGCAAGGGGAATATAAAATGGAAACACACTGTCAGTCACACACCTGCTTCTGATGAGGCTCCGTGCCAAATAGACTCCAGCTGGATGAGCCCAGGAAATTCTTTACAGCTAAAGATAGTGTTCATTGTCTCAAGGCAGCATGTTCATAAACCCACCGTCTTCCATCCTCAACCATCACTCTAACCTACAGGACATCTTGAGACACATGGGCTCTTAGCAGGTAAATGCAACCAGATTTGAAATGTCTCCTCAAGGCCTCCTGAAAATGTTTTATATCCTAAATGCTAACGTAAATATCTCTTTCATCTTCATCAAATAATAATTCTTAACACTTGAGGACTGACTGCAGTTATGGTAAATGCCACTTAAGATTGTATAAGCCACCACTACATGGAAATTAACTGAATCTGTCCCTGACAGAACATAAGTAGCAACGTGAAATCATTTGTCTTTCTTACAGGTGTGATGGTGTTGACAGGAATCCTAAAAATATGCCATGCTTCCCAGCTGTGGTGTTTTGAATAACACCTTTCTTACACCTAATCTTTGACCTAAATATGCCACAGTATTATATGAACACGCTGAAACAATGTGAACCATCATTGGTAAATTTAGATTTATTTAAGATATACTTCGAACTACCTGTCTCTGGGCACATCCAGGGCAGTATTGTAGTCTGGGGGGCCTCCAGGTAACATGTTGAAAAGCAGGTGATTCATCCCTTTGTCCCATCTAGCAAAACACACACAAGATTAGTGCAGGAACAGCCGGCTAATTCAGCAGAAAACTGAACAGAAAATTAAAGGATGACTAACGATCAAATAAAAAAATATCAAACATTCACTGTTATGTCCTTGGTTTTCTCCATTCCAGCTATACTTGACTTTTAACTCTAATAATAGCAACACAGATATGTGATAAATTTGAGAAAAAGATTCACAAAGAGGAATGACTTGAGAGTAACTTATAGCGACAAAGCAGTAAAACAGCATGATTAAAACTAACTGAGACTACAAATTTTTAATGACTGGGTGTAGTGTAAATGTTTACCTGGGTAGCATTGCCAAAGCCTGGGCAGTCTCTCTGATACGTAGAGAGTTCTGATTCAGTACATCAATAGATGGGATAAAAAGACAAGCTCTGGTAACATCATCAGTGTAAAAGTCACTGTCGGAGATGGCACTGAGCAGGTCATTGTATTCTCGAGACAGCCCAGTGCTGCTGATGGGAACCCCCAGTTCATCCACAAACCGCTGCAGAGGGTAGATGTAGACCTACAAAAGCAACCATTTCCACAATGGGTTATAATTTCAACAAAAGCACTGCAAAATGTTGAAGGGATTTGCTTCGTTTGCCTAATCTCAATGATGGGAGGGTTGTTTTTGAGAGGTAGTTACCTTGATTCTGTTTTTAGGATTGTAACCACATCTGTACACATCAAAACAGGTGTGCATGCGACAGCTGAGGTCACCCCTCTCTGGAATGGGACTGGAGACAGGCAGGCGGACCAGAGGTGCGTCATGGACACTGCGTTTATCAAGGGTCCAGTCAGCTGTGGACTCAATGGAGTGGGGCCAGAACTGAAACATTCCGGTGGCAATTAGTCCAAGCAGTACCACAGAGAAGAGTGTGATGTAGTATATGCGATGCTTGGTTTTCATCCGGGGGATAAGAGCAGGGCCCCGCGAGCTATATTTCCCAGAGGCATACATGTCTGACACCTCTCCCCCCAACCAGCCACTGTAAAGACAAGCATTTGATGAGTGACAGCGATGTACACTTTTTATTGTAGGGCTGCAACAACTACATAATTTATTAATTGCTTGATTAGAAAACTAATCAGCAACTACTTTGATAAATGATTAGTTTGTTTTTTTGTTTAAGGAAAAAAAATGATATAGTGATATGCTACATTAAAACGAATATCTTAGGGTTCTGCTGATCTACTGATCTGATGACAAGGACTATCTATTCTATCACTATCTGACGTTATATAAATAAAGCGATTCATAATTCATCGAGAAAATAATCATCATTATTCGATAACGAAAAATTTCGTTAGTTGCAACCCTGGTTTATACTCAATTAATTAGTCTACCTTGTTTATTTCAATTCTTTTGCTGTCAGCGACGCGTATAGTTAATTGAAACGATAACATCTTCTTACTTGATAAAAAGTCAATGTCACCAATCCAAAAATACTGACCATACCGCGGCGAAAGAAATAAACTGTCGTGGTTTACTGCCAGAACCGCGATAAGATTATTTTGTCTTAGATGAACTAGGAAGCTAACTTGGCTAATCGCAGCTAACGTAGTCGTTAGCTGAACCAGCTGTGTAAACATTCATGCTAAGTTAGCTGCCATTATCAGACGTTATAAAATGATGGGGATATACGGTCATTTTCTATAGTTATTGGTATAAGTTTTACTCACCGAGAAGTTTACGAGCGAGGTCCGACAGTTCGGTCTTAATTCATGGCTACAGTTAGAAAACAAGCTACACTTGTGTACACTGTGTTAATGCTAGCCTAGCTTCAAGCTAACGCTAGCGCTCCAGGAAATCTTTAAGCGATTTTCGGAAGTCATTCTTCTTTGCTTCTGCCATGCACATGTGACTCAGGAGGTAGAAATTTGCTTCCCTCTGGTGGTGTTGGAGGTACATTAAACACATGTTTTACCATAATCTCTATATAAATGTTTATATTCAGCCTTTACTAATGCACACCTCTTAGTAAAGGAAAGGAACGAGGTGGGGACGAAGCGGTTTACGTTGTGTGTTAAGTAAACCATTTGGGAGTGTTAAGTCTTGTAAACTGACAAAAAAAAAAAACAAACAAACAAAAAAAAACTATTAACCAACCCACGAATTTATCTTTCTCCGAGCTTTCAACCGCACTTCACTGTCTTTCTCAGCGTTACTTAAAAAAAAAAAAAAGTAAATAGTTTGTTTCAAATTACACTGGTGATTTTCAGTGATTTTTGGACATGTCTGAGAACTTCTTCTCAAGAATATGGACTGGTTAGTTGTTGGTTGCTTACCAGTATTCTTTAATGTAATGTGGAGATATTAAAATGGTTTAATCAACCACTTTTTAAACCAGAAATATTTACATCTTGAACTATGTCAGACAACCAGTGTTTTTAATGTTTGATTAAATTAGTTGTTCATAAGACATATTTTTCTTTAATGTTATTTTTAATATAATAAAAACTGAAATAAGTCCAGGACCCCAGTGTATTCACAGACCGCTCAAGATGGTAGATGTAGACCTACAGAAGCAGTCATTTCCGCAATGGGTTGTAATTTCAGCACAAACACTGAAAAATGTTGAAGGGATTTAGCTCAGTGACAGGAGGGTTGTTTTTGTGAGGGCAGCTACCTTGATTCTGTTCTTAGGATTGTGCCATGATAAGATAAGATAAGATAAGATAGGACTTTATTGATCCCCGGAGGGAAATTAGGTAATGATGGGCAATGATCAAAGATTTCACAAACAGCCTACTGTTGGTCACAGAGTAGCTAAAGGCAACATTGAAAAAGAAAGACACTAAAAAGAAATAAACATATTAATAACATACCTACAGGGTATTGTGAGTTACAGGCATATATTTGCTTATACTGTACATTTTACTAGCACTTTTTCAGTACAGTTAATTGGCTAACTCAGTAACTTTGTTTTGTGAGACAGGTCCAAGGTGCGTCATTTGTGTTATCAGACACCTCCTATCCATGGTGTGTCATTTGACCCATGACTCCTCTATAAGGCTCAACATTAGATTCTGATCTCCAGCAGACCTACTGTATGCTCATAATACAATGCACCTACACTTGGGCTTATATATAGCTCTGAACAACTCATGCCATCTTTACTCAAAAATCCATTTGCACTCAGCACTTCTAAAACTGTTGACACATTCTTTACATCAAACCTAGAGCACAAAGTTTTTCAGGATGGGTCCATTTGGCAAAATACAATCCTTCATATGTCCAGAGCACTTGTCATCAAAAGTCAATAGTTTTAAGCAATTAGCTTTTACAAATAGCCAAGTTTGTGGATGTTGAGTATTCATCTGCCTTAATGTGCCAATTACATTCAGACCCTCAACAGAACCATGGTACAACACTTGAACATTTATACTCACATTATTACCTTATTAATATACCCAAGCTAAACAAAAACAAATAACTACATTTGTAGCAGTGAGGAAAACAAGTAGACCTAGAAAATCTGGGACATAAACTGCATGAACTACAATTTGTAGCTCATTTCAATAGACATTATACAGTGTATCAGAGAGAAATATGCTGAGAGAACAGAATACAATATACAACAGAAATTCATAGTTATTTTCATAGTTTGTAGTTTATTCCATTACAGGCAGGGCAGTGAGGGGGAGGGATTAAATACATTCTCATTGTGGGGCAGGAAAGGAAGGGAAGCAAACCAGGTAAACATGGACAAGACATAGTTGAATTATTCCTCTTTCAATATAGACTAATTTGTAAATCTGCCAATAGTTTGAATAAATAACTTTGAAATTACTTTTTTCTATATGTCAATACTGATATCTTTTAATATAGTCATTATCTCCTTATTGTTATATAGTTGTTTTCTACATGACTATTGGAATTCATCTTTTTTTTAGACATCTGCATAAATAATTACACATAGAAGATGGTGCTGTACACATCATGGAGGAAAGTATTATAGTGCTTTCTTTCAGCAGTGTTTAGTGTTTGACTGGCTGCAAGCAAAGCTACAGAACGTAGGAAATTGCTGGCCCAACCTTAGTGTATCTGGTGAGAGACTACTGGGACTGGCAGCATGATTTGAGTAGTGTCAGACTGTAAACTGGCTGGAAACGTCTGCTGTGAGTAACCACAGCAAATCTTATTCCAAGTGGAGACTGTGCAGATCCCTATGGCGACTCCAGGCTTGACGGTGGCGCTACACCAAAGGTCACTGTGAGCAGGCTGTTACTCTGCAGCACGTCTCGCCACTATGAAAGATTTGTAAAAAGAGCATATTGTCACCATGCCATGGCAGAATGTCACATACTTTTCCACTCGGACAGAAAAAAAGCTGAAATATATAACTCCTTACATTTGGGAAAGTCTAAAAAGTTCCCCAGACTGTCCCAAAAGCTGAGATTAAAAACCACTGACATCAAACCAATCTGCTGCAAGCGCAATAAGGATAATAATACCATCAAATATAGCAATAAAAGTGAGAACAACATTAACAATAATAAATAATGCAAATCGTGAGCCACCTGTTACACCCAGAGTGATATGGAAGATTGTATCCCACATACAGTATTTAGAATTGGCAAATGTCATATTCGAGCCCATTCATTCAGTTCGACCTCAAGGATGTATGAGATGCACCTGATTAAAGGGAAGCAAACACCTTGACATCCAAGATGACTGAGAGCACCTTGAGAACAAGAGAAATGATATCCTGGGACACAGTTTGGTCCTGTCTGGTGAGCTGGGCAATTAATAAGCCTCTCAACGTATTGAGATTACACGTATGATACTTTCTAGACATGTTTAGAGCTTATTTACTGTGACTTATTGACAAAACTTGTTATATACCAGCCATGCTACTCTGAAATGCATAAAGCATGCAGACCCTGACCTGGGCACGTTGCTAAGAGCTCTTCAAAGAGAAAGGTACAGTAGTTATGAGACTAGGACTATTAGCAAGTTCATTATTGGTTCAAACCCAAGGTACAGAGGATGTGTTCTCAAAATGAAAGCCATGGCAGTGTTTTAAGGTCAGGATGACATCTTTTCTGTGGTGTTGCTATGTAACAGTCTACATGGGAACCAACAGTATGGCTAGGGGAGGAGATACTGAACTTAGCTTGTGTTTAAATAAAGCAATATCCATATACATATACAAAATTACATCTCATAAATACATTTGGCAATACAATGTATTAAATTTTTTGGCAAAGGGGGGTAAATTGAGCAATATGATGTGTGCAAGAGTATTCAGATGACCATCTAAGTGGCTTAGTGACAATTTCTCTTCAAAAAAATAAAGAAAAAAAAGTCTTCATGCACTATAAAGAGTAACCAAAAGACTCAAAAACATCCATAGGTGTCTGTAATAACTTTGTCACAATCACTAAATTTTTAAGACACATGAACTCTCACCAATGTAACACACTTCCTCTCTTTCTCAAAGTCAATTCTTTATAGACCTGAGGAACATTTAGTAATGTCTTCTCGCTTCTATTGATTGACAAATTATGTCCATCT
Organism: Toxotes lorentzi; assembly: GCA_037833715.1. Lineage (NCBI taxonomy): Eukaryota > Metazoa > Chordata > Actinopteri > Toxotidae > Toxotes > Toxotes lorentzi. Next base: position 18,008,245 of record JBBMJY010000001.1, read on the forward strand.
TCACATTCCTGATTTTATAAAAAATAAAATACAATAAAATAAAAGTTGGACAAAATTTCCGGAGCTGCTGAGGGTGCAGGAAGTTGTACAGTACATCAACCCAGATGATGTGCCCATGCTAACCTCTTCTACAGTGTTTGTTTTTGAATCCCTGCTCAGTTATCTATTCTCCCTTTGATTTTGTTAAGTCAGGGAATTGATGTAATGCTGACGCGTCCCTACGTGGGTGAGACAACATTGTTTTGGAATGGTATTGTGAAGCTACAGTTATTTATATTCACCCAAAAGCAGCACAGCCCCCTGGCATGCAGAGAGAGGTATCTTTTTTTCTTAGTCATTGCAATAGTGTGAAAATGCTATAAACAGCGTTCAAAGGGGACACCTGAAGAATGGAAATAGTTTGTGAGTTGATCAGTCAAGTTCTGTCATCGGACCTCTGATGAGTGACTGCATTCCATTGCATGCAAGTGCTGTGATATGTTTTAAAATTTGGATGACTGCACCTCTCAATTTAGGGCAAACGACATCAGAGTCTCAGGAGCACACTACACCATAGATGATAGTGTGTTCTCTTCAGGGCAGTGGCAAGGGGTAGATGTTCGTAGGGAATGTATGGCTGGCGGGCCACCCTCGCCAGGGGAAAGGTCGTTGAGCTCCTCAGATGATGAGAGAGGGAAGGAGGGTGACAAAGAGATGCCCGAAGAGGGATCAGCAGATCCAGCAAAAGTGCGTGGGGGCTTGGGGACTAGGTTAGGCTCCAGTGTTGCTCTGGCCAGAAGTTGTTTGTCATCCAACCGCTGTCCATCTCCGAGACACTCACCTTGCCCAAAGGAGCCCCGGCCTGACTCTGACTCCCCGTCAGACAGCTCCAGAGGCGGTGAACTACTGCCGTCCAGTCTGAATAGAGAGTCTAAGTACTGGGCAAACTCCAACACCGCCTGGCTGGGGTTTCCATTGGATAGTTGTGGTGGAGGAGTAGAAGCTGCCGGTCTGGTCTCTGCAGTCTGTTTCTCTGCTGTCTCCAGTTCCCAATCTTCTTTTTCTCTATCCATTGGTCTAGAACCAATCTGGGGGCTAAGTAGAGCGTTAGGAGTGCTCCCTGGGCTGTAGACACCAGGAATCTGTTGGTGATCCCCATCAGGTAGCATTTTTGGGCTGGCATTATGCTCTGGTTTGAAAGACTGAACCACGGCGCTCTGGTTTAGCAGAGCTGGGGAATGGTGTCCACTGTAGCGAGGTGTGGCGGGAGACAGCCTCATGGGGTAATCTGGGGTGGATCTGGATTCTAGTGGGGTAAAGAAGGGCCCAACCTCACCCAGGTGCTCTGGTGTCGCCTCGCAGAGGCAGTCAGCGGCCAGTAATTCAGTGCGAGAGCTGAGAGATGGGTTCTCCTCTGGGATCGGGGCATCCAAAGGGAATGGGAGGCTACCCAGCATTGGTGAACCCCTTAAAGCAGCTGAGGAGCGTCGGGAGTCCAGGCTATAGAGGGATTCGGCATCAGAGAGACTCTCCATGACGGCCAGTGGTGCTTTGCGGTCCCTTAGCTCCACTGCCAGGCGCTCTCGTGCTCCACGCAGCACTACAGGCACTGGGGGAGGAGGGCACTCAGAGAAACCATCCAGAGATATTTCAGACTGGGCACACGAACTAGAGGAGAGGAGAAGAATGGATTGGAGAGTAGTGACAGGGAGAGGAGGGGAAAGGGGATCCAAAACACAAGATAGACATAAAAAATGGGTCAAAACAACTTACGTAGGGTTAAAGAAGGGAAAAATTGGGACGTGTTAGTATTTAAAACATATCTAGATTCTACAGACTAGGTCAATACCAGTGAAACATTACATAGATGGAAGAAAGAACAGAAAAGAAGAGACTAAGAGGCCAGGAGTGTAACCTAGTGCACATATGCTCTTGTATTAGCATCTAATACAGGACAGATAACATCATAATTCAACCATTACTATCAGGATATCACACTGACTTTGGACAGGGGCTAAACCAGAGAGGGCGAGGTGGGAACTGAATACTACCATACGTTGCAACTGCTCTGTGGTCAGACAGCGTGCATGCGTGCATGAGAGAAGGGAGCACATTATGCAAAATTAGTATTAGCATGCTTTGCTTACCGTGACAATGGTTTATGTCTTGTTTTTTTAAACCAAACGAACAGACAGAAATGATAATTTTGAGAAAACAATAAAGTAGCAGTTAGTAGCAGTAGTATTGTTAAGTACTGGCTAGATTATTAAAATTAGACATGTCCCCATGATTAACCCTACATAGCTTAGGAAGAGGTTTGCACCATTATATTTTAAGTTAGAGGGGAAATTGAATATACAAAGGATCAAACAAACTGTTTATATATTCTTTTAGGCTCCCGCACACCCACAGTGGTGCCTGGTGTACTAACCGAACACTACTGTTCCTGCGGTGGTGGGTTGTAGGCGTCGGCTGCTGAGAAGTTGTTGATGCATCCATAAACATGGTCTCTGGGTTCAAGTCCACTTCTGTGGGGCTCACCATGATCTTGGCTGCTGACAGCAAAGCCGTTTTCCCTTTGTTGTAGTTCTCCAGCACCTGTCAGAAGCACAAAGGTATACACAGACATGTGACTTGATAGGTTAAGGTGGGATGAGAGCAAAAGAGCGGGGAGGATGTGCATTGGAGTTGGGAATCAATATGAATGGAACAATAATTTCATACAGAAAGATACATAAGCTCAGTTATAATGGGGAAAAAAATCTCACCAATGAGATTTTACACGTTAAAATTCTATTGCTGTTGTACCAAAGCAGTCAACACAACATAAAAAAAAAATTAGCTTACTTGCTAATTTTGAAGACCAAATAAACAAATATCCCCACTGACTCATTTAATTTCAATATTTTTTCTAATATGCTCTCAAAAAACAGCACAGGCATTTCAATTTACTGATACAAGACAGAAATATGTTCAAATGTTTTTCTTAAAAAAAGAGGGTTTATATGAATCAATAGATCAATGTATAATACACTGGACATTAATATGTTGGGAATGCATCATCGCACACATACAGTTTTCATAGACATAGACACTTGTGTCATTTATCAGGTACATGAACATTAAATGAAAGATCAAGAATGTCTAGTTACATATATGGATCAAATTATTATTGTTTTCAATTACATCCAGGGCACCACTACATCTATATTTAAATGAAGATATGATTGCATCTATTATTATAGTGTTAAAAGACACAGTGTAGTTCAGATAAATGTAAGTGCAATCTAAAGGTGAGCTTACACCTACTCCAACTGACATTAAACACCCACAATGCCACAACACAACTGCCTCAGCAAGAACTACGCAAGACCTACAGTATGATAAGGAATAGCAGACCATGAGGCAACTGTGTGTGTAACATCTAAAACATTCAAGAAAACCCTGTCCCACAACATTTTAACTGTGTTGTTTTAATGGTTAAAAATGTGAGAGGAGAAACAAACACCAATGGCAAATCACATCAACACACAATTAAAGAGAGTTGGTTAACTTTAATGAGTTAATGAGCTGGTGGAAGCACATTGTGGTATAAGAACAACTGGAACAGTAAGAGGACAAGAAAACACGTAAAACAACATGTAATACATGTGACAATGGAACACAAAATGGCAAACCTAAATGGAAATGAATGTAAACAAATTAAGTTAAAATTGCATTAAACACAAAATGCTTATGTTTGGGTTATGCAGCTGGTTGTGGCTCACAAACAAAAGCATGACTTTGTTACATGGATGAGTGCGGCCAGTGTTACATGAGGACAACACTGCTGCAATTGATAAACTACAGCAAATATTTGGCACCAACAATACTGACTACATCGCCTACAGTTGCAGGCACAACAACCAATAAATTATCCCAAAAAAATCAAAACAAAATGAAGCATCAGACTGCAGACTCTGTGCCCATGAGAGAACTTTATACTTAGAGTTTATACTTGGAGTTTTGCAATATGCAATACTGTACTGCAATCCCTACAGCCGTAGATTCATATGACATATATCATTTCTGAAAGCACATTATGACAAAGAATTATGAAATGCACAATCGAGGACATAATATAATTCCAGTTTTCAGAGACGTAATAATGAAAGCTCACCACTGTACCAAGTCCATAATAAGGGGAATTAGAAATTTGTCAGACTCAGTGAGCAGCAATTTTACGGCAGAGTAGTGGAGCTGAGCAGAGTACTCTATATTTATACACTTGTTCCCCCTGGTTACTCCATCTGCTGCTGATGAGTAATTGACAATTCCTTGAAGGGATTATGATTGAGGAAAAGCTGAATATGTGCTTTCAAAAAGCAAAAAGGGAAAAGAAATCTAGAGAGAAGAGCTGCAGCTACTGAAAAACCCAGCCAAGAGGGAAAAAAGAGCAGTTAATGTGGAAGAAATTAGGTTACCATGGAAACTTTGTGCATACAAAGAAAACTTGTTAGCTCGAGGAACAGGGTTAGCAAGTCCATGCCACAACACTTGACCAAACCGTAGCTGTGAGAGGAATGGAAAAGAATGAAGGGCTGAATTAAGGAAAGCTGGATGATGAATCCCATTAACATGAGAAAAAGAGTGCAGGTGGGTTTGGACTCATCATGCAGGGTTATAAAGGGCTCTTTTTGACTCTAAGGTTGTACTGTTATATATACCATTAACCTTTTGATGTATTCCAAAAGCTATTTAGTAATAAAATATACCACCTCCTCTTGTTGTTGTGTATATACATCTATTGCTTCAACCTACTTTTTTTAACTGTTCAAATTCATTTCGAATCTCCCCGCCTCCTACTTTTCCTGGAACACCTTTTGATGGCTTCCAGTGAACTCGCCCGAAACTGTTGCATCCAGCCACCAGTTTACTTGTAAGAGCAAAAAAAAGCAATAATGCTGGTTAAAAGTCTTTTTTTTCAGTTTTCTCAACTGCTATACCAGATGGTTGCTTTAGATCCTAGGCTTTTGTGGATTCTTTTAGTGGAGGAAATGGCAGGCTCTCCCCACCTCCCCCATGATGACACTGTAAACGTTAGTCTCCTCTAAGAGATGACACCAAATCCTGAGTTTTACGTCAGGCAAAAAGGTTTTTCCTGTTGAAAGTCATGGCTAGGGCATCACTTCATCTTAGTCTCACCACAGTATTAATAGTAACAGCGAGGTTTTTCAAGTTTTTTTCACAATGAAGATGATGATAGCTAATGAAGGCCAAGTTTAATACTGAGAGTCATAAAGTCTGTAAAAGAGAATCAGAAGTACTGTTGGCACTTCTAAACTACAGACCTCATCTAAGAGTTATGCGATGTTGCTATATTGAGGGGAATTTTCTACTGGAGAACAGTTAGATGAATCAAACAGGATTTCAAAGGGAGAAGTAATGCTATCTGCACAAGGGTGAGAGCTGGGTGGGTCTGATTGGGTTTGTGGTGGAATACATGAATCATCTTCAACTGAAAGTGCTCCCAAGTGGGGGTCTGAAGGATTGTTAGACAGTGGGGGAACAGACACCATGCAAGTACAGTCTGACGGAGGAGGAAGAACAACAACAGACTCTGCATCTAAAAAAGAGGGAAAGGCAACGTCAGTCAGAGGGACAAAGACAGCCTCAGTCTCTGTGCCGGAGGCAGCGCAAGGCAGGTCTTTATGGGCGGGAGAGGAGGAATCAGAGGGAAGAGGACTAGAGTTTAATTCTGTTTGAGAGGTAATGAGTACATGGGCACTGCAGGTAGGTTGAATGACTTCCAGTTCTTCTGCTTCCGAGTTTTCCTGCACAGACAGGGGACAAAATGGTTCCAGTACCTGCAGAAACACCAGAGATATCATACTACAGACTAGGCACAGCAGACGTAAACACACATACACACACACACACTGTACACAGAGAGGGACAAACTTTAACTCAGCAGCCACAAGAAAGTGCATTCCCCAAAGTTGATTCGTCACATGCAAACATTCACATTAATACCCCATTATCGATACATGTTCATGAAGAATATGCTCATAAAAGGCTCAGAGAAGACCATGAAACCAACCAGGAGTGAACAGTTCCCATGCTTTCGGACTGGAGGAATGTGGAGAAAAGAAAAGGTGTGTTAGGTTATAGGTTAATGATGGGTCACATGCAATCAATCTCCCAAAATGCCTCAAAAAGAATTCTTAAGTGAACATTTAAGGGGCATACCACTGAAAATTTAAAACCTTTTAAGCATAAAAGGTTTTTTTCCCTGTGTCTTTGTGATTGTGTGGGTTTTTCTAAACAGTACCATGAATTAAATCACCTGATATATTTGATAAAATTCAGTCATGAGATGTGTAGATTTAAATGACAGAGAGATTGACTATCTCTAGAACCCTATAACATTTATGTGAGCAAGTGGCTAGATAACCACTGGATGCTATAGTTTTTATTTTAGCATCAGGATTTTTTAATTTTTTTTAATCTAGAGTCTACCTATGACTATTCCTATCTCCAGAAATATTATTTTACAATTTCAGTTGCTGGTCAATAGCTTTAATTAAAAATGTCTAAATTTGTTCCCATGTCACACAGTACAACATAGCATTTTTATATAGTGGTATCCCCCTTTATGAGCAATTGTTGAAAATATTTGTGAATGCATCTGAATTTTTTTGTATTTGGAGGCAATTCAAACATTCACATACTCGTCATCCATTAATTTAGTCACCCAGTGTTGGAAATCAGATACAAGATTTAAAAGCCACGTCACCACACTTTTCAAACACCCCCCCCTGCCAAATCCATTTGCATGCACACAGATAAAACAGACCTTGTTTAGGCCCTCCATCACCATGTGGGGCATGTGTTCATTAAGCATGGCAGGTGATATGATGACCTCATCGAAGGCCTTGTTGTCCCCCCACAGCGCTGAGTAGGTTGGCTCTTCCTGGCCACAGCTACAGCGAGGTAAAGAGAGAGGGAAAGTCTGTCAATCATGGTGAAAGGCGAAGTGAACACACACATTGAGTTAGCAACAGCCTGCCTCGGTATCCTTTGCTTACTATAGAGTACACGTGGGAGAAGCATAATCCAAGTTATCACATCACTGAGTGGAACATTTTGAGTCCGACTTTACAAATGCGCTTATTTTAGAAACCAGAACACTCTCGTAATTTGGGGGAAAAGCTCACCAGCTGCATACAGCAAACTACAGAATGATTCAAAGTACAGTACAAAGAGGATGAAGAACAGGATGAGTAGAGAAGAGGGTGAAGAAGAAACATCCACTTGCTTAATTTCAGAGTTAATTTTCAGTGTTTAAAGCCACTGAAGTTCATTGAACTCGTTGGCATGTTCATGAAACCAGTAACAGATTAGAAGATGGTAAACTATGGCCATAAAGGGATGAACATGGTCAGCGACAAAACTCAAATAGATTGTAAGGGACCCAAAGTGTGACAAGAAAACATTCCTCACACCACTTCACCACCACCAGCAGCCTGGACTGTTGACACAAGGCAGGTTGGGTCCATGGATTCCTACTGCTGATGCCAAATTCTGACCCTACCATCTGAATGTCTCAGCAGAAATCCAGATTCATCAGATCAGGCTATGTTTTTTCCAGTCTCCAGCTGTCCAGTTTTGGTGAGCCTGTGCCCACTGCAGCCTCAGATTTCTGTTCTTGGCTGACAGTAGTGGTCCCCGAAGTGGTCTTCTGCTGTTGTAGCCCATCTGTCTCAAGGTTTGACGTGCTGAGCATTCTGAGACGCGTTCTGCTCGATGCAGTTGTAAAGAGTGGCTATCTGAGTTACCGTTTCTGTCAGCTCCAACCAACAATCATGCCACGGTCAAAGTCACTGAGATCACGTGTTTTCCACATACGGATGTTTGCATCTGCATGATTTTACACATGGTATTGCTGCCACATGATTGGCAGATTGGATAGCTGCAGGTGTATAGGTGTTCCTTATAAAGTGCTCGGTTAAGTGTATTCCACTGTACGAACAGACAGGAGGATTATAAAATAAAATATGATATTAGAGAGCACAGCAGAGAGTACAATCAGAAGAACAGGGGAGGGCCGCGTGACACACTGTAAACCCACACTATCACAAATATGCAGCATATACCTTTTCCCACAGAGCTGCTAGTTCTTTTATGTCACAAGTGTGTAACAAATATAAGATGTGCTTTGAGCTAACAGTGTCCACGCATCGCTTATACAACCCTTTAACCATTTGTGGGCTGGAGCTGTGTAGTAAAAATTTATGTTTTGTACAAAGCCAAGCTTTAAGTGTCAATACTACTTAACTGATGACTGATCTCATGTGTGGTTATCTGCAGCACATGCAGCAAAACAGTAACAGCAAAGAACATCATTTGGGGATTTAATTGCTATAATCTACCCACAGCTTTCAAATCAATTTTCTCACCATGTCTCTGGAGGATGGTTGTGCACCACGTGGATAATTCTGCCAGGAGGGTAGAGGGGGGTGGAGGCTGAAAGGGCAATGCTGAGGTCACTGGGGTGGAGCCACAGGCGACTGTTGGGGGCTGCTGCTGGCTGAGACTGAGGATCATCATCCTCTAGTGGAAGCTCTGATTTCGGGATGCATTTAGTGCCTCCCGCAATGATCCTCCACTGTTGCAAAGAAAAACGCATTATGTAACATAACACATTTGAATCTAAATTTATCTTCTGTATATTGTATGTTTTTACTCTTGATACATCTTCTGCAGTTTCAAGAACTGAAGTCACCTTCGGCTTGTTACTTTTCTGTAAGACTTCCAGAAGGTGGCGTCGGAAACCCTCCAGCTGAGAAAGCCCGAGCCTATGAGAGGCAAGCCGCAAATATCTTTATTGTGGTAATACCGCTGCAAAGTTAATCACAGAATACTGAATATAGTAGAAGAGATACCTTGGTACCAGGTCTTTTCCTAATACCACGGATGTTACAAACTCTTTGGAGTACTCCATGGCGTCCTCACTATGTAAATAAAAGAAAGAAACAGTATGAACTATGAAACTATATGAACATGGCATGTGGAGAATATCAATAAAAACATAAATATGTCATCTGAAACCAATAATGGTATGTGACAGATTGTGCACTATTCTATAACAAATATTGAAAGAACATACTTATCTAACCATATGCACAAGATAAATGTGAGTGCATTTGCACTCTAGTTGATACAATACTGCAAATAAGCAAGAGAAACCTATTAAAACAAAGCTAGAATCTACAGAGAAACTAAAATCCTGCCACTGCAGAATAAGAGGACCCTCCCTTATTATTTGCTATAAACTAAACAGTGCGAACAATAACAACAACAACAACTTCATTTCCAACATCTGATTTGCATGTGAGCAGATGACCAAAACAACGGCAACAAGTGTGATCTCACAGACTTTGAAAAGGAGTATGTGTGTAAAATGGGCTTAACATTGGTGCTTTTTGAACAGAGCAACCAACAAGGATTTTGACACAAACAAAGCATTTCACTTTTGCTTTTATGGTTTAGAACTGTTGATTCCTGGAAAGCGGCTGCCTGCTTTGACGAATCATGGTTGCAACTGTACACAAGTATAGAGCTGTAAACAAGATGCAAAGGACCCCTCACGCTGTAGTATATCTATCCATCTATAGTCCTGTGAGGGAATGTGATGGCTAAATAGGAACATTCATATGGCCTTCAGTGGGGCCATTAATACATATAGATTGAAGTTTTAACTTGTGTGCGTATCACATGAGGATGGGTATTTTTCAATAGAAAAGTGATTCCTGTTATCCAGGAACTGTAGGAACATTCAGGCACTTGTTACTGGGATAAACTTGACTATAGTATTTGTAGAAAGTATTTACATTCATCATGTATGTGATGCAACTAGGAGCTTCCAGAATAGCTTCAGGGCTTCCTGGCATAGAAACTACAATCTCTGAATTCTACTGGAAGGATGAAACATCATTCTTTTAAAATATATTTCCCTCATTTGCTGTTTGATGATAGTGGTGGAGAGCACGGTTTGACACACTGATTCAAAGCTCCACTGAGCAAAAATATTTACATTCAGTGATCACTTGTGTCCTGTATGTTAGTATCTGCAAGTGTTATGTTTCTCCAACCATTTGTTCTGTTCTGTTCTTTATTTTGTCACCTTTGTGTCTTCTGAACAAAGTCTGAGAAATTGCCTTGTCATGACTTCACTGAAATATCCAACGTGCACTGCAGCATTTAGTAATCTCTTGGTACAGACTCTCTTTCAGCATGATTTGCATAGCAAACACAGTTAACACTGCAGCCCAGCTGTACGGAAGAGTGCTGCATATCATTCCAGCACAAACAGACAAAATGCTAATGAACTCTGAACCACTGGACCATAAATAAACTATTCTGTTAAGGGGGAAAAAGACAAATGAAAGTGCAAACCACAGCTTGTGGGTACATGCCCAAAACACTTTTTCAGGTCTCTTACACTTCACAACACCCTGGCTTTTCTTAAACATGTCTAAACACAGCAAGGAAGTTTAGCACTTATGTGCACTGAATAACAGCTAGAGAACCAGGTCTCAAGTAAACAGTGGTGACCAGGGTAGAGTAGTCTGGTATGAAATGATCAAACCTGGATTAAACATGTGGGATTTATTAAGATAAACATAGGACTTATGTGTGAAAGTGGCTTTTAATAACTTCCTGCACCATGTACTGAAATAGAATGACTGAAGTTCCCTTCTACAGTTGTTTGTATATAACACACACAGACTGACTCACCTCAGAAGGCCACCAGGTGGGGAGTAAGAGTAGCAGTGAAGTGTTGGATACTGAGGTCTCAGCAGGAAGGAGAGGATAGCTGCAGTGCCTGCACCAAGAGAATGCCCGACTATCACCAGCCCATAGTGCATGGTGCCCTTGCTCTGTGAGGGACAGCCAGAGTCATTACACTCACAACAACACACTGTTCACACAGTGAGGATAATCTTTTCAACCAATTGTCTCTACTGCTATTTGTAGAATAATTCTTTGCATACAAGAGGCTTAGAGATAAAGAACTATAGTGGTATTAATACAAATTCACAAAGCATAGGAAATATTCATTATTGAGCCTGCCATTCTTTATATGGTTTACTGAGTCATGTACCAAGTCTCTCCCAAAGGCTTGTGACAAGATCATTTCCTGCTCCAGTTTCTTCTTAATGTATTCTGCTGAGTAAACCATCCCCTGAGAGTGGAAAGAAAGAGAAAGGGATTCAATGAAAGAGAGGAAGGTGAGACAGAAAGAAATATGGACAGGAAGTCTGTGCCATTAATCTCTTATTAAAATATCCATAGTCATTATTGTACTATTACAACTGAAATGACCTCTAGAGTCTGGGATACTGACACTGTTACTTGTTGAAACGGCTATGAGAGAAATTAGAACATAGAAACTTAAAAGAGGGAAACTATCAGAGGAGACTTAACAGCAAAGTAGATAGATAGATAGATAGATAGATAGATAGATAGATAGATAGATAGATAGATAGATAGATAGATAGATAGATA
>JBBMJY010000001.1:18019873-18031956 GCA_037833715.1 Toxotes lorentzi
GAATATAAATATAAGGTGCAGAGAACAGATACGTATGGTGAATAGTGTGTATAACAAAGTGCTTATAAACTGTAACTTGTGTTACGTGCAACTATGTGTTGTACGTAAGTGGTTTAAAACAATAATCTCTCACCTTGTGGCCAAGCCAGGTCCCATGCTGCTCCTCTACGGGCAAACGTTCAGAATCCCCAGTCAGGTCAGTCAAGGCGTCCTGAAACACAGAAGACAAATTCAAACAATTCTACAAAAGACAGCATAAAGCAGAGAACACAAGTGGGTGAAGTGCAAATGGCAAATTTAGACAGAGAAAGTGGAAAGAACAATAAGTGAAGAGAGTGGTATCTAATGTGTGGAGAGCCACAGCCTTTGAAAAGGTGCTTCTTATCTTAATCATGCAGTTTGAAGTTTACCCCGAGTGAGATCAGCGCTCACATGGCCAACCTTAGACTTATATATTCACCTCGAAAATGCTTCTTTAATCTTTGAACTGTATGTATTTATAAACTGCATGTATTTGACTTGTTGGGAGCAAAGCATCAGAGATCAGTGGGCTAAGCAGTTATTTTCCTCTCAAAAGACACCAAGTTCAAAACACTAGAGAATTTTTTTTTACAAATGCTTATTTAAAAAATTGGATAGGACATTTACTTCTGAGAGTGAACAGTCACGTTTCTGCTTCACGCATGAAGGGCGTGGGAGTTCGAGAACACCACATGAAACTGTGAGAACTTCACCTGCTCTGGAGGTGCTGGTGAGTAACTGAAGGGATCAGGGTCAGTTAATGTTTAGAGAGAGTTGAAGAGATGTTACCATAAAAAACAAGACAACAAAGCTGAATTTCACCTTTGGCGATAAGGTTCCCCTGATACTGATGACAACCTTCTTTTTTGCATGATCCACTGCCACAAAAAACGGAGTCTCGTAAACCTGTGTGGAAGATGCAGAGTAGAAAATAAAAGTTGGTTATAAAGTGAAGGGAACATGCAAGTGGGGAAAATGAAAAGTGGACAAATACTTCAGCCTCATACCTTCCTTAGCCATGTAAGTCACTTCATGAGAGAAATTTATAGATGGAAACTCAGCGTTTGCTTACCTCGCTGAGAAGTGCTCTGCTTTACAAATCATCTACATTATGTGGCTCAAGTGCTACTGTGAATGCTATGGAAATTCTACATAAAAAAAGATTTATTAAATGTACTATTCTGTGCAATCAGGAAACTATTTTAACAACTACATTTTGTATACACTACTTTGAGACCGTTTCATGACATGGAACTAATTGTTAACACAAGTACTTCAAGGTACACATTTTGATGGGGAAAACTCCACACCAAAGCAGTGAACTGTGTTACTATAACTAACACATTAATGTGTTGACTTGGCGACTGCACTTTAAAAGTTATTGGAAGATTCCTCTTTTATCATTATTCTTCTTATTATTTCACACCCTGTGACCATCATGCTAATCAGTTTAATCAGCCATATTGACTCACCAGCATAATTTGCCAGCACAAGAGGATGCATCAACTTTGTTAGACACAAATTTAGAAACAAAAGTGGACAAGGCAACGGCACACTAAAAGCACAGTTTTAGAACAGGTCCCCAACATTACCTACCTTGAACACAGTCATTGCACTGACCCAACAATGTTTACCGCATTTCCACAGGGGAGGGGTCTCCCATACTGTGACAAGTGAACTGAGTAACTTACCTCATCACAGTGACAATTTCGTACAACATTCACATAACTGTAGACGATGCACCAAAAGCCAGCAGGAGTGCTTTATATGGTGAGAACAGAAATGCAGTGCACCAAAGGGGATAATCTCTCCCCTCCTCGGCTGCACCCTAAGATTCTGCCCATGATGATGATCACAAACAGAGTCTGTGACAAAGCACAGCCTTGGCGGAGTCCACCACCTACTGAGAACACACTTGACTTACTGCCGAGGATGTGGACACAGCTCTCACTCAGCTCTCCATATCTCAGCAACTAAACTGGTGAGTGAAGTGTTATCAAAACAGATACAATTGATGGCCAAAACTACAAAATAAAGCGACTAAATGATCAGACTAGCTCCCAGTTTGTGGATGTGAAGCACTGCACAGCAGCCCTGTGTTAAACTATGTTGTCTGACAAGAGTATTGCTTGGGTTGCAAGCATACCATTGCAGAATAGCCCAAAAGGGTATACCATAATTCACCTACAAAGTGTATTATGCCAAAACTGATACACATTAACAGAAGAAGAGGATAAACACATGAACGTTTGTCTGATGCTATTAAACTTCTCCACAACACCAATCCTTTAATTTACCCAGGAAGTAAAGCCCCGACACCTCTGACTGCTCGTTAGCTGGTTGTCAGATTACTCACAGCATCGTGGCAGGAAGTGTAGACAATGTGAACCTGCTTGAGGTCCCGATCCAGGAAGTGTCTGCGTATGGCCAGGACATTACAGCCGCAACAATTGTCCTCCTCCACTGTCACCGACTGAGACAGCCGAGAGCCTGACACTGATGTACATCTGGGGTGAGACAGAAAGATGAGACAAAAAAGAAAAATCTGATAAATGGGAGATTTTTTTGTAAAGCAGTAAATGGAACACACACAAGAGATGTGAACAGGTAAGATAGACAGGTATAACATAGTATCCCAGCGCAGGCAATCTGGATACGAGTATGTGTTTAATTCAACATTGCTTGTATCAGTGAGTGGGTCCAACTAGAGTGGTATTGTCTCAGTGGATTACCACTTGGCAAGTGTTGACGCATGTGAAATTTGATCTGCACTGGAGCGGCTCAAGAGACACATAAGCCAAATAGATCAAAACTGTGCGGGAGTGTGTTTGAGTGCTTACGGGCAGGAGCTGGCGAGGCGGCACAGCCCACAGGCAGGCTTCCTCATCAGGTACATGGGCCAACCATATGCAGCCAGGGCAAACAGCATGTAATAACACACTTCCTTGTACATGTTCATCTCAGCCTGGGAGAGGAAAAGGCAAGACAGACGAACACACATGAGCATGAGAACAAATGAAGAATAACAGTAACAACACATTCAGACCTCTTGAGATACAGGAGGCTCCAAATGTTATTTCAGCTGAATACATACAAGTGCATACACGGCAAAGAAGTAAACTGTACATCACTGCAAAAAATATTCTGTGTAAAAAGGTTTCTCATCAGAGTGTGGATCTGATACGAAGTATGTAATGTATGAAATTTGCTTTGTAGGGCACAAATAGTTAAAAGGAGCATGTGGCCCCTTAGTCTACTCCATTTTTTTCTATTTAGCACAAATTTCTCTTTTTTCCTTGTAGTAATTTGTGAAATTCCTGGATAAAAACAACAGTGGCTTTATGAAACTTTTATTAGCTACAGTACAAATGAGCCTTCTCTTTGTTTATTGTTTGCAATCATTTATCTGACTCTCACCAAATAAAATCCTTTCAAGGGTTAATAAAAGTCAGGAGACTCTTTAATAATGAGTTAAAATGCTTGTTGTATTTTTGTGATCCTGTATTTTATTTTACCTGAATTCCAAACCTTTTAACTTTCACGAGTCCACTGCGGTTTAAAATGGGACATAAACACAAGTCAGCCTTGGCTCTGCCAGTTTATCACACAGAGGAAACTCACCGAGTTCTTAAGGTCCAGGTATCTAGTATTACGAGTTACAGGCATTCCAGATAAGAAGGCTAAAATGTCATTGTTGGCCTTAGGAAGAGAAAACAGAGAAGGAAATGTATTTTCGTTACAGCAGGCGCACATACAAACACAAAAATACAGACATTAACATATATTTTACGAACAGTGATACCTGGTCCAGGATAGATGATCTCTTAGACCTTTGTCTCTGGCGGAGAAGTACCAGACCAGCAATAATATCACTAGGCACAATGTCCAGGTCTCTGAAGAACTCTGCAAAAAGGCTGGCCACTTCCGAATACGCATCCTGGACAAGATACATAAGCAGCAGATATCAGGATGTGTTGGGAAAGCACAGTAACAAAAAGAGGACTGAAATCCAAGAGGTTTGCCTCACCCTCTGTTTGTTGTGCTCTGTTCAACTGAATAATAGTCCATAATAAATCTAAAAATGTATATACATCCCCACTTCAAATGCAAGTTTGTGAGCTTATACATGATGTTACTTGTGGATTAATGCACCAAACCTCCATGCATGGCTGTAATGATACACATATTACAAATGCGGGGAAGTACAGTGGGTTTGAATGTCCACTGGAGTTGTACCAAGTCACTGAGGACACCATGTCTTGCCTGTCTTAAGCATTAGTTTTAATTTATTTGGAAAATACACTGAATGGTTGGCTAAAGGCTGATGACACTCCTTCTGGATTTTTTGTACTTTCCTGACTGAAGTCTAGTCTAATGAGTGGAAGCTACAAAACTTTGTTTGACTGCAGTTGTGCTTAACCTTTTTGCGGACAGCTTGAAAATTAATTTAACCTGAAATGAAATCATTTTACAGTCATATTTTATATGAAATACTGAATGCCACTGGTAAGCTAATTCAGCCAGGGCTTATTTTAATGGCATATTTCTGGTTTCATTCCTTTCTGTTTTCCTTTAACAACAGAGAGGAAATGGGTAAGTGTGTGTTGTGACTCACCGATTGTGTATCCTGTGCTCTTGTGCAGCACATGAAGAACTTTAGCCTCCTGCTCCAGCTGCTGGCCTGGCCTTCCTCTAGCCTGTGTCTAATGGAGAGAAAAAGGCAACGAATACTGTCAAGACTGAATTGTGTGAAAAACAGGTAGGTTGTGCATGTCTGACTGTTGTGTTTTGGCAGAGTTATGTCAAAATTGGAGACAGAAATGGAGAATCCATGGGCCTGATAATACCTGAGTGTGTATGTTGTGAGGTTGCGCTGACGCCGACGGGTGGCTTTCAGTTTGACAAAAGTCCGACCCGTAGGATCAAAGGTGCACATGAGGGTAATGCAAACGCTGAATATCACAAGCCAGTTGCATGCAACGATTCCTGCAGAGAATATTAAAACATTATTCACATTCAAGAATAACAAACCCTTTTCAACTTAAATCGTCTATTCCACTTTATACCCTCTCACTCACCCAAAGCCAGGTTTTTGGCTGTGACATCGGAGCATGGCTGGTAATACTGGACAAGCCAGGCAATTCCCACCACGGCATATACTAGCTCGACCAACAGAATAGCTGGAGAGACGAAGAGAGAGAAAGAGGGAGAGGGAGCAAAGGGAATAATGATCAATATCTGCCCAATCAATATAAACTATGTTCAAATCTTAACTAATCCTCACAACCTCAAGTATCAATAGGCGGTCCTGGGTAAAAGAGCCTAATCTTTAAGAAAAGAAGCGTGTGTGTCTGCACGTCTTACCTAGCCGAATATAGAGGACGTACTGCACAGCTTCCCTGGGCTGTGTGTACAAAATGCTGCCTCTCATGCTCAACCACATGATGGCGCTCTCACAGATAAGGCAGCTGACCAGGATGCCCAGGTACCCTCTGCCATGGTCCACCAGTGTTACTGAACAGGACTGGTCTGAGCCATAAGGGAGGCCGAACAGAACCACCGAGAGAACCACCAACCTGCGCATAAAAGACGAGGTTAAGGAGGTACTAATGAACATAGGGAAATCCCTACAGAATAGTGAGATACATCAAAAATTCAAAAATCAAAATCAACACAGAGAAAGAAACACTGACTCACCAAATGCAGTGCAATAAAAAAAGGAAGAGGGCGGGCAGCACCAGGTCATCACTGCCAACTGACCAGCGCCGCCGAAACATCACCATTCCAGGCATCACTGCCCTGTAGAAAAAACAAAAGGCAGAGGAAAAAACTTCAGGACTACATTTGGAGGTGCTGTGAATTGCAATTTCAATCGAATCTCTACAGATGCATCTCTAACTGCTCAAATTAGATTTCAAAGTGTCTTTTGAGTCACTCACAACACAACACGTCAAATCCAGAGTGACGGCAGCTACGTAGTTACTGACGCCTGCGTTGTTACTACAGAAAGCCTTGCAGATAGGTTGGTGAGGTCTGGACACCCAAGTTCAATCCGATCGCTTGAAAGTAACAGTGCGGACTGTCCTAAAGGTCTGATTTGAGAAACACCTCTGATTTGCCTGCAGTCTGCACAAAGCATTACTTTCTGTTTCTAAAACTCTCTATATGCTAAAACCGAGATGGGACTTTGGAGACTGTAACAGAAACAGACTTGCACAGAGAAGAAGAGTAAGAGAAGAGTGAAAGATAATGGGAGAGATAAGACAAAGTGGGTTAGAGGATGCAGAGAAAACACAGCACTTAATGAAGAAAAGAAAGAGAACCCACTCTGATATATGATGGTATGAAAAAGCCATTTTTCTTATGTCACTCTGTCCATTCTCCTTGTTGAAAAAGCATTGACTGTTTACTCAAGTTGCCTCTGGGCTAAACTGAAATGAACTGCAATGAAGTGAAAGGCATGGTAGGAAGGAAATAGTAGGGAGAAGAGGAGCCACAGAGAGGCTGATGCAGGCCTTATGGTGCTGATACAGGCTGATACAGCCTTTATGGTGCGCTGCTCTTGCATATTTGCCGAACAACTTTTTCAGTTCTGTCAAAAAATATGCCATACATCATGCCAAAACATTGTCCATAAAATCTAGCTATAAGATAGCGGTGGGCTTAGCAACGGATAAAGCAACACAACTAAATTTTAAGATTTCTGATTGGTCACCATCCAGCACTCCTCTGCTTTTTAGTAGTGTTTCAGAACATTTTTTCACATTCTTTTAGTTTTTGAGAAACTGGCAGCACCCTCCTTGATTCACCCTAAAATACCACAGTCATCACAGTTGTTAAAGTCTCACTCTGCATCGTGCCTACATAAAACAGCACAAGAGATAGTTGTGTCATTCCCTGGTTAAAGGTAAATGCAGGATTGTACGAAGAAGTCCTGGAGTTGATCAACACTGCGGCAAATATGCAATGACGTACATTTCCAAAATGGGCTTAACTGTAACTGCAGATAATGCCAGTGAAAACCCAACTAAACAACTGTAGAAAATAACTAAACTGTCTGCTGTGAAATAAATACCTGTGGTCTGCATGCTCTGTGTTTCACAAGGTCCTGTGAAGTGCATCCTTTCTTTCTGCAAAGTAGTGTGTACCGAAGGATTTTTTGGGTAACTTCATGCCCTAGTAATGACGACAGATGTCTGAAAGGATTAGCTTTTAAGAGAGATAACAAGTGTCCACATTGCCCTGCACTAATACCAGTAAGGATGTGAGAAGAAAGAGCATCTGCAATACTGATCATACTCCGGTAGACAAGTTGAATGTAAAAGCTCCGACTGCACAGATCGCAAGGAGCTTTCCCTTTTGACCTTTTGACATGTCCATAAGACTTGGCTCGGACGAAATCACTGTAATCATCTCTACCAACAACATATATGCATTCAGCAAATTATCATGAACCGAGGTGGGGTTAGAGGTTTCTTAGACTAAGAAAGCGTAATAAAAGACGTCATTCAGCCTAGGTAATCTTGACAAATAACCTGAAAATATAAACAAACAATTCTTGTGCAGAAAATATGCTGATCCTGGCCTGTGCTTGAACAAGAATGCACCTAATTACCTCTGAAGAAAGAAATCAGGCAAAGAAAAAAAAAAAAACTCATTGAGGCATTTGTACTACCACCTACATAGCTCTCAGTAGGGATGTGTAGAGTATTACAGAAAAACACTGGACTTCCTCTGTGCAGATCTGGTGAAGTGGCTTTTTACAAACCCTTCTCTATTCTGTGTCCACACACTCACAGAAACACTTGTTGTCAGAATTGATTCCCATGCCCCCCAAGTTCACTGGACTTTTAACTTGTAACAAAATTCAATATTCACAATCTAGGAGCTTGGTACTGGCAAAGTCAAAGTTCTATTCTATCTTCATGTTAGGCCTTGTCAGGCCTTTGAATCCCCAATGTTACACCAAGTGCCAGTACCCTCCTTTATTTCCCAAGTGGCTGCATATTCAGCCTAAACACCTGCACTAATTTGCATTATGTCTGAATATAGATCAAAGGCTTTCCCTTTTGTTTGGAAACAACATGAAACATGAAATTTTTTTTTACCAGGACTGTGACTGTAACATTTCTCAGGCAGATCCTCTATGACCAACCACAATTACTTCATTACATATTAATACTGTATTAATGTGCATACTATTAAACACTGGTATGTTTATGATGTGATATGTTTTTTTGTTACAGTCGAGAACTACAGCCCACATTTAGTGGACTATTCTGACACTCAGTGCAAGTATGACCAGCACCTCCACTCAATTCCCTGGAGACCTACTGAACTGTTAAACCAAAATAGCCTTGTTTCAGATTCAATAGAGACAAGTACATGTCATGTGTCGTGTTCTAGTTTTTTAGGGTTTTTTTCTGATAAATAAATAGAAATATATTTTCTATGGTAAAATTGTGACAGAAAACAAAAAATGAGCCACATGATGAGACTTTCAAACATTATTATGAATGTGCAACAAAGAACTATTCATCTTTTGCCAAATCTTTTGCACACTTCAGGAATAGTATTTGACATCAGTGTGTTTTGAGTCTAGGAAATTAAGGAGGGGTCAAGAACAGTTCCACTAACTTGGAGGGAAGCAAAGACAGGAGCACAGACATCCACACAAGAGCATGGTAGCAGGTGATATACATCACTGCTATCAGTTTTCCACTCTTCCACTGATCTAATATGATCCACTGATTGGCTTTGAAAATGTTTTATAAGGAAGAAAATGCACCGAACACATTTGTTTGGTCCCAACCTTACACACAATATGTTTTAAGTGACCAACACATATACATAATTTTTTTAATGCCATATTACCAAACTCTTCTATTGTGCGCTATTGAACTGGAAATTAGACTTGGGCTTTATATGCATACATCATTGGCCTGGACGGATCAGACAGTCTTCAGCTAAAAATGAATCTAATTCAAAAGGATGACAGGATATGGTAATAATGAATCTCACTTTTCTCCCAAGCTGAAGAGAGGACTGGTGGAACAAGTTTTGCTTTGCGAATGACCAAAATCGAACAGACACCCACTACACACCTGACTGTGAAATGCCCGTTCTGACTGCTTGAAAATTAACATTCAGCAGCAAAGAGGTCTGGTCGTCTCCATTTCTACCATGGGAAATATTAAGTGTGACCCTCCCAAGAGTGGACAAAATTACACAATTACAAAATTAGGAATTAGAAACTTAAAAGTGTATAATATGACTCCTCGAATTCTTTGAATAATACTCTGTACAGATGTAATAACGCACAGAGAAACTGTGATTTCATGGAGTGGGCACAAATATTACAGGACAGTTCGTGCCAACTAATGACTAATTTCTTCAGTGTTTTAATGACACAAAAATTGTTTTCACATCAACTAAGCCTGAGTGGTGTAGGCAGGTGATTACAACTAGCTAACTGCTTCAAAGCAGAGGGGTCAAACCATGAGCAGTGGGGATGACAGTATGAAGGGTTTGCTTCCAATCAAAGCACTACAGCAGGTGGTTTCACTGATTGGCACACCCTCAACCGAAGAGGACAGACAACACGGTGAAATCAGCAATCAAAAAAAAAAAACCTGTTTACTCTCAGTCTTCCACAGCAAATGGTGTGACACCCCAATATGGAGCTCGTGTGCGTGCTGTGAATATTCATGAGGAGGAGGCAATAAGAAGAAAAGGCAACAAACCATTCTAAAAGCCAAAGCTTCGGAAGAGACTCAGAACGTATGGAATACAGTTAAAGGAATACAACTTGACACAACTCATGACCTACAGATTCCAGTTCGTAGTATTTATCCTACTATGTGGCTCTTCAGCTTTGGGGTAATGCAACAGAGTGAAGGAAACAGGGGCATGTGAATGGGTTCATGTGACTAAGGTCACCTCTCAGCTACTTGTAAAACTCTATGTGGGTTGGAGTAACATTAAAGAGGACAGTGAAAGGAAGGAGGGAGGGAAGAAAGAAAGAGGGGAAAAGAAATAAGGGAATAACTGAACTCCTCCCCAAAATCTCATTTAGGCCAAAACAATCAGGCCAGTGAAATCAAGCAGATCTCTTAAATGAAGGAGCCGCACACTACACCACCAGGGACACCGTTATCAGTACTCTCCTCCAGGCCTGTTGTTACAATATGGCTTAAACTCCCAGCAGGGGCCTCAACAGTGGGGGGAAAAAAACATTATGACACAATTATAAATTAAATGGGATTTGAGAGTAACGGTGTGACCCTGCTGTAGCGTAAATCTACTCAGTGAAGTTTGCCTGGGTGAAGTAAAAAGACTGATTAGGTGGAGTCAGTTCCTTCCATCTATCTGAACATCAATGCATTTTCTAAACCGCTTATCTAGTCACGGGATTCTGAAGCCTATCCCAGCATGCACTGCCTAAACAATTATGGCTGTTTTTGTTGTTGTTGTTGTTTTTAATTCTAATTTATTCTACCATAAACTTTGATATCCCTAATGAGAGTGATGGTTTGTTTGGTAGGACAGCAAAGTCAGAAAGTTTACAAGCACATTCAGTCATTTATAACCACTGCTTTCATAATTTCAGGACCAATACTTTAGCTGTCAGAGGGTGTATCCTGTTAAGACATAACGACTGATGAACCATTTAAACAAAGTTGTTTACATTCCTCTTACTATTCAGACTGTTTGTTCCTTACTCATTCCTTTCTCATTCTATTTATAAACAACACGATCAAATCAATCAAAATTGTTGTGGATTAAATTTCTGTTAATTGATTCATCGATTAATCATTTCAGCAGTTATGAGCCATGAAGCACTTTGTAAACTGCTTTTAGACGAGTATTATTATTAGCACCATTATCATTATTAATTGTCTTTGGAGTCCTGTAGTTATTACCACCTTTTTTAGTTGATATATTCTCAAAAATCATTTTAACACAACCATGAGCAGGCCAGACTATGTTATAGCTACTAGTTCAGTATTCAGGTTGTATTCTCACAGGCCACTGTCAGGCAACAACAGTAACCGCAGATTCTAAGGTCAATCATTATTTCCGATTGATCACTCCCCAGGTTCTGGGGAGATCAATTTTCTAAGAACACCTTAGAAAAATGGCCCTTTAACACTCAAGTGTGCTATTCAAGTCCAGCTGAAAGTGAATTGGATTAGCACAGCTGTGACTAGTCCTCAACATCAGGACTGACTTTAACTTAGATGTTGACAATAAGCATTTTAAATTCAGCTTTGCTTTGACAATCGAAACCTTACAGTAGAGAGTACACCAGCCCAATAGTCTTAGGATAGGTAATCTATCAAGCTGCACAGTGACATACACGAAAACCAACCTATCACTCTTGTAATCAGTCCTGTGCACAACTAATCAGTGCTGACCTGTAACGAGATCGGTTCTGCTGGCCTCATTTCATGGAAGACGACTCTGGCCATCAGTATATGTCTCAACCCAGCATCCTCGCTAATAGCAGTTGCCTCCTCAACAGCCTTCCCATCCATCACCCTAAGGATGTTACCCTATTAGTGGTGCTGTTTGGCTGCTACTGTAGACATTAGCAGATGCACTTAGACATTTCTTCACCACAGGGAAATGCTAACAATCCATATTCACATTACAATCAACAATTTTTTTTCCACAGAGACCCCAAAGTTTTGCTGTTCAATTCAAGTTGGTCGTGATCTTAGCTACTGCTCAAACAACTCCAGCTCATCTAAGAGAATGATACCAAGGAAACCACAGCGTGGTTTCCAGAAAAACACCGGCTGATTTTGATAAAAGAGGAACGACATATTTGACAAGAATATGCTCATCATTTCAAGAGGCCTATCTGATGTGTAAGTGGGTTTCAACAGCTCCAATCACACTGATCCTTGCAATGTATCCAACTCCACTACATAAATTCAGTTTAAACAGTGGGGCACTGACAGTGTGCAAGCAAAACATATGTATGTATAGATAGATAGATAGATAGATAGATAGATAGATAGATAGATAGATAGATAGATAGATAGATAGATAGATAG
>JBBMJY010000001.1:18032056-18064348 GCA_037833715.1 Toxotes lorentzi
TAGATAGATAGATAGATAGATAGATAGATAGATAGATAGATAGATAGATAGATAGATAGATAGATAGATAGAAAAAATTTAAATATATAATTTTTTAAACTTTTTTTATTTCTTATAAGATATCGACAACCACAAAACTGCATATCTTCAGAAAATAAAGACATGCAGCATGATATGAGCAATTTGGAGTGTGAAATAACACATTCTTTTGATGATGATGATGATGATGGCAATTTATGTAAGTAAACATAACCTTCTACCAGTGCTGCACAAAATAGACCAATGCACACAAAGGCTGCCAGATCCTATCCCAGAAAGGATTAAACATTATTTTTCTGTGCAATAACTAAAGGTTCAAAAGATATACTTAAAAATTGTTACAGTGGTTAAGGCCTCACTGGACAGACTTGGATTATTGTAAATTATGATAACACTGATTATTTCTGAATTACAGCCCAGCAAAAGGCAATACTTTGTATCTGACTACCTTCACAGCATGAATCCACTTCACATTAAAGCCAAGATTATCAGTAGCTTGAGCCACACCTGAACTTCACATTTTACTGTGGCCTAATCATTAACATTAATAGCATTCATAACAATAAACATTAACATTTGTCATAAGCTGGGTCCCACCCAGCACATTTAAACATACAGCAAAGCTTAGTTTAAATAGAGACGAGCGGATGTCATATTTTCATTTTATGAGGCGCAGTCTATATATGTACCATGGCTCTGACTGTGGCTACACATGGTGGTTAGATCATGGATCTGAAAGTCTTTCCCTGTCCTGCATGTAAATACATAATACAAGTTCAACACAAATTGGATTACGTTTTCATATACTGTAAACGGAGATGTACTCACTAGTGTAAAATCAATCATTTTCAGCAGTTGTGGGTTGGACTTTCATATTAAAGTGCATTATGTCATCTGTTATCCTAAAGTCAAACAATCAGTGAGAAACCACAATTTGATTTTTTTTTTTTTTTTTTTTTTTGAAAGGATATTGATGCTCTGAGCAAAGCACGTCTTCACAACCTGCATGGCTTTTTATTGTAACTTAAGGCATGATAGCAAATGTTTTATTCCTCCAAACAGCCACAGCTTCACTGTTACTGTCGATACTGATTCGACTAACATATGCTTTGCTCATATAATTTAAGAGGTACCCTCCATGATTTTCTTAGTGATGAAGCACGGCCAGGAGAAAAGTAAATGCCAAATCAATCCCTTATTTATGCTGAGGGAATAGCAGAGAAACATTCTAATTTTGTTACTGAGGTTTTTATTTTTAAACCTCCTCCTCAAGCAATAAAACATTCAGTTCCCGCACCTGAAGCTGGCACACATGCCCTGCTCTGCTTGTAACCTGAGATCAAAAGAGCATCCTAAAAGTCTAAAACCTGACCTTTAGGGCATCTCTACTACACATACAACACCAGACTGAGCTGCTGTCCCTGACTCTGCTATGATAAGAGTTTTCAGCATATGGAATGAGTCATGCAAACTCTTGACTCTCATCCTGAGCTGGTGACTCCGCCTGAATCCAAATGACATGTGTTTGGTGAAAAGACTGTGACATATTCTTGCATGTGAGCAGTGCTTTTGTGTTCTACACAGGGTGCTACTGTGTACCAGGCCCAGGCCCATAGCCACGTGATACAACAACAATGATGCAACAACAATGACAGGGCTACCCGTCCGTCATTATGGCTTTGTCTTTGACATGGACTTATTGAAAGAAACAGGGCACAGACGTGCAGCACAGCCTCTTTTCAATTGCCTATGCATCTTCTACACATCCTATAACCTAGTTAAATCCAGAACTATCTTATTTAAGCTTACAGAGGGTCTACAGGTGCTAAGAAATATGACTGCTCAGTCAATACACTCACATATTCACCATCGCTAATAAAAACTAAAAGTTAAAAAACACCTTGTCTCACTGCTCAAAAGAGAGCTCAGAACACTGTCAATATATCAATACATCACTCCTGAGGCAGCCACAGACACTGGACCTGAATCTTAAATCTGCACAAACAGCAAGCTCAAGTCCCACCTGAACTCCAGAGTTACAGTGAGCAGGTTGATCTGGTATGACTAGCAGCAGGTGTTTTAGTATCGTCCTCGTCTGCTGCAGCAACAACAGCATCAAGCCAAGCTGTGGCACACAGCCTGTTGGTTAGAGCCTCTTTATTTTCTATCACATTCTCTCCCTGTGTAACCTCACTGTTATAACCAAGCTCAAGAAGAATATTTACTTTATCCAGCCAGCGTCTCCACACACACAGATCTTACAAACAGGTTTGAATACAAACAGATGAGAAATACTAGTCCATTGTCATAAATGGGAAACACTATTCCCTGGTCTTGCTGGTGATTAATATGCAACAGCAAAATAATAGTTTGTCACACCCTTCCTCTGTTTTCAATTAAACATAATAAAACAAGCCTTTTTTTTTTTTAAGACTGTCATTTTGCCTTCAGACTAACTGAAAACAGCTCTACTACTTTTAACCGATCGGTGCTTATCACGAGGTACCTTTCAAAGTGATAATCCAGCCTTAATCTGCAGTATATTTGAGTGTCAAACAATCTGTAGCTCCTGTAGGCTTAAAAGGTCATTGCACAGAGTTTGTAATTTCTTCATGCTCGAGCTATGGTCCGCTTGCCTTTGGTTTGGTAAAACAAATTCCAACAGTGTCCAGGTTTCATGCTGGAAAACGAATGAAACTTTCCACATAAACCTAACGAAACCATTCAGAATCATCTCAGAATTTCCCAAACGCATTTTCTCTAAAAACTGTCTAAATACACCACAATGAGAAAATGAATGGACAGCAAAGAATTGCATTATGCTGCAAGGGTCATAAAAGAAATTGATATAGATGTTGAGATACTTGTCTTTGTGCTGTGAGAACTTGTTCCCAGTGAAATCCATTTAACCACCAGGCACCTTTCAGCCCTTTGTGGGGTCAAGGTGAGTGTTTGATATCCATTCAGATTTTGGGTAAAGTATCGCTTAAAGCAACTTTGTGTTCACTATGATAGCCTGACCAGATACAAATACGTGATGGTACAGCCACCACGGACAGGTGTTATTTTTGCAGGTACACACTTTACATCTGGCTCTAAAAACAGGATGCTGATTTTCTTACAAATAGGGAAGCTGCACTGCTGTTATGTATTTCTCAGCACTTCATTAAACAAACATGAAACAGTTCCCCTTTTGCTTAGTCAAGTGGGTGATGGTACCGGATGGTGTTCTGTGCGAGTCCATACAAAATGGGACGCTCTGCTATGATGCACTGAGTGTGCTCTGATGGAGACTTCTTCTGTCATTACATCATTCCTGAGGTCACCGTACACACTCAGGAGTGGTGTCACATCTTCTGCAATCACGTTGAATCAAAATGTTGTGGCATAACATCTAACATTAATTCCATGTCTGGAGAACATTCCCTTGCTCATACAGCATGTTCGTGTTGCTTTGCTAATCAAGTAATAGACAGTAAATACCCACAACTGAAATAAAAACTACACTGCTTCTAAATTTCATCCACGTTTAGCCAACAGATACAAAACACTTGTGGACTGGTTTAAATTATCAGAAGGGCCCTGATTCCCTCATTTGTTCTAAATTCAGACTAGTTATGCACATACATGTCAACATACAGAACAGCAGCAACATACCGGCTGTGAGCAGGATGCACACTGAAGGTGTCTAGAGAATCCATGTAAACTCAAGTGTGTCCAGCAAAACATAGGTAAACAGACTCCAGTTTTCATATAAGCATCCAAACACATCCTGGATGTATCTGACATTTAGTCTGGACGTCCAGCGCTGATCCATGGGATGTGAATACTCACATGGCACTTTTATTTGTTGGATGAAAAATTAATAGATTTTTAAATAGCTACGTTGTCCATTCATAGAACGCGGTCTTAAATGCCATGCTGTCTGTACACAATATGCAAAGATACGGCTTTGTGGACAATGTTGACAGACCATGTGCACATGTGGAAACCTGCGTGTTGGGAATATGCTGAAATTCCCTAACAAAAAGTTCAGCTAGAATTGCTTTCCAGACAGAACTGACTCTATCAATGTCATGTGTTATTCCTGTGAACATTTGTGTTAAAGGGATATTCAACTACTGCAGAATTAGTTAGTGAACCATTATTAAAGAAAAGCTGTATGGGCACACATTCTGACAGACAATTGCAGTGACTTCCCTGTCCTGGAGGTAGCTTGTTAAGGAGTCAGAATCAGTAGAGATCAAAAAGATAGAAAGGGACAGTGATGGCCGGCTGTAGGCCTGAGGTGATGGGTAAAATCCTGGACAGACAAGGCAACTCAGAATGGCTACAGAAAATGTTGAGGTTACCCTGGGTTGGCATGATAGCGCGACTGCAGCACAGTCCCAAATCTCTCCGTCTCCTCTGCTCTCTGTCATACATCCATCTGCTCCAGTCTCTCTCTTTTTCTGCCTGGGTCAGTGTTACATTCTGCTCCAATCAAGATTCTCTCCCGCGTTTGTCACATCCCTGGCTCTGCTCCTGCTGCCTCTAATGATCCTGTCTCTCCCTGTTCTGTCACACTACGGCAGTCTTCTGTCCATCCTAAAGAATCTCACCCTGTCCTACCTCCATCTCACCCTCTGCCTTTCTCATCTTCTGTCTTCCCATCCTTATGCTCTCTCCTTCTTCTCCTTCTACCCACACACTCATTCAGTATTCATATTTTAGAGGACATTTATGAGCATGAAACCGAAGCGTGTGCGTCTGCACCATTTTCGGTGCAGAGGAAACCTACATTTTCTACTCTAGCCCTCCCCTGTCCCCCCTCCTCTTCCTTATGTAGATAATCTAGATTCTGGTTTTGGTTTCGTGTTGCTCATCTTTTTTTAGACTGAAAGCCATGTGCCACTCACTCCTACTCTCCCTCTGCCTCTTTCTCCATCTTTTTCTCCCACTGCCACCCACTCAATCCCTTTCACCTCTTCCCACTCCATTTTCTGTTCTTTCAATTGATGTGATAGTATGTGCACTGCAGACTGCATGTGTGTGTTTGTGTGTACATGAATGTTGTTGTGTTGGGGTGGCAACATATGTGCTCCATCAACCTGTCTGTGGCTTGCTGCCACAAACCATGTACTGATTTGTTTGTCATTCTATCTGATCAGATACTGAAAATAGCTGCAGCAGTTTTGTCCATGCAACACACCACTGTAGCCATAGGATTTCAGCAGTGTGCCAAAGGCATTATGGAACTTTAAACTGGCATTTTTCACACATTTGTATTGAACAGTTGTCTATTAATGGCATCCCTGCAGAACCACGTGATTTCAGTTCTGCAGCTCATAGATTCTGTAATACATACAAGTCTATTCAAAAGGGGACACACGCAAACACACACACCCGCCTGCAAAGCACCAGCAAGATCATCAATACTGTCTCACGGATATCTCACGGAGTGATGCCCCTTTACCATGATGCACTGTTGAAAAGAGCAAGTGTAATTCAATCAATCGATCAATCAATCTACATCGCCACAAGACACAAGGAAGATCTTACATAAGTCTTGTACATACACCAGCTATAACAAAATTTATTAGCAACCCAAATGTGAAAATGTTAATCACCTTCTTATCTCGCATGAACTTCAAGTACTATTTGTGACAACTAAATACACAAAGGTTACAGGAACTGTGAAGCACTGTCTGCTGCTGCTTTGAGAATAATCCATTTTCAATCCATTTCAAATAATTATTAATTATGATTTCTTTAAATTCTTGCAAAAGCAACACTGGAACATTAAACATTTATATATTTGTTCCATCATTATTGTTGTCGGTTACCTCCAGAAACAAAACGATCACAGACTGCAAAATATTCTACTTTGCTGCTGCTTCATCCAAAAGAAGTGTCATTTGTTAACTATGTGAAGACCAAACTGCAGCATTATGTCCTGCTAAATCAAATTAAATTAATGAGTCTGTAGTGGAAAAGAGGAGCCAGTTTTCTGGAACAAGATGAGGTGATGTATGAGAAACTCTCTCACATGCTGACAGGGAAAATGAAGAGAAAATATATCTGCCAGCACTCACTGCAGGCACTCTGTTTCCACTAGGGTCGAAGCCCACAGAGATACCAGTGAAGCAGGTGTAAACCCTAGTTTGCATTTGCATAGGGTCTGGCTTGACTGTGCTCTTTTGCATTAAACTTAATCTAACTTGATCTCAGGAAGGTTTGTTTACTTAATTCAAATTTTTCTTTTTATTTACTTATTTTTTTGGTTTGTTTGTTAGTTTTCTGCTCACCACTCAACCCAGTTAAGTGGTGTTTTCCATCAGTCTGTGTTAAATGTAAGGCTGGACAGCTTTGGACAAGCTTGTCTATACTTGATAGGCTCCAGGCAAGAGGCAGGACGCAGTGCATAAATCTGTATAACATAACAAATATGTAAATAGTGAAAGCTGGGATATAGTCCAGTCCTCATCTGTGTACCATAAACACCTCAGTGCCTCTGCACATAACAGACTCATCTGGTGCCTTAGCATAAAACAGAAGACTACAACAGGTCTAAACTACTGTATGTGCCACTTTAGGTGTAACAGCTAACCTTCTCATTCTCCTTCCTCAAAGTCATAGTATCATTCTCTTAGACTGGAATATCACGTAATTATTTTTCAAAGACCTTTGACGCGTTTCTTATCTTAGTTGGGACAGCTCAGACTCTACTTAACATTTTTGGGCCATTTTAAGCTGAAACACTGCATAGTGAGGGCATCTGCACTTTAAGTGGCATGAAGATAATGGCAATAAAGAAAAGCAATAGCCACAGCTGGAAGGTGTGAGAGAAGGAGGGCCCAAATTATCAGTGAAATATTCTCAGTGTGAATGATAAACAGGTGTGACATTCCCCTTCCTGTCGCTGCCCCAGGTCCTTGTTTAAAAAGGGAAGCATGTCATCTACTGCCTTAGAAGAAGAATAGAGTCCAGATTTTGTACAATATATATATACAGATGTATGTATAATAATGTAATGCATGTATGAGTCTGGTTAGTTTCCTTCTTGACACGAAAAGATCAGCGGACTGACCAGTTGCCTTCTAAATAAGCAGGTGGGGGGGGGGGAAACCCACAAACCTGGGTAAACTGTTTAGGGTTTGACCAGTTCACATCAACTAGTCTAAGAAACTGTCGCATCACTTCGTGTCCGTGTAACTTGTGAAAGGCATTTGTCAGTATTTTTTGACATTTTATGCCCTTGATTGGCAGTAAAATCACGGACAAATACAAATGGAGCTACAGCTGAGCTGCAGCCCTTGGTGTTTGTATGTGCAACAGCATCCGAGCGTGCGATTCCAACAAGTCGATCAGCAGCAGCGGCAGTGAAGTCCCTAATCTCATTTAATCAGGACAGCTGCTTAAGGTGGCATCCTGCGGGCCTAGCTAACGGAGATGTGGCCTAAGAAATGTGTCTTCAAGCCATCACCATCAAACACCAGCTGAAAAGCCGGGTCACACTGTCCGAGCCGCGGCGGGCTGGCTCGCCTGCATGTGCGTGTACCTAAAGGCATTTTATCAATCAGGTTAGTCGGTCTCCTCACCCGGTAGGAGCTGCTCACCTGTATTTTGACGATGCCTTGCCAAGACCCACTGCATCGGTTCCGCTCGCTCTCCCATATCCTTCCGACTGCCGACCCGCCTCAGCCTCGCTCTTCCCGACACGGGCTCGGGGTTGGGGGAGATGAATTCATAAATGCTTCGCCAATAAAAAAAATGATTAGAACCGAACAGATGTCATTACAACGGGCGCATGAATGGACCCAGAGATATCAAAGAGTCGGAGCCTCCTCGGTTATCCGCCGGGTGTCTGGCAAACCCGATACATGCCGTCAAAGACCGCAATTAATTACACGGTCGCTTTCAAACCGCCGGAGACCGACGGCTCGGTTCTCTGCCTAATTGCAACACGTCGTCAGCCGTGGCAGTTCACTGACTGTGGGTCATCTTCATGTCCCTTCGTCGGAGCTCGGCATGATGATTTCTATCCACAGGAGAATTACAGTCCCTCTGGTTTGACGGAAAAGACGAGCCCTTCGTTTCTCACGCCGTAGTCAGTAGCTTGTGTGTGCCATCAGCCGGACAACTCCCGAAACCTCAGCAGCTAAACGGTAGTAGCATTTCCCGAGAATCTGGCCCATCCCCTCGGACATTTCTCCAACAGGAAAAATACGTACGAATTGGCTATTCCCTTTCCGTGTTTGGGGGCGCCAATCCCGTTTAGTTTTTTTTATAAATAGGAGACCGCAGACACTTTGGAGATCCTATGGAGAAAGGGCGCCACTGGTGGGCTGTGAATATCAAAGAATCAGGTTCAAAGAGAGCAGTGTTTGTCGAGAGGTTGCCGCTCCCCTTTGTGAAGTCACAGGGATGGGTGACTCTCTTTTTTTTTTGTTCAATCATTACATAGTTTCAGGGAACTGTTAAAAATAATTAAATATAGAAATGGTTTACTTTAAAGGCAAAAATGTTATGATTGTGCCTTGTTGTACCACCACGCATGCGCACTGTAGTATTTATCCGAAGCAACGTACGTTACCACAGCGACGAAACCACAGTTGTGCGTAAAACAAACATGGATTTTAAGGAACATTTTGTCCAAATCGTGTACAAACCTATATTTAAAGGGACCTTAAATTTCGCATAACGGGCCAAATACATGCATAGGCTACTTGTTTTTGTCATTATCAAAACGTATTTAGCAAACGTATTCTTCGAATTTTGTTTTCTAGACCTTGCTTAACTAAATGTTAACTTTGTAACTTTTTGCGTCGCATCATAACCCAACTCAAAACACGAAGGTTTGCTCAGTACATCAATACAAGAGATGAAACTGGTATAAAAACGCATGGGAGGGTTGATGTTTGATTACGCTGACGACTCCGTACGACTTCACCGATGACTATCTTGACATACTGCGCTCCTCTTTGGATGGACGTATACTGGGCGTGGATCAGCGTCACGCCATATAATCTACACATGAAAATCGGCGTACTGTCATCTGTCAAAAATGCAGGCGAACATGCGAGAGCCGAGCCAACAAGCTACAGAAAAGAGATCAAATGAATAAGAAAAAACCTCCTCAGAGCACTTGGCCTAGTCCAGTCACAGAGACTTACGACTTTCACACAACCTGCTGCCAAGACTGCTGACCTCAGGGTTAGAGGTTATTTGGCAGGCATCTCATGTCTGAAAATAGATTCAAAGCTGCCTGTAACTAGTATGTCAGCTATAACAGGTTTTCTTTTGTTAAACATAACTGAAATATTGATTGGGGGATAAAGGTTGTAGTGTGAGAAACATACTTCTCACACTACAGAGCACATTTGCATAGACGTGATGCAGGATGATTTCCCTCCATAGAGAAGAAAGCAACCTGATTCCTTATAAAATGACTGGATAAGAGTCAAACAGTCTTGTGGTAATGGACTGATGATGATGGTGAGTGGTGTCACTGGGATATGTGTTGGTCTCACAAAATGCAGAAGTGCCTTTATACCAGTTTAATTCTGCCCTCAACAATTTCATAACTATGGTTTGTACTTTTACTTCCTTCGTGACCTCTCTTAGTACTGTCTAAGTCTGTGTGAGTGCCTTCTTATTTGCTGTCATCAATCAGTGATAATGCCCCTCTGACATTTTTTTTTCAGGTGGGTTAAAGACAGCTCCAGTACATGCTGGATATGGTCCAACATCCACGTGATAAGCGGGAATAGAAAATAAATGGATGGGCAGTGAGAGTGAGAGTATGAGAGAGAAAGAAACTAGTGTGGTTACCCACAGTATATGTACATTCAAGATCTTGTAGCTAGTAGACCTAAAAATAAGCTAAATTAATGAATTAGTAATTATTAGAATTATTCTCTGTACAGACTGTAATATACATATCATGCATTTATTTTTGCTGTGTTGGCTCTGCAGTCCAGCACAATGGCCTGGAAATGAAAAAACGAGGCTAAAGCTCTGACTTTCTGTTTTAATTAGGAGGGTTTTTACATCATGGATAAACAGAGTGCGATCTGTAGCTCAGTCATTCTACCCCTGCTCTGGAAGAAAAAATTGGCATTATGTATAAAAAGGGTTATGATTCCTACAGAGAATGTCAACAATGTGGACATAAACACCCTCAAACACACCTAAAGATGACAATCGTCATCTCAACCTGAGTAACTGAGTAAAACCCAGGATGTACTGAAAAGCTAGACTACCCCTATTTTGAGGACCAGATGGTACATCCCAGTCTCTCCTCCTCTCCCTCTCATTCTCCTCCCTCCTGCTTTCACTGTCCTCCATCACTCCGCTTTCTCTCATTTTCTTATATTAAGGACATTCTGACTTCCAGAGACCGCTGTGGTTCCTCCTCCATCTGATATTCTTGTAATCTCTACAGAGCTGTTGGAGAGGTATGTAATGTCTATATTTCCTCTCATCACATCACTGCCGGATTTAGTAGCAGACATTTTTGTAAAGATCTGTCCAGCGCACATTCTGTAAGGTGCAAGCTGCTATGATGCATTCATTCAGTTTCAGCAGTATTTATTCCTCTTCATTCTTTTCCCTCATTTGCATTTTCCCAGATTTCCTCTATCGCAGTCACTGTGGTCCTTTTTTCTCTCCTCCATCTTGTCCTCCATTTATATCACAAATGACTCATGCAGGTTTAAAGTGGGAGAACAGAGAGCAAGACAGGGGAAGAGATTAAAATTTTCTGTTATTTCATATGAATTGGGCTCTTGTCCAGGTCAAAGAAATAAAGATTCAGTCCTTGACTGTGAATTGGTTCCACAGCTGCAGTACCGGTCTCCCTTCCTCCATTACAAAACTAACACATTGTCCCTTGAAAAAGCTTTACACAGGAAGCTGCCGTAACATTATGTCTTCAGTGGAAGATTATGTCACAGCAGCTTTGACCAAAATAAACAGTTCCCTGTCCTTCTGCGCATCAGAGTGTTCCCATGTCAATATCAATGTCATCTTTCTCCAAGGTCACATTTAGGCCCCACTGCCACATGACTGCTTCAACTGTACAGTGAATACATGGATATTAAGTGCTCTCTCACATGTCAGTGTCTCTACACTCAACAGAGCAGATAACATGATGTCTGAGCCTAATTTAGAGGGATAATCTGGCTGTGTCGGTTTGCTGTTTTTCCTCAGTGAAGCAGCACAGAGCTGACCTTATAAAGACTACTCCTGACCAGACCACACCTCTGTCCCCGAGTCCATGGAATCCAAAGCCAAGTCCGGGGCTCCAGTGCCCAAGGCAGCATCTAAAGCAGAGAAGAAGGAGCCGGTAGCCCCACGGAAGCCTGACCCTGCACCTGCAGCCCCTGAGCCAGAGCATCCTCCTTCCCAGGATGGAGCAGCAGAAGCTGAAGCTGCAGCAGCAGGTGATGAGGCTGCGGCCTCCGGCACAGACTCTCTGGAACACCTGAAACCCTTTCTTATTGGTGGTGCCGTTATTGCTGCAGGAGCCATCTTGCTGGGAGTGTTGCTACTGGCGAGGAGAAATTAGAAAGTTATTGCTGAGAGGTTCACAGACTACCATGGTACAGATGAGAGGTGGGGAGGCACTGTGCAAATTATGCTTTTGTTTTTTTTTTTCAGCCTGCTTTCACTCATAGTGAATCAAACCATTCAAGTTTTGATTAAGGTTGTATATGGAGCATAATTACACATAGCATATGCATGAAGTTGCTTCAAAACTGCATCTTAACTGTAATAATGTATTTCTTAAAAAAAAAAAAAAAGAAAAACTCACACTGTAGTACTGCACTAAAAAGCCAAAACTCTCTAAAGGTAGCTTATTCAACTGCTTTATCTTATTTAATCCAGTCTGCACAAATATTGACACAATCCTGCAATATTTGTACATTCTTGCAACGGAAATGCGCTTGGTTCACTTTGCTAAAAGATCATGAAAAACTGTATTCATAATGTTGAAACTTATAGATATTAATACTGGCTATCAGAGTTGTTCCCTGTTTTATTTTACTTTTAAATAAGACAGAAAAATGACAGGCCTGAAAACAGCTGGAAATATGCATTGTAATGTATTGCACATATTTTGACTAAATTAGTGCCTGACTGAAAGGATTAAGTTTTTCTTTCTTCAGAGTATTGGGAGAGAGACACTGTGTCCCTGCATATCCAAAAAATGTCAAATAGAGAACGGCATAGCACGATTTATAGCATCAACTTTGTCAGAGACAGAAAATATAAGCATGCAGTGGTTTAGGAAAGGCATGTAGGAGATTGTTGGATATAAAACAAGTACAGTATGTGGCAGAGAAGAATAGTGAAGTCACTTCTTGCTGTAGAATAAGAAAGAGTTTTATTTTACTTTCAAAGTATGTCAGAAATCAATAACCATTCATGTCTCAGACAATAGCCACAACCAAGCTGGTTCAATCTGTTTACATCTTACAGTAGATACTTAGCTGTAGCAGCCATTAGTGTTACAGTATCAAGTTTAAAACCTGGTACCAAAACAGGGGAGTTATTTCTATTTCTTTTGTTTTTCCTCTGCTGTGCTCCCGTTATGCAGCTTTAGGAAAAAAAAATATTGTTTTCAAAACTTCATAGATAACAAAGTACTACTATCATGTAATGATAGCATCCTAGGTTGCTAATACAATTCTAGTGAAGACTAGATGAATTGCTGTTGCATAGTTTACTTGAAGGAAAAAAATTATCAGTCACAATTTTGTTGCTGCACACACTCACCTGTATAATGTACACAAAACTGTCCACTCTCATATAAAGCTCATGGGTCGTCCCTGTTGCATAAGTAGAAGACAGTTCTTACACAATTCATAACTTGATTTCAATTGTAGGGGAAAGGGGCGTGTACGAACCCATAATAACCATAAGAACATACCACCACATATCACCGCAGTTAACACCCCAAACACATCTAAAAGATAGTATGCCAACACCAAAACAAACTTCACCTTACATTGTACATTACAGTGTACCAAAAAAAGAAAAATCCTATTTTCATAAATTCAACAGCGTATAAATGCAATAATTCAGATAGGATTCATCATTTAGCACATTTAGTGCTGTAGCAAGTTAAATTACATAAATGATAATGTAATAATACTGTTGGTGATTATGATCTTTGATGATACTGATGGCAATGACGGTGATGTTACAGATGATGATGATGGTAATAATGATGTTTTTCATGGAGGCTGTGATTATGATGATGGTTATGATATATTTTTGATATATTTCTAACATATTTTCCTTATGCACACTCCCCTCTGCCCCCAAACTCCTAAATGTAAAAAAGAAAGGGGTTGTAATCCAACCTTTATTAAAAGCAGTGAACCAGCCCAAGTGAGTATTTCTTTTATAACAGCTGCCCTATTTCTTTCAAGCTATTCAGAATTGGTGATCATATTTGCAGCTAGAGCTTCAGCTCTATGAATTAACTAGAGGTTAAAGTATGTTTTAGTTAAAATGATCATACATTTGAGTTTGTGTAATGAATTCATAGTGTCAGACAATAAGGATATATCTCTCAATCATAAGGCTATCCCACTAAATCTTCATTTTATTTGTGCCTAAATACATTTTATTGTGTATTCTGTGGTTTATGTTGAATGCTTTGCTGACAATCTTTAGAATATTTAGATTTTCATTTCAATAAAAAAATTTGCTGCACCAGGATGGGCCTTAAAGGATTCCATAAGCTTTGGAGATATAGGAACAAAAAAGAACAGTCGTCAAAAGTCTTTTATCTTTTAAGAACATTGGAGGCAATTTGGATCTGATGACAGCAATAGAAATATGTATAATCACCTTAAAAATACCCACTGTTAGATTTAGTGTTTCATGTTCATGAACACTGAAACAACATAGGTTGAGTATACTTTATATACTCAACTCAAATACAGTGTAAACTACTGTATTTAATTATCTTGGACAAGAAAGTTTATGGTTCAACTGCAAAATATCTTGCAGTGATCAGTACATGTCTTTAATCACTCTTTAATAACCAGCTTGTGCTTGTGTTATCGATTAGCTTCCTGTGCGACCTGTAGAGTCGATGGCCGATTATACCTCTTTTCAGGTGGAACCTATGTAAATTATTGCTAGTTTGTTGAGGTTACTAAAAGAATAGACAAAAAATCATAAGGATATAGACCCTAACAGGTGCAACAAAATTCCAGCCAGTCTGGGAGATGTCAATTAAGCATGCACAGTCTGTACTGTACACAGTCTTACAGTTCTGATGTCTGCTCAGCCAAAAACAAGAGAAAACAGAAAGGCACAGAATGGTAGAATGGTTTGTTGTGGGCTGTCTACAGTTTGTCATTCTACATAGTTACAGTGGTCCTGCTTATGGCAAATAATTAATTCCTAATTTTTTTTTTAAACTAATGCAGTCTAATACAACAGCCCTGCAACAAAATCCTACCTTCATGTGGACTGTTAGATCTGTTAATATAATCATTTTTTTCAAGCTGTGTCAACTTTTATGATCATTTTGGAGAGTGCAGTTTGTTGTGCTGTTGTAATGTATTGCGTTATACTGCAAAATATTTCAAATACTACCCATTTATATCAATGAGGGTAGTTTATCAGTAAACACTTGTGGAAGTTGTGCTTTTATTTTGGAGGACGTGGGCCGGAAGTTCTGTCATTGTTGTTGCAGAAGGAGCGAAGTAGGAAAGCCGCCATCACTTTGTCGTAGTTTCTCTCAAAATAACATTACATACAAACTTTAGGTTAACTGGACTGGTGACGGTGAGTAGTGATAATTTCACATGTTTAGACTCTGGTGTTTTGACTGGAAAATAACATGTCAACTCGTGGCCGCACGGTACTAGCGGCTAACGTTAGCTAGCATTACTGTTTTGCTAATCGCGTGGCTATAGTCTGTTGACGAGCTTAAACCATGGTACTCCGCACCTTTAGGTACAGAGAATACGAACTAAAGACTTATCATAAATCATTAGTGTTGTTCGCAGACCGCCTTAACAAGTCCATGTGTTACTAACAATGGTACTTGTATGAAAATGAAATGGTTTCGTTACATTAACAAGTCAATTGATGCTAGGTAGATAGTGACCTGGCTAGCGTAACGTTTTATTCTCAGGTATTGATATTAACTGGATGATGTTGTCTCCAGGTGTCCTACAATGATTATCCCTGTCCGGTGCTTCACGTGTGGGAAGATCGTGGGTAACAAGTGGGAGGCTTACCTCGGCCTACTCCAAGCCGAGTATACTGAGGGGTAAGCTACCTTGCTGCTGGTTT
Organism: Toxotes lorentzi; assembly: GCA_037833715.1. Taxonomy (NCBI): domain Eukaryota; kingdom Metazoa; phylum Chordata; class Actinopteri; family Toxotidae; genus Toxotes; species Toxotes lorentzi. The sequence continues at coordinate 18,047,402 of JBBMJY010000001.1, forward strand.
CTGTCGCTTCACTATACCTCAATATTTTGTTGTTAGTAGTAAGAGTTCCTCGCAGTGTGTCACTTAAAACGCGAATAAGGCTCAAGACAATGTACATATGCCTCTTTGCATGGGAGCAGTAGTGGCAGAAGAATTATGTGGAAGCTGTCAAATACACTACACATCGAAACCTTTTAGCCTATTCAGTTGTCTACAATCAGGCACCGGATGCAATGATGGAATGAATAATAGCAATTACCTGAGGCCATTTAGGCTGCTATCCTCACTATTGTATGCAGTAATGTCCATGTACTTTACTTATTCATTCTGTGTTGTGTATGCTATGCATTAGGACTGACTTTACCTCTTGTCTCCCTCTTAAGTGATGCCCTTGATGCCCTGGGCTTGAAGAGATACTGTTGTCGGAGGATGCTCCTTTCTCACGTGGATCTTATTGAGAAATTGTTGAATTATGCTCCACTGGAGAAGTGATTTAAACTGGCAACCTTCAAGAACTGCATGGACTTTGTGGGTCTGTGGCATGGACAGCTGGCATGATGTGCAACAACAAATGCCGACCACAGTGAAGACTGCTGAAACATTCATTTGTGCACCTATTTGATGATGCATTTTTTTTTCTAAATAAACCTGTTAAATGACATTGTTACCTGTATTACTGGTTTATGCTGTTACAATCATCTTTCTACTGAAACTATAAGGTGAAAATGAGCTCTCACAATTGTGGTCTACCAGACCTTTTGAAAACTGGGTTAATCGAATATTGTTTTGCAGTGCACATGAATCACTGTATTGATCAAAAGAAATTAAAGTATATAGACACTTGGGTGTAGCTGCTTCAAGTACAAATTTTCGTTTTTAACGTTTTACCAGATTATCTTTGTGGTCTTCAGTGAGCACATGTAATTATGACCTTAATGCATGAGGGACATAAAACAGTGGAATTATATTTTCAGGAAATGTTCTTTAATTTGTAGATTTTATACAAAAGAAAGTGATGAAAACATTACACTGTATTACATACGTTGTTAAGAAGCATTCCTGTGCATGCAAGAATAAGACTCTTATGCCCAAGCAACAAATCTACAGCCACATTTTTTCTTAAAACAGAGGGCAAAAAAGTCCCACTATATACAGATGACTGGAGAACAAAAAAGTACACTTTATACTTTTGGAGATACATCTTCAGTCTCGCCTTAGATTTGTCCAGATTTATACAAAGACAAAAAGTCTTCTCTTCGCTCTGCTTCACACTGACAGCAGTCTGTGGAGAAAAGACACATACTTTGTACTGACTGAAAAGTGCTCTTACATGTATCCCTCTTAAAGTTCTGCATGTGTTCCACTTCACTATGTTATATTACTTATGCTAGATTTATTCACAGAAACATATTGAGAAGAAGATGAAAAATGTCTGGTGACATCATTGTACAGTAAGAACTTTGTACAAAAATTAACTATTTAACTGACCTTCACTTCATGAACTGTAACCAGTTTTGTGATGTGTTTGTTGAAACATTTTATGTACATAACATACACATCTTTTTTTTTTTTTTTTGTGAAGTGGTAGTGAACACACAGGAAAAACGGTGAAACAGTACAAGTATTTAAATTAAGTATTAAAAGTAGAGGGAAGCTCACAAAGTTAGCGGTATCGATCTCTGTGATCTCTGTGCCTTTCCCGTTCCCGAGAGCGCTCCTTGTCTCTCTCCCCACTCCAGGAACGTTCTCTGTGTCTTCGAGACATTCCCGCGCCTTCCCAGCCGGAGGAATCTTCTCGGTCCCGTTCTCTATCACGGTCTCGGTCCCTGTCACGACCCCTGTCGCGGTCTCTTTCTTTGTCCCCAGAACGGCTGCTACTCCTGCAAAGAAATATTTGAGTTCCATGCTCAGCTTCAGTTTCTGTATGGACAACAAGATGCATCATGCCTGAGAGTCCTGAGGCATAATCATACAAACCTATAGCCATAGTTCCCCTGGATAGAGACTAGACAGTCTTTGAGTGAGGTGACCAGGGCTTGACAGCGTTCATCTCTATAGACTCTGGACTGCTTAATTATGGCAATGGCAGTTAACAGAGTCTCCATGGCCACCCGCAAGTCTCCTGCATTAGCAATTGAAGACATTAGATATTAAAGACATTTGCTTTTAAGTAGTTAAGCACTTCAAAGCTCCTATGATTACACTTAATAAAAAAGTTTTTAAAATGAATGACATTTACCTCCACGTTCAGTAAAGTTAGGTCAAAAACTTTCAAGCACTCAGTTCCATTTGGGCTTAAGGGCACTGTATTTGCATCAGGCACATTCTGCTACTAAATATGGTCTCTTGCCAGCCGTTAGTTTTGTTTAATCACACTGCTCATATGAACACATCCTGCAATGACTAAAACACCAGAGTCTGATATAAAGGTGAAAAGCATTTCAAACATCTACATCTCCTCCAACACAAACATCCAGGAAAAAAAAACAAAACTTACTAAGTTGCAGTGACTTTATTATTAATTTAAATTCCAACAGAAATTCTTCATTTGCATATACCTGTTACAGTCTCAGTCAAATTCCTGTTTGCTCATTCTTTAGACATCTCTTAGATTTACAGAGGAACTCTTTGTGGGAGTTTGAGTTCACGACTGTGTCAAAGCACAGTCATGAAAAAAAAAAAATCAGAACAAAACAGCTTTGTTATTATGAATGAACTGTGCTTAAAATAAATTAGTCATTTTTTTCCATCCAGTCATTGTAGGACACCCGTCCTTTCCCCATGTGGCCTATTAAATTCCGTGTTCTTTCTTTAACTTGACAGAATCTGATGGGCTATACTTACCAGTTGTTGCTCCAGATACAGCCTTGGAGATAGCACTGCTGGCAACAGCTCTATTTCTGCTCATTAGTTCTTCAAAATCTCCATCTGTACTTTGAGGTGTGTGTCTGAAAAATAAACAGATTGTTGTCATACTGACCGACTGTTATATAATTATTTAACCGCCAACACAAGTTAGGACTAAAAATAACTGTTGCCATGTGTTTTGTTTTTTCATAATTGCTATGGCAATCTGAAACTTAATTTGTTGTATTACCCTCAATATGTTCTGGTTGCTTTATTATATGCACATATTCTGGATCCTGGTCTTTTGCCACTTTAAAGATCCACTTTCCACAACAATATTGTTAAACTTGGATAAAAAAAACAAAACAAGATTACTGTTTATAGTTTGCAATAGCTAAAAATTTAAATCTGTACGTGTTCTTACTTTTGTTGGCTGTAAGCTTTGCTGCTGTGCCCGTCTTGTGCCTGGCTGAAGAATGCAGGGTTTATATGTAGACTAGGAGATGGTTGACTAGGAACATGACCTGGATGAGGAGGGAATAAATTTGGTGGCAGCGGTGGAGGGATGTTTGGAGGCATATGTGGAAAGGGAGGAGGTGGCTGACTAAGGAAAGGGCTGGGTAATGAGGGAAACCTGTTTGCAAATGGATGTGATGGAAAAAGTGGAGGTATAGGGGGAGGGCTGGGCTCCTGTGATAATAACGAGGGAATCTTTTCTGAAGAATCAGAGTCCTTGGGATCTTTAGAATTAACACGTAGGGGTATACCTGTAGAGAACACATTGTTTTTGTTAAAGATCACAGTTATACTGACATCTTACAATATAATGTAAATTCAATGGTATTTTCTTAAGATTGTGGTGCTCTTACGTTTATTTGCTATGTCCTCAAACACAGTGAGGTTCTGGCGAGTGGCAAAGCGACAGTCAATCCTTTCCCCATTGAGTTCACATTGGGGGATTTTTTCCAACAATACTTTTAATGACTCTTCTGAGGTCACCACCACTTCTGCGTAGCTGTATTACAGAGTAGAAGAAACAGCACATGTATGACTACCACGGAGAATGCTTTCGTTTTTTTATATATATATTTTTTCATTTCTTTATATTTTACAAACACTAAATCTGCAACTTCTCACCCTCTTGACTGGCCATTAACTCTGTTCTCAGCAAATTTAATCTCTTTGATGTCCTTCACACCCAACTTTTGAACCATGCATGAGAGGTCCTTGTCAGATGTCCACTGCAAGTATCAGCAGGTTTGGGAAGAGAGGATGAGAAAATGAGAGGAGGGCAGAAAGTTACTTGATGAATAGCAAGACTGTGGAGGAAACAGGAAAATAACATTTTGAGCTGAACCAAACCTTGTAAAATGAAAAAAACAAAAAAATGATGCCGTGATGTGAGTCCTTAGAAAACAGAAAGTTACAGTTCTAGTAGAAGTATGCGTAACTAAAGCCACCTGTTAAAACAAACTGCCTTTTTACCTTACACTGCCCTTTGTGGAGAGTTTAGGCAAAACTCAAAGCTGTAGTGAGTCTATGTAAAACATCACTTTGTCGATTTTTCTTGTACCATGCTTTTGCACACCTCCGATCACCTCTGCTCAGTGATGATTCCTTCAGTTTGACATACACTCAGTTGGCAGAACATTCTGACCTTTGTGATGGTGGGATTTATTACAGAACTGTTGTATTAGACTGAATTAGTTTTACCAAGGGTTTTTCTGATAAACTGACAACTGAATGAGTGTTGCCTATTCTGCCCATCAGAAAGGATGGATCGTGTAAAAGAGACATCCAAAGAAGTGCTGAAGAATTTCTGTGTTGTGAAAACTGATAACAAACTCCAACAATACCAACTGTATTAACAAATGCCAACTCTGCTGGAACGTTTTACTTGACTTGCCATTATACTACAGTTCCTGAAATGAGACAACTCTACACAGACATGAAAATTATGAAATGAGAATAAATATCTTTTCTTCCTTTTGTCAAATCCATCTGCTCATGATGCATCTCAGTGCTGTTCATTTTAAGTTTTCAAAATAGGATACAGAGGAACTTATTTCTCTGTTCTGTAAGCCCATGTGGACAAAACAACAGAAATGGTACTGGACAACACAAGTAAAATGTAATCAACATTAATGCAAAGCGGGTGTTACTCACCCAGGGGAAATTTCCAATATATAACGACAGTTTCCTGAGTGAATTTACTCCTTTCTGGGTTTTCTCTGCTGTTAATTTAGCCTCCTCTTTAGCCGGTGTCTCCTCAGGAGGGGCCACATTGGTGGTAACTTTCTTGTCCAGATCAACTGAGCCAGTCAGAACAGCATCAAAGAGTTCATTTGCTTCAGCAATTCTGTCCAAATCCTGTGTGAGACAGAAAATAATAAAGTAATATTACATGCTGTCATCTCAATGCGCAGAGCATCAATGAACAAAACGCTGCCAAAAGAAATACAAATCCTAGAGCTCAGCTGCAGGGAGTATGAACGGGCAGGGGATCAATCCCATATTTTCTGAGACTGGCCTTTACTACAGACATTTTGGCTGAACATAAAGAACGAATGAATGAATAAATAAACATATAAAAAAAGAATACTGACATCCCATCCAGTGTGTTTTCTGTGTGGTAAATAGTAAATGACACAGAGAAGATGTATCTTATACATACTACTGAATGACACTCTTGTGAGTACCTCATTTCAGAGGCTGCAATTTGTAGTGCTGTTGAAATGCAAAGTGTTATGTTGACAGGTGTTCCTATTATTTTGTCCACCCCTTTTCAAATCAGCGAGGGTAGACTAAACAGCAGACACACTTCTTTGTATAATGCAATGCAGTTCAACAACACTGCATCCTCCATGCAGTCCACTGTCATGCAGTTGACTCAGCACCTGTGTAAAACTATTTCAACACAAATGGCACATTCTAACCTCTGTGAAGGTATGATTTATTCCAAGACCTTTGTATTAGACTGCATTTGTTTCAGTGTGTTTCAAATAATTTAACAACTGGGTTTACGACAACAACAACCTTAAAGGAAGATCGACTCCAGTGATATTGTACCTGAGGGTATGAATGACTGAATGAGGAGACACAGGCTGTAGTTTTATTGCGATTGCTTGATTACTTTCTAACTCTGTGACCAGTGTCATCTTAATTTTCTTTGTGAAGAATAAAGTTAGACGTAGGCCCACAAAAAAAGACTGAAACTCTCAACAACACGTGAGATCAGTTCTCACAGGTGTCTGTTGAAAAGCGAGGTCAGCACCGTTGTGCTGCTCTCACTGGTGCGTGTTACCTCGATGAAGAATATAAACATCAGACTCACCTCCTCGTTTTTATTTAAATCGCTGTAGATGTCTATGAAATCCTTGGAGGTACTAGGTCCGGCTGCAGTTCCCGCAGCAGCCATCCCGTGGGCCCGAGATGATCCAGTTGATGGCACTGCAGCTAGTCTAGTTTTGTTTGTTGTTGTCAGAGTAGTTCTCCCATACACACCCAACTGCAAATTACCGGTGCACACGCACAGCAGGTGCACCGTCGCGTTTCTGTAATTGTTATCGCTGTGCCTTGTCTCTACCGTTAGCTAACGCTCCGCTCGAGTTCGCGAAACATTCAACTGTGAAACAAAGTGTGACCACAAACCGAGAATGCGACAAGCGCACATAAGTTTAGAAATGATGTTTTAATTGTCACTTTGAAAATACACGCACGTGAATACGTGTATGAGTGCACATAAATGTAGTTTCTGACCAGTGTTTGTTCGCTCTGTGATCAGCTAAAGCTCATGTTGCTAATCTTACGTGCACGCCTGTGCGTCAAGACGATTGAACCGGTTGACAACAACAATCAACATTTGGTTCCTAACGTCAAGCTCCTTCAGATTCTGATGCTAAAGGAGGTGGGTTTGGTCGTTATGTCGGTTATATTAGATGACTGATAATACACCAGTTAAATAAAAACCCTTAAGTATATCACACTGACGCCAATTATGTTCTTCTGTTAATTTAAGCAACATGGCGAGATGGTGTGCGCTGCGTCCAGTCGTCCCCTGGTTAGTTTCCCCTGAGGTGAACGCTGCTTGTGTAATTTCTCTGTTGTGTGTCTGACATTCAGGCATCAGTAAGACTTTCACGGCGGGGAAGGAGGTCGTCCACTAGTCTCTCAGCGTCGTCACATAAGTGGGTTAAAATGCTGTCGTCTTTCGTCGCGAAAAGAGTGAGTTATCGAGGAAACGTTACATTTATTTGTACATTTGCTGGCTGAAGTTCGTGTGCTGGAGCCGCCGTATAACGATTAGAGCTCGTCGAGGACTTTTTAAAGATCTAAAGCTAAATTATTCAGTGTGATGTGATAACAAGGTGTAGCAGCTATCTACTAGTGTTGTAAACAGCTATGGTTCAGGGCAGCCTCTTTATATTGTAGCAGTAAACGTTATGAGCCCAGATGCAGACACCGTGTGCTGCCGTAGGACAGTTGTACAACAGGGCAGCGTGTGGTAGATATTATGTAATTCCCCCTCTGCTGCTCTCTGTTTTTCTTTTTTGACTGTATTGATATTAAAGCTTTCGCTAACTAAACACTCTGGGCTTCACTGACTAAAGGAAGAAGAACTAAAAAATTACAGTTAGAGTTGATTCTTATATCCGTTGTTACACTTACACTATCATAACCTTCAGGTTCCCTTTCTCAGTGCGACTTTATTCCACTGTGTTTTTGCATAGTCAACACGTCCAGGTCACAGACAGTCTCTGATGATAGGATGTACATGTTAGATGTGTTTTTCCTTGGAAATAAAGGTGAGTGGAAATAATACCAGAATAAACTCAAAGAAAGAAACAAAACAACAACAACAACAAACTGTGGTCTTAATGTGCCTCACAATTTGCATTCTCAGACAAAATAAAGACTAATATTTAAAAACCTAGATTAAGATAACTTGCAGTTAATCAATTATTATTAATTATAAGGGTCAAGTTTGTAAAAGTATAATATTTGAAACAAAAAATTAGATTTCATATATGCTATATATATATGACCGGTCATAGAATATGAATATATATATATACACACACACACACACTCATACTCTATATAACGCCCCATTCAGACATGCACCTAGCTACATAAATGATATGGCAGTTTTACATGTTGACCTGATATTTGAATAAGCACGAGACATTTTTAGATTAAAGTCAGATAATCTTATATAATATAAAACAAGGGCATTGTGGGAAAATCTGGTTGTGACAACAAAGGCACAGTGAAATGTCTTACTCGCTGGTATTTGTTCAAACGTGTGTTTTTTTTTTGTTGCTTGTCAGCTGGTGACAGGGGTGTGCCAGGCAGCATGGAGACCAGCAGTCGCAGGGCTGGTGTCATCTCGTGGTTACCGCGGAGACTCGCCGGATGACACCAGGAACGACCTGATTGAGATCCCTTTGCCTCCTTGGGAGGAGAAACTGGGAGAGGCCACTGACATCAAGAGACGCCGTCTTCTCTATGAGAGCCGCAAGAGGGGCATGTTGGAGAACTGCATATTGCTCAGGTTGTTAAACTGTACTGTTTTTGTCCCGTCTGTCTGTCATCTAGCCATAGTGGTGATTTTTTTCTTGTTGTTGTTGTTCACATTTTTCTAGTCTGCCTTAAAATGATATTCATTCGTCCATATGAACTCTTATGGTTGCTTTAATAGTTCTTACTATCCATACTGGCTGCAAAGAGATTCCCTCTTAAAGCAATTTCAGTGTAAGTGATGGGGGACAAAGCCTGTGAGCCTTTTTCTGTGTAAAAATGAATTCTTAAGTTCAGCTGAAGTTCATATGAGGCTGCAGTTGGCTGTGACAGTCAAATCAAGCAGCAATCTTCCACACTTATAGTGTTTTTAGAATAAAATTTCCTTTCTGGAGTTACTACTCAGTCCAAGATCAGCCAGGAAACACTGTCTGTGGAAGCACAAAGATGAAATTGGTGCTAAAATAAACACTATATATATGTGGGCAGGTGGTTATTGTATATAGACAGACTTAAAAAGGTGTGAACCTACTCTTTAACAATGTTAGAGCAGGTGTGCAAGTCTCTCGTGCTCCGATAGAAGATTTTCTTCATCCTGCTGCTCTTTATAATTTAAGTTCCAGGTGTGGAGTCCATTCAGCAGCAGCTCAGATAATTACCATCAACTATGACTCTCCATTCAGTGAAAAGCCTCAGACTCAAATGAATTCTTCATCTCTCTTGTAGCCTATTTGCACAGCGATACCTGAGCACGATGAGTGAGAGCCAGCTGCAGCAGTATGACAGACTGATAAATGAACCGAGCAATGACTGGGACATCTACTACTGGGCAACAGGTGAGAGAACTGTGCTGCTTCTTTGACGAGTTTCTCCTCAGACATGTGATGTTCCCTGTGCGGTGCAGCAGACAGAACACATTAAAGTAAAATCACAAGTTAGTGAGCTGGCTGCTGATAGACTCCCGTCAAGACGTTTCAGACACTGACGGCAATTTGGATGCTCTCACTGCAAAACATTTGAATATTTAATGCCACAAAAACATTTCAGCTTTGCAATATTAATGTCGATACAAATTGCAAATAACAAATATTTGCTTTGACTTGTTTTGTGTGAACAGTGGCAAATAAATCAGACACTCGTTTTTAATTCAGTCGGTAACTCTACAAAATGTGGAAAACTCCAGTGGGCATAATAATAAGGCCATGTTTTTGTTTTTTTTAAACTGGTAATCATTCATGGCTGCTGATTCAGAAATAATGAAAAGCTCTGCTTACAAATTAACGTCAATTCTGTAGCTGCTTTTTTTTTTTTTCCCCCATTCCTTTTGGCTCGGACTTCACCCTGGGAGCTCATTCGCTGTACCGAGATAACTTAACACTTTATTCTTTTAATTTTCTCTTAATTTGATTCAATTATGTGTTAGTCACCGTGCACAACAGCTGAAAAACAGAATCAGTGTGAGAACAGCATGAACACATCCACTTGGCAGCACCGCTCTGGAGAACCAAACAAAAACTGTTGCAGGCAGTCTGACTTCACTGAAACAAATAATAACCATGCTATTGCTAAGTGATTCACAGAGATGGTTTCCGTTTTGAAATGAATAAACAATGACATTCCAAGGTCACACACACATAGACTCTATGAGCCCTACACTGTTGGCATAAGGGATAATGAAGGCATTAAAGTTAGTGTGTGTGAGACACAAGAATCTAATGTGTTCTACAGAGAAGCTGTGTTGTACAGTTTCCCTTTCCCTTTATTACAGCATGAAACACAAACAAATGTTTATGTGCATTTTATTTCTTGTTGTCATCAGGAGTAAAATATCATGTGTGAATCAGCCAAACAAGGTGATGCCAGAGAGGCTCCCCCATGTGCTCACACTGTTCTTCAGCCATCTGTCTCACAGTTGATCGTCTTGCATAAAATAAAGAATCTGTAATCTCCCTTTTCCTTTCCCCCAATTAAGAGTTTGAAGAGGATGTTGGAAACGGAATATAATTAAACCCGATCTCTTTTTTGCTCACAGAAGCTCAGCCCACCCCTGATGTTTACCAAGGAGACGTCATGGATATGCTGAAGGAGTTCACAAAGAACCGCAACCATGAGCAGAGGTTGGATGCTCCCAGCTTGGAGTACCTGGAAAAGGAAAACCAATGAAAACCTCCTCAAAGACTCATTTAAGGTGCGGCACTGAGCAAACATCAGTGCCGGAAACCTTCAGAAGCCAGCTGTGTTCCTCTAGCAACACACAGCAAAATGTACAAAATATTGTGGAGTGCAAAATATTTGGAACACTTCACTATCTAGTATTGTCCTGTTTCCGTGAAATACTTGAGTCACAGCAAGGTGGTCATTATAGGGAGAAGAAGATTCGTGGAAGATTCAAGGGAAGTTTGTGGATCAGACAAAAGCTGACACAACACAATGTTACGAATGTGTAATGAATATTTTGCTATCATTGTTTTGTAAATTTGTGATTTAAAACTGTAAATTAAAAGTGCTCAGTGTGTGAGATGTATTCTGGAACAGCCAGCTTTCATTAATGGATACACGCTGGTCTGTACGATGATTTTACTGTGCCTACTACAGACATGATGAGTTATTTAATAAACCTCGATCCTCTACTGATTTCTGCTTATGTGGTTTCTTTGTGATGGTTATCTTTTACCACAGGATTGGATCATATGACTGGAGGATGCCATGTTTGACAGTCTGAACCGTATTTGTTACATAATGCCGGTTGTGTCGCCTGCAGTGTCTTTTAACAGACACCAGATGGAAGCAGATCACTTTCTTTACAGTGACTGTCAAACCGAAGCATGTGCACATGATCTGAGTGTCCCTGAGGCAAATGTGTCGCCTGGAATCCACAAATATTTCCCACACTTTATTTTTCATACCGAATACAATGTGAAAATATCAGTCAGAGCTGTCACACGTATTCAAATAGCCATCTGCTGAAAGCTGTTGTGCAGGGAGTTACAGATGAAGAGGTGAAACTGAGGTGAAAGCTGCTGCCTGAAAAAGCAAAAACAAACAAACAAAAAAAATCACCTTACTGTTACTACATCACTGCATTTAAGGATGAAGGTAATATTATCCACCTAAGTGTCAGTGTGTTTCTATTACAGCTTTAATGAAACAAAGCTTCACTGAAATTTTCTGTCAAGTCGAGTTTCCAAATTGACCACATATATTTTTGCTCAAAGCCATTTAAACAAGGTTATATTTATCTCCCCCACCACTGGATCGGTGTGTGTGAATGTGTGTGTGTGCGTGTGTGTGTGTTGGGGCTGATTTCTTGCCTGGCTGTGTGTCATGTCAGTTCAGTGGAACCTTGTACTGAGAGCAGAAGGGAAATGCCCTCTGGCCAGGAGATGTGCACAGAATCTCAAAACAAGACAACAAGCCTGCTTGTGTACGCCCGTAGAATTATAATGTACACATGGATATACGGCCGAGGTGTTACACAAGCAAGACATGAAACAAATGGGGATTTGTATGTTCTTTCTCATCATTTTGAAAGGAAAATATGTTGAGTAAGACTTCAGCTTTTATGTAGTCAGCTCGTCTTAAAATAGACTAAGGTGATGTCAGAAGGGTTCCCCTCTGTGTGTTCCTTGTTCCTCTGCCATCTGTCTCACCAAATATCCCAATCAGTGGTGGAAAGTAACTAAGTGCATTCACTCAGGCTCCATTAAATACTTTGCTGGAGCATTTCCATATTCTTTTCTTCTACTCCATGTACATTTAATTTTTACATCCCGTTTTTGACAGCTATAGCTAGTTAGTTTTAAGATTAAGATTTAACATGAATATACAATGCATCGTTAAAGAAGCCCATTTGAGTACAGTGAACTCATTGTCATGTTCAAGACACATGGCGCGTTCAGAAGACAGGTACACTGTGGTCATAAAATGATGGACATGGTCAGCAGCAATACTCAGGTAGGCTGTGGCATTTAAATAATAATTGGTACTAAGGGGCCCAAAGTTTGCCAGGAAAATATCTCCCACACCATTACAGCACCAGCAGCGGCCTGAACTGATGATTCAAAGCAGGGTGGATCCATGTATTTAATATTGTTCATGCCAAATTCTGAACCTACCATCTGAATGTTGCAGGAGAAACTGAGACTCATTAGACAAGGCTATGTTTTTCCAGTCTTCTATTGTTCAGTTTTGGTGAGCCTGTGTGAATCGTAGTCGCAGTTTCCTGTACCTAGCTGACAGGTGTGACACCCGGTGTGGCCTTCTGCTGGTGTAGCCCATCTGCTTCAAGGTTCAACATGTTGGGCATTCAGAGATGCTCTTCTGCATACCTAATGAGTGGTTATTTGAGTTACTGTTGCCTTCCTATCACCTTGAAGCAATCCGGCCATTCTCCTCTGACCTCTGGCATCAATAAGGCATTTACGTCTAGAGAACTGCTGCTCACTGGATATTTTCTCTTTTTCGGACTATTCTCTGTAAACCCTAGTGATGGTTGTGTGGGATAATCCCAGCAGACCAGTCCGTTTGGGATCAGCAACCATGACACATTCAAAATCACTTAAATCACCCTTCTTCTCCGTTCTTCAGCAGGTCGCGTTAACGGTTGTGTTAACGAGCAGTTGAACAAGTGTACCTAATAAAGCGGCTGGCGAGTGTATAATAATATAGATTAGCCTCAGGGGATTTGAATGCATGGCGTACTTATAATGGAGTGTTTTTACATTGTTATATTGGTACTTTTGCTTATGAGGATCTGAAAATTTCGTCCACCTTTAATTTTAATGAATAAAATAAACAGTGAATTTAAAAAGGTTTGAAACTGAATCAGATTCTGCCACCTTAACTGTGCCCTATGTCCTGTACTACAAACTACAGTTTATTAAACAGTGATTGAATGTGAACCTTGCCGGCTGTCACATGTCCCTGCCTTTAAGGAAAAAAAAAAAAAAAGATGCCACCTGTGGATCCCACGTGCAGGGGAAGTTCAATTCATGTCTTTATTGCTCTGAGGCTTGTTTAGAGTGTATATTCATCAGTTGCCCACGCACACCCACTGTGCCTATCTGTAGCCCAGCGCTCCTGTCATCCTCCACTGCTGCCTCCTGTGTCGTGACAGTTCTCTGTTTTATCCACAGCCCTGCCGTCACCCTCTGCTCCCCTGGAATTTCAATCCCATGTTCTCTCGTTTCCTCTCTCCACCACCACCACCGCCAGCAGCAGCAGTATCCTCAGCCCTCAGCTTGTCTTTCCATGTCTGCTGGAGAGCCATGAGCACAGGAGCATGAAGGCAAACTCTTCTTACTGGTGAGAAAGGAAGGTTGCCAGGTTTAACTTTTTGGAAGGAAGTGTTAGATAAGTTGGTAAATTAAACAAACACCCTTTCTTAACATTACATGCACTCACAGTTTTTCTCGTAGATGTTATCTTGTGCTGAAGATGCAGTGAAACGTAATGTGTAGGAGGCAGAGCAGGCAATTTCCTTAATTCTAGAGATCAGGACCAATTCTAAAGATCCATGTTAATTACCTTTAGCATCTAAGTCCTATTTCTGCCTGAGCTGGAAGAGAGAGAGGGAAGCAGAGATAAAATGTCTATTTCCAGCTGTGCCTGTGATAAATGTGGCTTTATTAGCTGGTCCATGTATTTGCAATTAAACTGCCACAAGAGAAGTTCATGATATCAACACCCAAAATCAGACCGAACTGGGATTTACAGTGAGTTAGCAGCAAGTCTCTGTGAAATTAGAGACTTGCTGTTTCATGATTTTTGACCTTTTTGGATTATAAATTGGGTTAGATCATTCATTTGTACAGCGACGGAAAGTAATTAAGTACAGTTTTTACTTGCTTTACTTGATTATATCTATTTTATGTTGCCTTATACTTCTACTCTACTACAGTTCAAGTGGTAATATTGCACCTTTTACTCCACTACATTTATTGGATAGCTGTAATCACAGGCCTTTTTGGCCTGTGACTCCTTACACGAAAACCTTCTACCTGTTAGCAGTTCCAGGATTGTCCTTAAAAATTCTCACATCAGATCAGTTTTTTTAAACTATTTTTTTGAGATAAAAGACATAAAATTATTATTATACTTAGAGGAAAACCCCCAAAATGAATGCAAATGTGTAGCAGAACATTTAATTTTTTCCTACCTGATTAATCACATCACAACCCCTCAGATTCATTTTGCGGCTCTTAGAAGGGGGCCTAACCCCTATTGCACTAAAATCCCTCAAAAAGGATTTTGAATACAGGTCTCATGGTAATGTGAGGTACTTGTACTTAAAGTAAAAGATCTGAACACTCCACTGCAGAACAACTCTTGAATAAACCTTGTTTTGTTGTGTTGCATTTATGGAAAAAAAAAAAAAGCTTCTGAAAACTTCATAACAATACCAGACCAGAAGTATCTTTGTTTTATATACACATTTATATTATTATGTACACTGTACAGATTTCAAAAAAATAAATGGTTGATATTTAACATTGTGCACCCCACGGATGTGTGACTACAAAGAGAAAACAGAATGATAGAGGGGGCTGTGTGATACCAAGAACAGACAGATATCAACAACCCCAGTGAATACTGATGATTTTTTTTCCTTTTTTTTCATACAGTACACTTCACAATCATTTGTACAGTATATAAATTAAAATGTTGCTGGTTAACCTCTCTTTGTCTCAAGCAGAATGCCCTAAATCAGAAATGCAAGCTTGTCCGCTGAAATTTACCAGTGTGTGGTATTTGGCCAGTGAAGAGTGTAGAAAAACTTAGCTCGGTTTCTTCAAAACTAAAACACACCAAACCCTGACTGATTTTTAACCAATATTGAAGTTGCATTGCTCGGAGTGACTTTCACGAAGCCTTTGGAATGTAACGCTTTGTCAGCAGCACTCAAAATAATGCCTTGTTTAATACACAGGGCCATCAGGACAGACAGATGACTGTGTTCCTGGTTATTTTGGGATGCTCCGATGCTCTGCTCTGACCTGAGACGTAGCTAACAGCGATGCAAAGAGGTGATGATTATCTCCTGTCTCACCTTTTTTTTCCTCCCCCCTCCCTGACACCTGGAGAGGGAGCACATACGGTGAAGAGCAAGGCGTGGCAGGGTTTATAAGGCACACACAGAACACTTTGTGCCAGAAAGCATGTGTGCACAACGGGGGTGTTTAGGGGGAACGTCAGCTGTGATGTTAGGGAGCCACCCTTCTTTTTTCTTTTTTTTTGGCCTCGGTGAACCAGATCGGAAGGACACAAAGGACAAAATGTCGGTAGCTGCTTCTGTCTGAACTCAAAATCTGGTGTACAGTGGTAAAAAAACAAAACAAACAAACAAACAAAAAAAAAAACAGGTTTTATCTAGCGTTGTTGTAAAGCTGGTTTGTGACATTTTTCGTCTGACCTTCACTCTCAGCTTGTACATAACAGATTTGCCTCCTCCCCAAACCAAACATCCTTTTAAACCACACATGAGGATAATGACCCTGCTATGAAGAGAGGTTTGTTCCAGCATCGTCGTCAACAAGTGCAGTGATTCTTGAAGAAGTGACAACTTTTAAAAAAACATATTTCTTTGTACATCTGGATTGTTTCATACAGAATAAAAACGGTAAACAATGTTGTTCTGTATTAAACTGGCAAAACAGAACTCAGTGCAGATATACACACAGAGACTCACAGTAAATACAATCACACAAACTAAAGCTCAAATGTTAACACTCACACACAGTGCAAACACACACACACACACACACACACATCCAGTAGACAAAAACGAACAGTGGAATGTAAAAAGACTTTTCACCCAGATATTATTACTCTAGTTTGTTTCCATTCATCCAGCGTGTGTCTATATGGGACTTGGGGGAGGTCACATTCAGGCAGTGAAGCAAACAACTGGAAGACTGACCTGTACTTAACTCAGCAACCTCAAAACAGCACAAAACCAGGTCTAATATCATCCGTGGACTCCCCGTGCTCTGTAACAATGGAAAAAAAGAAAAAGAAAAGAAAAGAAAAACGTGTTCTGGTAATGCCTATTACAGGTTTATCGCACAGATTGATGCAGCTGACAGACACACTGTAAAATGGGTGACAGAGGAAGTGCTTTAGACCGGGCCATTTATTTCATCTACATCTGATTTCTCAATATTTTACTATCTTAACAAAATCATTCATATGTTTTCGGCTCTCCCAAATCACAAAAAATTGAATGTTCCTTCTTAACCTTGGAATCAGTTAAGAAAGCTAAGAAAAAAAAAAAAATCTAAACTCAAGGTCCTCTTTCCGGCTTTTTCCTTTTGACTGGAGTATGCTAAAATAATTAAAACGTATATTTGAAATATTTAAAAGTTTGGTTTGATGTTGCGGTTTTCACCAATTTCTTCTAGTCCCCACTGAAAACCTTTCAGTATGTGGAGTCTGTGGATTATCTGATTTACCAGAACATTGTTTCTGGAATGAGAAGCTGCTGTTGAATTTTTTAAAAAGCGATTTCAAATACAGTGAGCACGATGATATCCTACTGACGTCCTTTGCATTTGGGAATGGCAGCAGTGACTTCAGGGGATAAAACCCACAACATATCCATTT
>JBBMJY010000001.1:18064448-18097363 GCA_037833715.1 Toxotes lorentzi
ATAACTATCTGTCTGGCTCGATGTTGCCACTAGGGGGGCATTAAAAAAACACTATGTGTCTGTAATTTTGAGTGGACTGACTCTTTTACCTCAGTGACCTCCCCACGTCTTCAACTTCAACAACACAAATTCTAACAATACCTAATTTTCCTTATTTGCCATCTTTATCAAGGGTAATGCTATTTTCAACAATGTCTTTAATTTAGCTGTGCAAGTCCAAAGTCCTCCCTCATTCACACACACACACACACACACACACACACACACACGCATGCATACACCCATTAACCCACACTTCCACACTTATGGAAGCTGGCTTTTTGCTTATTTTCTGTCTGGAAGAACAGGTTGATTCTCTAAATTCTTTTGAAAACCAAAAAATAAAACACAACATTAATCACTTCACTCTTTTTTTTTCTCCTGTCCATCGGGATTTCTTTTCCAAGAAAACAGGAAAGAATGTTTTTTTTTTGACACTTTCCCTTCTGGACCAGTGTTAAATGATCACGTTCATATCCTTCTTTCTTTTTTCTTTTTTTTTTTTGTTGTTGTTGAGGAACTTCATTTGGGGTTACAGCACATCACCCACAGCACGCACAGACGACAAAAGGTTCCAGCCAAGGGAGAATTATTACAGCGTTGCCAGAGAAAGAGTGAAAAGTGAAAAAGATCAAACATGAGTTGAGCGACAGGGTCCAGTTCCAGTCCGATTCCATTTTAAATACAGGCCATCACTCTACCATTGCCTGCGTGGGCTTTCCTGATTTTTCAGGCATTTTAAGGGAATGGAGGAACAGTGACGGTAACAGAAGAGGACGTGAACAAAGTGGTGTGGGGCAGAGTGGAAGATTCCTCACTGCAACACCAGATGTAAGTGTTAAATGGGTTGCGGAGGTCAGTGCCATTCACACCCAGGTGCATGTCTGAATGCAGTCCATCTTGCCGCCATGGAGGATGGTTGGAACATCAGTTTGATCCATTTTTGGTTGGTAGTTTGAATTCATGGGTGGCAAGAGGTACTGCTCTGATGCTACACACTGAGAATAACTGATAAGGTGGAGGAAAGACAGAGGGACAGCTTGAAAAAAATAAAACGCATTTCATAAAAGAGGGCAGGAGGAAGTGAGTAAAGACCTCAAAGACATTTTTAAGTTCAGACAAAGAGATGAGAGGGGGGTCAGGAGGGAGTCAGAATTTGACAAGGGTTGAAATTTAAGGATGGTGTCACGAGGACTGAGGGCAGGGGATATCAAAGAGGCCTGAGAACAAAGAGATGACACACAGTTTCTGCAGCTCAAGGCTGCAGTTAGGTAGTAGGGGATATGTGCTGAGGGCAGGGGCTGAGTGGCTGATGCTGAATTCTGAGGGGAAAAACACTGTAGGCAGGTTGGTCGCTGGGTCCCTCAGGCCTTGAGAGCATGCCACTGGGCCACGGCACTACGAGGATGACCCATCATGTCTTTCCAGTGTTTTACCTCTGCAGGGCCACTCTTCCATGAAAGATAAATCTGTGAGGAAGAGAGAGTCAGTGTAGCTCATGTAATTTCACACAGAGACTGATGGTATTTGTAAAAAGCCTTCCCAAAAATCAGTGGGGTATTAAGTAAAAAAAAAAAGAAAGAAAAAGAAAATAAAGCTCACTGTGAGTCTTAAGTCCAGCCGCGCTTTCAACACTAAGCCTGCCACTCTAATCAGAATTTATCCAAATCCAGGGCAGAAAAAGAACCATTAGAGGAAGAGATTTCACTTGCTGAAAATACTCTGAGAAAGGCTAATGCTGACACTAATGAAGATCAAATACAGAGTCTTTAAGTAATTCTCATGTAGAAAGACACTGTACATGTCACAGGAAGTACTGTTCAGGTTTTCAGCGTCCTCCGACCAGTTTCAATTTATTTATGAGTGTCCTATAATAAGCAACATATTATAACTGCTGTGTGTGGGCAGATAATATACAGTGTGTGGTTAGAATGACATGCACAGAATCTGGAGTTAATTGTAGATGTGTATGAATGACGGAAACTTTAGTAGCTTGTGCTAGTAGCTTGTGCAGCACACAGCTCAAAGAGTATTCTTACAGTCTCTGAACAAGAACTTGATCTGAGCTTTGGAAAAATTGCAGCTCTATTCTCCAGTATATATGTAAGAGAAGTGGATATTTGGTCTACCAGAAACAAATCAGTCAGCATGCACAAGGACTCAGTATGGGTTGGAGCTGAGCTGAGTACTTGAATCAGTAATGCAATAAAATTAATGTGGGTGTGATAACAGAAGACCAGAAGCTAACGCAAAGCCTTATTTTATGGGTTTGTAAATTCCTAATAATTTCCTAGGAAGTTTTCTTGAAAAGACCGATGTAATTTGGCAATAATTATAGCTGTAGCAGAGACCGTGTTAAAGTGGTACACTTCAAACAAATTAATTCCAATTAATCGCTAAGCTAGCGTAGCCTAGACTCTGAGTGCACAGCAGCTCAGCTGTACATGCAAAAAATGCGACTTTGTCTGAAGGCAGCCGCACAGCTGAACATATATGAAGGATTGCGCTTCCAATAATAAATGACTTACGAATGATTAATTATTTGTGCTTGAATTAAGCAATTCTTTCCAAGAAATAAATCTGGAAAAAAAGTTAATAGCTAACAGACCACAATGAACTAAATTCTGCAAACTAAAATAATTCTCAGAACTTGTTCCTCTGTTCTCCATAATTAGCACCAAGTTATACACTTTTATACCAGGAAACATTCTGAGAATGAATTAGGAGTTTATTAGGAAATTAAAGACCCTTAAATAAACTAACCAATAAAAAATACAACAAACATGTATTGATGAAATTGACCATGGAAATCAATACATTCAAAAGCTAATTTGCACATCTTAGCCATTGTGTACGCAATAGATCCTTGAGAAACTTGGACTGGCCAATTTTCGTGTCGAGGAAAATGGATATGTTTTTCTTAGAGAAAAGGAAATAGTTCAGACCGGAATCATAAATGAAATGTCCAGGTAATAGATGGACAATAATACAATACGACTTGTATCAAAAAGGGATATCTCAGTTATAGTTTGGAGAGAATCTGGACACACCTTCTAGATTTAGCGAAAATGGAAATTGTACATTTTGGGGGGGTGATTATCTTTACATTTGAGAGCGTGTACCTGCATGTGCCTGCATGTGATGCTTATCGGTCGCTGGTGTAAGTCTAAATAAAACCGGTTCACACTCAAAATGAGGCGTTTTCAACATTTCTCCTTTTGTTTAGATGCAATTTAGATGATGGGTGTGATTGTTCCAGCAGGGGTCAGTAGAGACTGGCTCAGTGATCAGCTGCTGATGGTCTGTCACAGTCACAATAACACGGAGGGAGAGAAGAGGAAGAAAAAGAAGAAGAAGAAGAGGAAGGAGAAGAACGAAGAAGAGGGAAGGAGATACCTTTCCAATGACATCATTGCGACTGAGCCTGTCCTTGTCCATGACGGTGATAATTATGGTGGTCTCCCTCAGCACGTGGGCAGGCACGTCAAAGGGGAAGGACTCGTTGAAAACAGGGTTCAGACAGCGCTTCATTACCACCGTCTTCTTCTTTTCCACTCGCTTGTCCTTGTGCATCAACCACACTTTTACATAGGGGTCTGTGGAGAGGGAAATGCGGCTGTTTGTATGCTGCTCACAATATCTCAGTCCTGCTTACTATAATTTAATGCAATGTTAGTTTGTGTGCTGTCATGGATTTAATGTCATTTTATAGCAGTAAATCATTTTGCCGTTTTTATTTTGAACCGGCGATGATGTAGAAGGACAACACTAAAAGAACGAGGGTGATGAAGGAGCATTTATACCAGAAGTGCCTCCAATGTCCATGGCTTTGAGGTTGCGGGCTTTAATGATGCTCACAGTGATGGTGTTGGCTGTGGGGTTGTAGCACAGAGACACCAGCAGATCCCCTCGGCTCCCCTAGAGAAATCACAGACAACAACACCAAACTGTTTACTTTTTTTTTATCCCCTTTACACATTGTTCTCCCTTCTCGTGCTCACTGTCTATTTCTGTTTCTTCCTCTGGCTCTCCATGTTCCCTCTACCTGTCAGCCTCTCCATATTCCCTTCAATCTCTTCTCCCACCAGCACACTGCCACATCTCCCTGGGAGCCAGGAATGACATCACCCGTTACATTCTGTCCCATCGTCACTTTCCCCTCCTCCCTCTCCTCCCTCTTCCTCTTCTTTCCTCTACCTCCTACCTTCCCTCCCCCCTGTTTCCTTCTCACTCACGCTGCCATCGCTACATGGTTTCAGCTCCTTCCAAAAAGTCTGCATGTTTGCCAGGTCCAGTTTGTTGAGGGGGATGGACACCTCTCCTATGGGGTCATTCCTGCTGAAGCGGTCGTAGTCGAGAACCTGCAGGTATAGAGTCCTCTGGACCACCTTCTCATAGGGGAACCCTGAGAAAGAAATCGACACAACACAGTCACAGTGATACACATAGTAAAGAAACAGCTTAAGAGTGCCTACATGTGCTGTGACCATTGTTAAGTTCATGTTTAAGGTTTTAGGAAAGCATCCTCCATCAAACCTTCAAACAGGAAGGTCTCATTCCAGTGGGGGTTTAGATTCTTCCTCTTGACTTTGGTCTCCAGTTTGTGCTTCTTGTCTGGCAGCAGGTAGAGTTTGACAAACGGATCAGAGGTGCCGGAAAAGTCCTTAGCAGGCAAATCCTGGCCCTTCAGGATTTTGACGGTGAGGGTGGAGTCCTGAAAACTGTATCCAACACTGAACTGAATGCGACCCAGCTTCTCGCACACTGGACCCTCGTGTTCATCTTCCTCCGAACCTGGAGACAGCTAAGAGATACAGGAGAAAGAGGAGACAAATGACTTTTTTTTTTTTTTGGTTTCATTCTCAGAGGTTGATATGTTTTAGCTATATTGTAATGGAATCATCTACAGTGTTTATTACCAGTTTTGTTCTACTTTGAAGGAAGACGTAATATAAATTTGGGAACACCTATATCCTGTTAAAAAATGATTCCTCCTTTCAATGAACATCTCTCAGAGACACATTATAGGGCTGATCTAAATCACATTTACTTGAAATTAGTTTGTTCTTAAGATTATATTCATTGCTCTTGAATTTTACTGCTCTACACTAACAGGTCTATCCTATACTAACAGCTCACAATAACACAGTACAATCAGCAGCACCACAAAGAACAGCCTGTGACCACAAAGTTGTTGACAAAACAATCTAAAATCCAGCTTCACTTACTCACTCGTTTTTGACAGTTTTACAGAGTCGTCATTTGCAGACTGAGTTTGCTCAGTTGCGTGGAACTGTAGATGTTCAAATTTGCCCTGACTCTGAATCCATGTTGACTCACTGTCAACAGCTGAGCTTGGCACAGGTCAACATGAGTCCAATGCTGTGTCCAAAATCACTCCCTGTTTACTGTACAGTGCACTATATTTACTGTCAATCCCAAGATCCAATGTGTTGCACATTATAGTATGATAGGTGTGTTAAATTACTGTTGAGTAATTATTGTCACCGAAGACTCGGTGATGATGATGATTCATGTGTGTCTGAAATTTCAATTTACTGCTCACTACTGAGTGAATTACTGAGGGTCTATTCTATAACAGGGAGAAGTGAATGAGTAAACGAGGGAGTGATTTTGGATACAGCACTAGAGCTCCACAGAGCTGGAGTTGAGTTGTTTTAGAGGTGCTGATTCAACTTCAATGTGAACTCCCTTGAAGTTCAATCAACACCTCTAAACCAGTCTCAACAAAAACTGAACTTTGATGGAGGTAGAATTTATTGCAAGACTGATGTATTGAACTGCTTTAGTTTTAACTTGGTGTAGCTGCTAAACTGGCAACAAAGTGTGAAAGCGTGTACAAAATATGGTCCCATCTGAAATGCACAACTGTTATCAGACCACAGGATCACACCTGGACATATCCACTGCATGGTATGTGAGACTTGGACTCCAGTCCACAGGGGGCACTAATTCTGTGCTTCAACATAAAAGCTCCTAGCAAATTAACTAGCATAATGATACGTGTCACATGGCTGCTGTCCGCTGTGCGACAAGGACACAGTGTGTCCAGGGCTGTGACAGGGCCTCTGAGATGAGAGGCAGATTATCTGCTGGTAGACAGACCCTTTGACTGATGGTGCTGTGGCCTGTAGGGAGGGTGAGAAATCCAGTTTAAAAAGTGCTATCTGATAGGGGAAGAGCTGGAGGCATTACTCAAGGAGCAGTTCCAGAAATTTAATATCCAATTCCATGTTCTCCCACACATTTCTTATGGTTCTGCTCAAACTCATTCTCCATGCTGAATATGATCACTTTTCATTATGCAGTCCTCCACCCAACAGCTGGCCTAAATTGCTTTTCCCCCTTTTCTGCATTTTGGCGCGTTTTCTTTCTCCCAGAGTCCTCTGTTCTCATTCAGTTCTTAAATTCTTCTCTTTAATTTCTTTTTCTGAAACCCAAACAACCCACCTGAAGCAGATGCAAATGCTCTTGGAGCACAACACATGGTCAGGTCTGAGCAACATTTTAAAAGATAAATCCAGTGATATTCTGCATATTTGATATTAAGGGATTTTATGACATCCACACATCTGTGGAGGTTTATTTGTTTGATGGCTATACTCTATTTTTATTTTAATCAATAAATTGCAAGTACTGTTTGTCTAACTCTAAATCAATCAATCAATAAATAAATAAATAAAATAATTAAGAAGAGCCACAAATGAGCCACATGTGTGGCTCTCAGTCCATTCTGTGTAGAAGTATTAACCTCGCTTAAGAATGAATTGGGTTTGGTGCCACATATACTGTAGGCTTGGGAAGTCAAAAAATATTGAGAGGTGGAATAACTTCAAGGGCTTTGTTGACAATAATAAATCTAAAAAAAAAAATAGAACATCACCAGCCTTATCCTTCAACAAATAAAGCACATATAAACCTGTGTGGATGTGTGGATGAGTGATGACACAAAGGCAAGGACACATTCACACTACTCTATCCAGGGCTCTGTGAGCATCACACAAAATGAAAGCCATGTCAGAATACATCCTCGTGAGAACCATGTGATGCTGACAGGACCTCCACCCATCGCCCCCTAACCCACCTGAGATGCTTGAGAGGTCTGGATGTATATATACTTTGATGTTCAATGCCATTTCACAGCATCCTTTTTCTCAATACAGCATGTGGAAAAAAGTCTGTATATTCTGCCATTCTGCCATTGCTTTCCCTGCAGCAACACAAGTGGCTAAAAAGTGCTAGATGGGTATTTTCAGCATGAAAGGAGGGTTGTGTAATATATAGACGCCTTTGGCAAAACTGCCCAGAATGAGTATTATCATTAAGCACCACCACTGTGAATTCCTCAGACACACCATGAGACCCACATAATTACACACCGCTCATACCCATCTCTGCCATATTCTCACAGCACCCACAGCACTGCGTGTTCTTTCATAGCTAATTACCCAACCTCGCTGAATACGGCGCATGTCCCCTCCCCTCCCAGTGTCTCACTTCAGGGTGATTACTGTATGTTTCTGGTAGCTGAGATACTGTATGGCAGTAACTAACTGTGATGCTCTACAGGTGGGTGAGATGAGTGGGATGAAGACAGTACTTTTTGAGTGATGAAAGACTTGGGAGGAGGAAACACTTCTCATAGGATTTCACACAATTGAACTGAAGTGTGTAGGCTTTCTTTCCTCACTGTCATCTCTAGAACCAACACAGTGTATTATATACTGTAGGTGTTAGACAAATAAATGTAAACACCTCACACAAAACCAACCAAAATCAACTTTGGTCTTATTTTTGTAGCTTTGGCCATCATCTCCATCAGTTATGAAAACAAAACGTTGCTACTAACTACTGTGATCTGGCAAGCACGTAGGTCATAATTAAACTGGGAACTCAGTCTGTAAACAGTGATGGATGTTTACAGTAGACAGTTTCAGAAATGATTTTCTCTTCCAAATAAGTTTGGCTGACTTGAGGTTTGGCTTAAAATCCAGATGATTATCTGACTCCTTGTGTTTCTCACCCCAATGGACTTTCAGCAGTGTTGCCATGTTCCCAGATCTCAGCCATTAATTTGGTAAGTATAGCATCATTAATACTGAAAGGAACAATGGACAAAACTACAAAAATAGGACGCAAGTTGTAAGAGACTGGAAGTATCCTTAAACACTGAAATTTAAATGATTACAAGTACTGCTATAAAAGTGAGAATCAGTATCAGTATTTCCTACCTGTACATACACTTTGATATGTCAATTTCCAGAACAATCAATCAACAGAGATCCTGTACACCTGAATTAATATGATTGGCTGTTTCTAGTCACACCTAGATGAACTGATGCATTCTTCATTTCCATGAAAAGTGAGCAAACCTTGTCCTGATAAAGAACATGTGATACAGTGAGCAAGTGGACCTTGAGCAGAGTTTGTTTGGTCAGCTGCTGCAAGTTAAAAACGAAGCAACACAGACATAATGAACATAAACACTGAATAGGAGATTTATATGTCCTGCTAAATTTCATCTAAGCCAATATAACCAGTGTTTACAATGGTGATTAATAACTAATAAGCTGAAGTTCTATTTTGAGGTTTCCACATTATTTCCTCTGCCCTCTTGGCTCATCTTCCACTTCCTTGTCTCAAGGCCTGCATGTAACATTCATCTTAGATTAGAAAAGATGATGTGGAAGCACCATTCAAGTCTCTCAGCCATCTCTTTTATTATGATTTAAAAGGCTTTGCTGACAGTCCTCCTCCTCTTAATACAGATGAGTTCAGCAAAGCAGAAAACAGACACACCACAGATGAGTTAGTGGTGTATCAATAAAATGTGTCTCATGGGGCTGTGTTGATATTGTGTGTTACCATGAGCATGTCACTGGTGACTGAGTTGGCCAAGTCAGAAACAGAAGAGTTGGCATCGTGGCTTGGCCCCTGGCGGCGCCCGGTCTCGTCTGGGGTCTGACCTCTGGGGCTACTGCCTGGTTTGTTACCCGGAGTCCTGTTAAAATGGACCCAAACACACACACACACACACATTAACATGCTCACATGTTGTTTCCTGTTTCAAAATGACAATGCCCCACTGAACAAGAGGTCCATAAGGAAATGTTTTTCCGAAGTTCAACATGGAAGAACTTGACCTCAACCCCACCCAACACTTTTGGGATGAACTGGAACACCAACTGTGAGCCAGACTTTACCAACATTAGCACCCAACCTGTCTAATACTCTTGTGGCTGAATAGGAGCAACCTGGTTCCAATATGTTGTGGAAGCCTGCCCAAAAAAATGGAGGCTGTCATGTGAGACTCTTGAGGGACTGATAAACCTTGAAACAAAAAGAGAAATGCTAAAATTGGGAAAGGGAAAAAAAAAACTGCTCCATGCTCATATTATGTAACAATTTGGTAGACAGGGAAAATACAAAGATCTAATACCATTCTAGGCGTATTGACAAATAAGACTAATGAGCACTTATCGCTGCGAGAGAGACGGCCCAGGGAGAAGGAAAAAAAAAAAAAAACAGTGCAAGGAAGAGCCAGAGAAACAGATGTGGTGAGCGAGTGAACAGGTGGGCTGTAAAACACAAAGGTAAAAGCACAGGCGAGATTAGACGATGGTATTGTGGGAAAGATGATCCGAGAAGGAAAGATAAATTTGAAAACTTATTTGTGCGCAGAGGTTGAGAGAAAGTGAAGGAGAGGATTTGTCTTTGTTAAGACTTGGAGGATTAATAGAATGAACAAAGTGAGGTTACTGACTCAAATTAATGTGAGACTGAGACATCGCCAGGCACACACAATAACACACACACACTGGCTGAAAAAAAAAATCAAGGAGATAAGGGAGATGGGATAAAAGCCTGGAAACTAAACATACCAGATTTGGTTTGGGGTAAGAGTCAGATGCTCTAGAGCAGAGAAGGGAAGCAAACTGACACGTTACATGGGCAAGCAAAACAGAAGGAGGCTGGAGAAGGAGGGGTGAGAGGGTGAGAGATGGACAGGGGTTGTTGAGCAAAGAGACAAGCCAAAGTAGAGCGAGCAAGAAAAACACAGAGAGGAGGAGAAACGGATACGGTGTGGGAGAGAAAAGAATTCGAAAAGATTCGTCACCCTGCGTTTATTTCCTGTGATCTACAGGTCAGAGCACCAACAATGCAGCGCAGTCTGAATTCAAAATGTAATGGTTCCAGTTTCAGAGGCTTCTGAAACGTGACTGCATCATTTCTCCAGCAGCTCACAACTAATGTTTGCAGGACAGGTTAAAAGAATGTTCAATTACAGCTTCTAAGAAAAGCCCTCAACACATCAGGAGACAATGTGCTACCTTAAAAATAATTACATAACACATGACAGTCACACGCACAACACTTGGCTGTCTCGCTGCGCCAGTGACGTGATTCCCACCTGCACTGTGGTGTTTCATGTTTAATACCCACTGTTTTACCTACAGTGTCTTGGTTCACTAAAAAACATGTAAACTTTGTACTATAGCTGAATCATTTCACAAAGCAAAGAACATTTTAGATAAATGTCCTTCCTTTCATGCAGCCTGCAAGAACGAAACATGAATAACTAAATGAAGTTTGTTCCTATTGTTTGTTACATGTTCATTATTGTATATGTGTGTGAACTGGACAGTTATAACCATACAGGGTGGTTTTTTTTTTTTTTTTGCAGGACTACTTCAACTTTATGTAATTAGTTTGTCTACAGTTTTGACAATAACGTATAACACATACAAGAACAGGGTTTGGGTTTTCCAAATGTTCTCTGCTCAGAATTATTTATTTTTATTTATTATTATTATTTATTATGGAGAATGTCTAATAAACTGTCCTAACCATATGATCTTCTTCATGTTTTGAAACATATGTTTTCAGCGTGTGGTTTTAGTGGAGCTTGGTTTGAAAACAGTCAAGGCAATTCTGACCCTCTGACATTTGAATGTCAACAGCCAACACAGAGTTATTAGTGCATGAAAATGTTCATGATCCTTCTCACGGTGGGTATACCCAACTGGCTGTTTAGCTTCCAACAGCAACCACCTTTCATTTTTAAAAAGCCCTTAAGATGAGGATTGTTGAGGATTTGTTTCAGATGCTCTGCAAAGCTACATGGATGACTCTGTAGAGGCATTCCCCACTCTGCCTATAGAGCACATAATATATGCCTGTCAGCTGGGTCTCTACCCAAAGAGTCTATAAATGCTTACTTGTAGGAGGGCTTGGCTCAGTGACAGCCCATTGAACCCTACTAAATCAACACCCAACACACAAGACAGAGACCACATGAATCTTAAACAATCAGCCTTACATAAACACAGTTGGGGATTTTCTCCATTATTTACTATGGAGATCTGTATTTCTTTCTACTGTGCTACTGTGAATATTTGGCTATAAATCATCTCATCCATGCAGAGCACATGCAGTACCTTAACACAGTGCATATAAGCACTGTTGTAGTTAATGCAGGCCTGCATATATAATGCATGTTTTTTCTGTTTTTCCACCATTTGAGACTTCAGATTCTTTTAGGAGTGCTCAAGCGCAACTAAATTTCATCTCAGCACCCCTAAAAAAATAACAGTAATTATTATTTTTAATTATGGACTATTAGCTAGCTCAGAGATAATCAGCTAATGTTAGCTCTCTGAGCCAGACTGCTTGCACACTTGCCAGAAAAACAAGCTAATTGATGCACTTCATTATTTTAGTTAAATTAGTCCAAAGGTTTCTTATTCTGATAGAAGTGGGCTTTATGGTATATTTACAGTACATCTATGGACAGTGAACTGAAGCACTGGAACAAATGCTCTCTCACTGGAAATGTCTGTTTTCAATAGGTTCATGCATGATTTTTTTTTTTTTAAAGGAAACGACAGGTTAAGGTGAGAGAATAAGATAAAAACAACATTACCTGACTGCTTTGCCCACAGCAATCCAATATTCAATTAGAATACAGTTATAAACTGATATGGATCAATTTATGCCTCTTATTAGATTAGAAATTCTCTGTTTGCTTGTTACAATTGCCTTTGACAAACGTAACAACCAAACAGAGACATTGTGACTTTTGCTGGCTGACGGGACAAAGAGGAGGATAGAGAAGGAGAGAAGGAGAGCGGACAGGTAGTCGAGACCACATAGTTATGATGCCAAGGCAGCTTCTGTTTTGCACATATTCACTGGAGTGGACTCCAAATTGATTTCACATAAATAAGCAGTGTATTATTTGCAGTGTACTGTTATAAAATCTGGATTTTTTACATTACAAATACAACTTATGTTGCTTACTAGTAATTTGTTAATATTATTATTGCAAATTAAAATATCATAGATAAAAAAAACTAATATATATTAATTGTTATCCAGTGAAATGAATGACTTAGCAGGGAGGTTGAACACATTTGCTAGGTACTATATGCACGACACACTCATTAATGGTAGAGCCCCCCACAAGGTCTAATCCCAGGATCGCCCCTGATATCCAATGCTCTGTCTGCTCCAGTCTAACAAAGCACTGAGCCAAAAAGAAAGTCAGACTGCTTTTGTAATATTTGCATAAATATGCTGCAACATCAAATCAAATACTGTCGGCAGTGGAAAAAGTTTGTTGGAGAATAAACGAACCGAGCAAATACTGTTACTCTTTCCTTTCTAACCTGAGACACACAGACACGCAATTAGGTGTTCAGCTGCCAGACAGACAAATGAAAAGTGAGAACTGATCAAAACTTTGTGTTAGAGAGGAGATTATATGCACCCAAATCAGCAATTAACCAGGAGAAGATGACGTCTGTCAAAAAGTAAAAAATGAAAGCTGGTTTAATTTCAGTAACGGAAAGTAAATCAAAGCAAAGTGATATCTCACTTCAGGCTGACGACCTAATTCGTCAACTAAAAACATAGCATCATTAATTACACAGCTGCTATCCTCTTTATAACATGTGTACATTTAATTGACTAGTCAGAGTCAACTCATAAATTTAACGGCCAGAAGATGAAACCAAAATTCTTAATTCTATGCCAAATAAAACCAAAGTTAAAACCAGAGCAGGAATGTGTTCATAAGAGGAAACAGATGCACTGAATTTTGAGACTGTCCTCTCAAAAAAAAAACAAAAACAAGCCCATAGGTCATCTGTGGCAGAGCAGTTTATTACGACCCACAGTTTTATTGTTTTGTATCATTTTTGTTGTATTATTATTAGGCTACTGTCATAATTATGATAAACAATTTCTTTATTTTATTGAATCCTCTTTTTCTCCTGCACTCTGGGTCTTCTTGCAGGTGTAAAAGTGCAGCTGTTTTCTAGTTGTTTGCATGATGTGTCATTTAGAAAGAGCTCAGCGCTGTCATAAGCACTGATGAAGGTTTCATGCTGAAATGCGTCTGCAGTGTTGTCAGTTAGTTGTAAATAAAATTCCGCAAAATGATCAAAACATGAGATGATTCTTTCTTTCTTTTTACCACTTCGGTGCTGCCTTTATTCTGACTTTGTTTTGGGGAAACAAACAGATAAGTCAGCATAATAATAAAAAGAAAATCAACACTCTGCTTTCCCAAAGGATTCGCATGAGACAAGTACAGTTGTGGAGTCATAGTCACCACAGATTAATGTATCGTGACATGAGAGGCAAATAAAGACCTGCTGCTGTACAGAGTGTCCTCAAATCACGATTGTTTACATGGCAACGGCCCGGGGGACATGGGGCATTTGGGTGTGGTAGTGAGGTGAGTTCATCCATGCGTGTGAATATACATGTTTACTCACCCTCAAATATACACACACCTGCACTCACACACGCACACAGACTGCAGCAGGGCACTGGTGCCGCATAATATCTCATCCAGACACGATAACATCCTCAAATCAGCTTGTTGATATGAAGAAAATGATGAGAGATGTTGCAGGAGGAGGGGTTGCTCTCGTTCCATTCAGTTAATTCTCAGTAAAAAACAACTGAATTGTTCTCACTGCAGTCATTTTGATTCAATGAAAAAGAGACTAGACACCAACTCAGCATTTTTGCAATCATTAGAAAGTAAAAAGTTAGTGCACATGCATCATGCCACAGTGTTAAACTTTGGAATTTATCTGAAGCAATGAGTTGCCCCTTTCTGCCTGCCGGCGACTATCTCCTCTGAAACACAACACCAGTTACATAATTCATCCTTTAGAGGTTGTTGTAACCATGACTACTGAAATGTGTGCTCCCACTTAAGGTTGTACTCACTACCATCATGCTTTTTACGCGGGGTTGCAGTAACCATGGTAACAGGAGCCTTCAAAAGAGGGCAGTAAAAAATCCAAGGTAGTTCCACAGAGAGGGCCATATAGTGAAAATAGCAAAAAGCCCACGGGGCAAAGGGACCAAACCTTTAAAAAGCCTTTGAAACACACTCTTTGACTTCCCTCATACCTACACTTCTCTAACCCCCCTGTGACCCTGCGAAAAACACCACAGCACACACCACTGGGTATGTGTGAGCTCATGCTGAAAATGGCTGATTCATAAATGCCAAAAAAAAAGAAAGAAAAAAAGAGCAGAATGAGCAACTATGGAGTTACCTTCTTCCCTTGTTAATAAAACAGCCTGGCTCATCAGACTCAAACAAGCTCTGATCTCACCCCGCACTTCACTTTTTCCGTGGCAGGGGAAATGCAAATGAACTATGAGCAAATCTATAAAACATAACAAATGAGCACACACTGACACACAGACGCACACACACGTGTGTAATCCTCCTGGAAGTTGAGGGCAACGTCCCTGGAGAATGAACATTTCTATCTGATGCCCTGAAACTCAAAACACTGACTTTTGACCTTACGGCCTCAATCTGTGACTGAGTTGTAAGCCATTCTTTGTGTTATTGTGCAAAGCAAGTCATTACATCCCAGGGGACATTGCAGAGACATCTTATCTCCTCCTATGCCACACGTGTATCGTCTGTTGGAGAGGCTGTGTGGCATTTACAGGAGAAGAATCTAAATTAGCGTGTTTTTGTTTTTACACACGTGTCAGCCAAACACCAAATCTTTGCTCTTTGCGACCATATTGTCCTGCTGCACGTCTCCTCATAGCTGGGACTTGGGAAACTAATGGGATTTCTGTTGAGCACTAACATGTAGCTGCCATCTGTTTGCTTAGAGATGGAACCAAAAGTATGCGTGCACACTTTATGAGGAAGATGTGGAGTTTTTTATTTTCTAAATATAACCACTCTCAGGAGTGAGAACTGATCAGAACAAAAACTATATCAAATGCTTAGCAATAGAACATTCAGTAGAATGTCTCAAATTACGTGTGTTCAATTATCCCTTTAACGCGTGCCACTACACAGATTTGCTCACAAGTCCTTATGTTTCACTTTAACTCATCTAAACAGAATATTGTGCATAAGTTGCGTTTAAGTTACACATTAAAGGAATCAGATTTTTTTAGTTACTTGACAAATAACCTCTTGACCTCTTTGCACTGTATAATGAGATAACCCTGTGTCTTACAACAGGAAATATGTTGATGATTACAATGGCAACCAATTGGCCTGTATGACTGAGAATCTTGCAGACTCCTTCACCACGTTTTATCAACATAATGGGGAAAACTATTGGTCTCAAAATAGTGATACCGAAAGCATCAGGAACATGTTAACATATTTCATTTGTTTTCCCATAACATCCACTTGTAGCAACGACAACATGACAAAGTTTAGGCAAAGACTTTGGTCCTTTAGCATGAAACACAATGTGTTTACTTTATTAACCTTTAACTGAAACCACAGTCTTTCCCTAACCTTTACCAATGTGCCTTTATTCCCTGAACCCAACCACACACAGGATTCAGATGCAAACCCAAGGGGGCCGTTTTCACAGAGATGTTTTTACCCTTGTCTGTAGTGCTTGGCCAGTGTTAATCTAGTCTAATGCAGTCTAATGATAGACAGTTTCACAAAAATAAAAACTGACTTATTTTAATGCTAACTCAGCCTTAAAGAGCTAAGAGCTATGCTTTCATGGTAATAGTCAGTGACACCTGCTGACCAGTGGCTCCAGATGCCAAAAAAAAGGGGAAAACAAAGCTCATCATTTGTGTTTTGTCAACTGTATTGTGGAGCAAGTAATGAGAAGGGAAGGGAGTTTTTAGAGGTGGTGTTAACCAGTTGGAAATAAACAGCAGTAAGGACATTGTGGTGGTTTTAATTTGCCCAAAGAAATTATCCTGAGCCTGAGTTAGCAGGAGTACTGAACTCTGCCACATGAAGAAGCTATGGCATCTCAGCTCTGCTACAGGTCCGCACTGAGCTGAGACACTATGAAAACTGAATTTAATACAGCAAATTTGTTATGATATATCCTTAAAGTTCATCAGTCCATTGTAAATGAACTGACAAAATAATGATCACCCAGAGAATAACTACACCTCTAACAGAAAGTCAATCAGAGAGCTCTTTTGAAAAAAGTTATTTTTGTTGGTATTTTACCATCTGTCAGTTTGAGTTACCCTTCTCTGAAGTCATGCCAAAATAAGTTAAGACTGCCTTAGGATATGAGATAAGGTATAAAGTGACAAGGATTTATTGCATGTTTTTTCATAGCTGGCTTCATGACTTTCTTATCATTTAGGTGAATTAAAGGAGCGAGATACAGAGCTGAGATTAGGTGAGAATAAAACTGTGGCGCCTAAAACCGAATAAATTCAGAGCCAAACCTTCAATCTTAACACTTGCAACTAGTACATTTAAGGGTGATACAGAGTTGTTACAGAGAGCTGATGGGTGTGTGGGCAAATATACTGTATATATCAGTGCATGGAAACTGTCCACAGGGGAATCTCATTCCATGTTCTGCAATGAAGCAGATGTATCAGAGTCTGGCCAAGCTGACAGTCACCTATACTAACAGAGGAGCGCCACAGTGACATCATCCCGTCACAACGCCAGTCAACACCCTCAGGAAAGGTTGGATTAGGTGAATAAGGAGATAGTGGAATGGAAAAGGAGAAAGGAAAGGAGTCAAACTAGCATAACAACAGGGCGCAGACAGAGAAAGGGTTTAGTAGATGCAATTAAATAAAGCGTGGTGGAGAGATTGAGAGAGAAGGCAGAACTGGAGAGGGAATGAAGGAGAGATGAGGAGACAACGTCTTATTGAGAAAGAAAATGAGGGCTACAGAGGGTAGAGAGGAAACTGATGAGGTGGATGGGGAGAGGAATGGGAAGGAAAGCACGAGCGAGGGAAAGGGGATGGACAAGTGAGAACATGAGGAATGAGGGTTACCAGCGGGGCCTGGATAGGAAGTGTGTCTCCATAAACATACTGTATCTGGGTCTTGCTGATCACACTCTAGCCCTAGGAGACCATGAAAAACAATATAGGTCCCATGTCCCATGATGGATGACGCCCAGGCTCCAATGTCAG
This sequence comes from Toxotes lorentzi, assembly GCA_037833715.1. NCBI lineage: Eukaryota > Metazoa > Chordata > Actinopteri > Toxotidae > Toxotes > Toxotes lorentzi. The sequence continues at coordinate 18,081,938 of JBBMJY010000001.1, forward strand.
CCCACTCCAACAGGGACAAATCACTCAGCCACCGCCCCCCTCAACACGCAGGCTAATACAACTAATGGAGCCATCTGCAGTGTTCGACTGGCCTGATGCTCTTTGAATAGACTTCTGCTGCCTGGAGTTTTTGTAAATGACGCTCCGTGCATGAAGAGGGAAGTAGAATAACGTGCAGTGATGTCATATCTTTTTCAAAATTAGAGATAAAAATTGAAAAAAAAATCTGTTAAAAGACTTTGATAACAGTTTTTTTCCCCCCTCCACCACTCACTGTCACCTTCGCTGTGACGTCCACCTCACTTTCCTTTCATGGGCTCTCTTAAATCAGCTCCCTGCTCGTAGCCACAAGCAGCAACCAAGGAAATGGTGAATGAGCTCCAGACTTAGATCTGACAGGTTTTTTTTTTTTTTTTTTAAAGATGGCTCGTTTGTGCTGACCTACATCGCTTTCTCTCTGCAATCATCTTTCCTCTCGGGCCACTGCCGGCTCCAGAGGCTGCCATGGGGACCAGTGGTCGGGCTAGAGAGTCATTAGGAGGCTTGACTCACTGTGATTGCTGGCTCAGGCACACAATTGAAAGAGTCGGATATTCTGGCTGATAAAGGGTGGCAACAACCTCCTGCTTGATTAATATTGTACAGTCTGGCGTTGTGCAACTCAGCGAGTGCAGTGTAACATTACCGCTGCCGAGATTAGAACTCTGATTCCCACTGAGAACACCCATGCCATCAGTTTTCACACCCATTGTTTGAATAACCCATCAAATGTTGTGTACTGTTGGACAGCATCTTTAAATGACAATCAAATAAAACAGTTTCCTGTTCAGGTTTTGAGCTGAAATATAAAAATCATAAAGCAACATCCTTCATTTTGGACTACTTGTTCACTTAAAGTTTGTGAATGGTCAACCACACTGACAGAGCTTATTATACTACACCAGGACTTGCAGCAGAGCTAAAATTATGACAAAATACTTCAGTATCACTGAACTACAGGTACGTGATTCTCCACTGTGAAAGAAAAACAGGATTATTTACAATCAAATGTGCAGCTTCATGTTGCATTGGAAATATTCAGAGCGATCCACATGTAATTTGAAAGTCCCATCACTGACAGTCTGTGTGGGCACAACATATTCTTTGCTTGTATTGAATGGAAGCAGCCTTTGATATGCTCCATTTCAGAAACTGTTGCACATTTTTCAGCTTTTACAAACTCAACATTCAGAGTGGAGGTTGTCCAGGGCCAGTGAGCTCTTTTGGGTTTATTCATATTTATTTCCCTGCTGCATCTCTGTGTGTGGTGAATCCCTGAGCTCATTAAGATGCGCTCCGCCATACAACAACAGTTGTTTTTTTTTGTTTTTTTTCTGAGACGGTAATAACACAAACCGCCTCAGAGCTTCCATCATAGTTATCTGCAGGTGGGTGATTATGTCCAGTCTACCACAGGGCTTTGACCGGTCTACCACAGTGAACCAAACTGACTTACATAACAAGAAGCTCAATATAAGAGATAGAGGACCTTTAACTTAACACAGAGAATACACTGGCTTTGTCTGGAGATTACAGATCAGCTAAAAAGAGAATGCGTCCTTTGACAATAATATAATTAACTGTGATCACAACATTGGCGTTTTAAGGGATTTGACCCCTAAGATGTAATAAATACAAGACAGCTTTTGTAGCCAACAGCTACAGCTGCTAGAGTGTCCCAAATCACAGATTAACATTAAACCTCTCACACAACAACACACTGGAGATAACAAACCCTATTCAGCAGTGATTTCACTTTATCACCCTCACCTCAGTGAACGCAAATTTAGCTATAAGCAACTAAAACAGACTGGGCAAGTATTTTGGGTTTTAAATGAGTGATAGGTGGTAAAAATAGCTTATGTCCCACGCTGCAAGCTTTGATGAGCAGTTCTCGGCATCTGAGTACACACCACTACCAGTATCTACCTGTGTATCACTAATGATTCACAAACATCCTATTCATATTCAGTATGAATACACAAGTCAAACATCTCTTCATTTATGTAATGAGGAAGACAATTGATCTGTGTTATGAGATAATTATGATTTCCTGACAACAGTTTGCCAAACAGCTGTGATGTAGATTAGTGACTACTGATTCAATCCACAAAACACACTACAGCTGCATCAATATTTTTATAACAACAGACCAAATGACTGTACATAATGTCTAAGAGTTCTGCAGATCCCATTAGTGCAAAAGAGGTTTTTTGTTTAGGTTGAGTGTCACTGCTCTCATCAAACACAACTCCAAATAGATGCTTATGTTCTATGATCTGAGCCTGGTTGTTGAGTAAACACGTGTTTACCATAATGACGTAAATGTCGTGTTTACAGCTTGTTCTACTGCCCCCAAGTGGCCAACAAAGTTTTTAGAAAGCTTTAATTATAAATGCCTAAATATACAAAAGCTGTTGGATGAGGACAGGCTGCTACTTGGTCCATATTTAGAAGGATTGTCTGAACTAATATAGATCTGACCTAATACACGGTGCACACAGCTTATGCTTTTATCCTATTATTTCCCTTTTTATCAGATTTGGTCTTTGTAGATATTTATGCTACAAGCTGTATTTGATTTCATTAATAAATCAAGAGAATCTCAAACCTCTATGGAAGTTTCTATTTTTATCCTGTAGCATATTTCTCTAGAAAGCTGAGAGCAAAGGTTTCCCACCCTTTCTGTCTCTCTTTCACTGTCTGACAGCGTCTTGTCTTATCACATATATTCTTGGCAGGATCATCTTGTTCCATTGTTCTCAGTCTGCTGGGCTCCATGAAAACACCCAGAAGCAAGCCAGCAGACGGGCACTAGGAGCTTACGGGGTAACTACAGAGACAGAGAGATGAGAGAGATGGACAGAGATGATGATGGAGAGCTGTTATTAGTTGTGGAAGGACACTAGACGACTTGGCCCACGAGACCCCTCGAGGTAGAGGCTCACTGCCTGGCTGTGATTAGAGTTAGGTGCTTGACAGACCTCTGCACAGAGGCAAGGAGAGTGGATGATGGGGGGACAAGAGCTAAGCTGGTCCTCATCCCCTGACTGACCCTTAGACAATTTTAAATTGAATTTTGAAAGCATAACAATGGTGATAATTATTCTAATAATAATTACTGCAATAACATCAAAAAGAATCCAAATTTATAGCATCCTTTTCTTCCAAGACAGACCACTATTTTTTGTCTACAACAAATTCACAGATGACCTAGTTAGAACAGCACACTTGGATGCACTGCAGGGAGGTTTTGAGAAAACTCTGTGCATCTTAAGAAATTTAATGGAATTCAAAAGCAGAAAAAAACAAAACAAAACAGAGCACTCAACCGAAATGTATGCAGTTTATATGGAACTACGCTCAGGTTTACGTTCAGCCCAGCAGTGTCAAAACAGTAGGTCAAGCACTTTATTTCTCAAACAGTCTGATGTGATAAGAGAGCAGCCTGTCCTTTGTTCACCAGCTGAGAGACTGTGCTAGTCTCTGTTAGCTGCCGTGAGATCACTGGTAGATGAGAGGTTAGCATATTTTTAGACGAGCGTTTCATGTGAGGAACCTTACTTCTAAATAATGAGGGTGCCCTTTTTTCTGTGCCTACGACTCAGAGATCAAACCAGCAGTGAAGAGCTGCAGACAAGCAGACTTACAAAAGGTCTGGGTGGAGAAGATAGAGGACATAGAAAATGGGGGAAAGGGATCCAAAATGTGGAAAGTTGGAAAGAAAAATGTGGTGATATGCCAAAATAAAAAAGTTTTACAAAACATAAAGCAAAGCATAACAGCAAAAGATAAACAAAGAGAGGGAAAAAGACCGAGTCACAGTCTTCAGAACAACATAATGGTCAGAGAAGCCAAACTAATTTAACAGTATCAAGCAAGGCCATAGCTACCATTGGGAATACCAAGGTCATGTCCTCTGTATTGTCTCTGGGCATGTGGGGGTTTGAATGCTGAGGAGGAGTTTATATAGAATTACATCAACAGTAGATTACATATGATATATTTTTAGATACTGACAATAGGGCTGTCTTTTTTCACCAGAATTATACTTCTGGCAGTGTAGAGAAGGTTTCAAAACACCAAACAGATAAATAGCCAGGAGGAATGCCTTGCCACAGGGAAATCATGATATCAGTATTCCTAAAATCCCGGCTGCAGCCCCAGGATCAAGCCATTTTGACATTAATGTGAATAAAATATTTCATTACATTTAAACTTGTGACGATTTTTAAATATCTGCAAAAAAGGACAGTTTCTTTTACCAAGTTGCCAAAATATATTTAGCATAGGCAAACAATAGTAAAGATTCTATGCGACATACATCTCTCTCAAATGATATAAAAAAGGGAATTTAAGGTATTTAAGTTATTTTTGAAAAAATGCTGTCAGTCCTGGTCTGTGTTGCTATCGATGATAATCCTATAAGTAGAATAAACAGCATTTTAAACAGCTAAGCTAAGATGATTATTTTTTTTTTTAGGGTAACGTGAAAATTACTTCACCATTTCAGAATATGTATGTTGATCTTGAAGCTCACGCTACAGTGTGGAGCACTACATCAAAACAACAGAGATAAACAGTCCTCACAAAAAGCTACTTGTTTCATTTTTGTGCCACACTAATCACATCCTTCTTCTCTCTCTTTCTCTCATTACCTCTTTTCTGGTGTGGTTTCATTTTCTTTGCTTGCTGGTGCTTCCTGTAGATCTGGGAGGTTGGCAAAGTCATCCTGTTCAGCCAGCCCGATTGCTAGAGACAGAACAACCATCTTCCCCTCACTGGACACACAGACAAACACGATATCACCAGACCACACAGGTATGTGGACAAACAGGCACAAAGACACACACGTGCACACACGCACGCACACAACACATACACACACACTCCAACATACACACAAAAACAGGCGGTGACAGAAAAACAGCAACACACAGAGCACACATTCATATCATGCACAAAGAGAGAGTGGGAGAGAGGTGGTAGACTGTGAGGACATTATTCCATACTTTACATTGCAGTGCATGTCACACCAATGTGCTATGGAGTGAGTTGAGAATAGAATACAGACTTTATCAATCTAAAACTTCACTGCATTCATTTTGTGTCATGCTTCTTTTTTTTTCATAAAGCTGATTTAATATCATATCATATTTAATGATATTTACATTAACATCACTTTCAAAGCATGGAAAACACAGTATTTTGTTGGTTTACTGTATGTGCAGAACAAACCATAACACCTACAAAGTCAACTTTCATGGCATATATGGGATGAGGACTGGCACCAAAATAACCCTTTGATGTGCATATTTACATATACATTGACATCCATTACACAAAGATGTTAAAGGCAATCCAAGGTTAGTACTGTTTTATTCTATACCGGGGTTAATTCATATTATCGGAAAACATAATCTGCCATTGCTGCCACCACCAGCAGTGCCCTTTACACAACTAATTAATGCACAGCCTTCAGCTGTCTGGTAAATGTTTCTCATTCTCATATTAGCAAATTAGACTACATTAAGAGCAAGAAGAAAAAAAGATCTGTTGTCGCAGAAAGGAGGTCTACAGAGTTTTTATTTCCTTAACCAATTCTTCAAGGTTGAGAGTGAGCTATTAAAAGCCATCCAGCCTTTGAATTACTACAAAGTCTTACTCTCACATTCTGGATAATGCGTAGTGCCTATGATTACCTAATGTACTATATTGCTGTACCATTAGCTCGAGCAGCTTCTACTGGAGAAACCAATTATTTTGGTGCCAGTTTATTTGTCAGAAGTTGGCCTGATTCTTCCTTTAGCTCTTTAACACTGACATCATATTAGCGTACCCATGTACTTCTAATATGTATTGTTTTATAGCATAGCGTGTCTAATTAAAATACAGGTGATAACAGAAGTCATATTCATCAAAGGCCAACCTTTGATATATAACCATTTAGAAACATCCATACAATTCTTTTTCTTACAATTCATCATTAAAATATATGAGGTTATGTAATGCATCAGTGAACAGTGTGAGTTCTTACAAGTACAGTGATGTATTCAGTTTCTTATGAGGGTGTTTTTTAACTCCTCTGCAGATATGGTAGTCATTAAATGCGTTTAAATAAAATAAGCATTGGCAGAAATGCAGAAAATCAGCGTTGCCTCCACGGCTCCACGGCCTCTGTTATCTGTTTCATAGAAAATAAACGTGTAAGTATAGAAAAGCAAAAACCTAAAATAAGAGTTTGGTTTGTTTTAGAGAGAAAAATATAGGCAATTGAAATGACATGCAGGAAAAATAAAGAGAAAAACTGGAGAAAAAGCGAAGAAAATCCATGAAAATTGAGGTGGCCTTAACAAAAACCTGCAACAAAGAAACATCACGTCGATTTTCAGCTGTTATTCTCCCTCTGAACATGCCTGGAGTCATTTAAATTATGTCTTACTAAAGTATGCTGCACCTTGAATTCAACAGGCCATGCAAACAGTGACCTTAACAAATGAACATTTGCCCACAACTAACGTTGTAATTCACAGTCACAGAATAACAACCCACGTGCAGGCACATATTGTACAAAATTCTTGCTCCTCATTCTTCTCCACTTTATACGACCTCTAACATGGCGTTCTGTTCCAAGGACAACCTTTATGTATTTTCTTTACCACAGTAACTTCTTTATGTGCATTTCCAACATGATTCTGCTCGCTTCTTGCATCCCATAACATAGCCTGACTGTTTAAGCTTAATTTTCCATTTCTATTTTATGGATTAGTATCTGTCTTGTTTTGGTTTGAATGTGAGTTTAAACAGGTGATGAGTGAAACAAGGTGGGTCCTGATATAAATCACAGAGAACATTAATAATTTACAATATAAAAGAGTAATCAAAACTTCTTGCGAAATTTAAACAGTTAAATTCTGCTGAATTGAAATGATGATGACAAATGTGTAATTGTGTACAGAGTCAAGAAGTTTAAAGAAATATCAATGGGATCAAAATGTTAAAAAACTTGGCTCTTTTGTCAATCTTTTTTTGAATGTATGGTATTTTTCAGCTGTTGCTCCTCAGTTTTCCTCTGACCTTACCCTCATCTCTCCATACCTCATGCCTCCGATCTATTTTCCCAGCTTACGTGCACTTTCTGTAGCGCATTCGCTCCTTAACAAGAGGCTGTTTGCTGAAGCAACATCGACAACAAGAGGAACACATTAGCACTTGAGAGACAGCAACCCACTGGGGATGTGTAAACAGTACCAACATGAGGCTCATCGATAAGGTGAATGGATTTGTATAGATGACCAAAAAAAGACACGCGCACTCCAACCGGAGGGCCCTGAAATCATTAGCTCCTACGCCAGCTCTATTGATCTGAAACACAAGCGGGGGTGGCTCAGTTGCCACGCTGTGTGACAGGCATGGACACACATGGAAGGTGAAACTGCTGCATTCGATCATACCCCACAGATAGCATAATATTCCCACTCCACACAGTAAGCCCCCCCCAACACGCCTAGGGTCAACAACTGATGTGTTTGGTCCAGCGAGATTCATGAGGACAGGGACAATGGGTGATGCCACCTCCATATATATACGTGCGCAGACTTATTTGAATGATAATTCACATAGGCAGGGAGGTTACTGGCCTGGAGACGATGTTAATGGGAAGACACGCAAAAAGTACAGGAGCATACATCTGTGAGTGTGGATGTGTGTAAGTGTCTAAGTACATGGTCAGTAGGGGAGAGGGTGTTTACGTGAGGCTGCTCTGTGGAGCACATCATTCAAGTCAAGTGTAGGAGGAGAACTTTCTGTGCCCCGTACCTCAAACAATGAGCCGTCCTATTCAGTAGTGGAAGAATCGGAAAACATTGGATAAGTCTTTTGTACCATGGCCGGTTTAGAGTTAAGGCTATTTCATTATGTGTTACTCTTACTTCTTTCTATTTGTTATCAGTCTTTACTGGGAAAACTATATTGTCGAGAGAACTGAGGTACTGCAAGTACCTCAAAGAACAGTTTTGAAGTACTTGCACTGTAGTTGAGTATTTTGATTTTCGACTCCAGTACATTTATTTCACAGTTTTAGTTACCAGCTACTTTGAATATTAACATCATACATACAAAGACAATTTACAATATAAACTCAAACCTAAAATGCAATGAACTGTTATGGTTTAATTACTGTACAACATATAAAATGCTTAGCTCTCACAGGAACTATATTTCTTTACAGTTTAATTTTGATACTTTCAGTACATTTTGCAGGTAATTATTCTGTACTTTTACTAAAGTACAAATTAAGTACAAAGACAAATTATGTACAGTAGATTAGTGGACCTAATAAACTGGGAAGTGAGTTATATCATACTAAACTGATAACCTAAAAATGAGGTCAGCAGCACAACATATGTATATCCTGAGTATGTAGTGCACACTGTATCACTGATTAGAGCAGCAGTTACTCAACTGCTTCATATTTAACAGTGTCTTCTGTCAAGTTTTCCCGATCCAACATTTTACAGAGTAGGAAACTTCATGACACTTACAGGAACGACTTGACGTCCAACCCTCTGTTGCGGATCTGCTCCACCATGTGATCCCAGCTGCCTGGATTTGACCTCGATCGGCCTGTCCCTGCTCCTCTGTACCGGGAAGCTCCAGCCGGACTCCCCCGGACACCCCGCGGGCCCCCACGATGGCCCCCGCCGCCTGGGCCCGTGTGCAGCTGGCCCAGGCTCTGTGAGGTGACTGGGGGGTCGTTGGGACCCGGAGGAGGCTGGTGAGTGAGGGGCTGTTGGAGGCTCTGCTGCCGGACCAGTGGTCGAGGGCGCGCCACAGCCGAGGACGGGATGTGCTCCAGGGTGGAAGCAGATGAGAGGGAAGCGTCTCCGAAACTGAGCAGACACGTGGGAGCACCGAGGAAAGAGATGGATACAAAAAGGTAGATATCTGAGTTAGAGATAACATGAGAAGTACAGCACAAGGAAGGAAGCTTTTAAAGGATTTACAAAAGATAAAAATATAAAAAAGTTACACATGATCATGTTGATTTCAAAAGGAAGGCGGAGAGGATAAAAATGGCAAAAAAAAAAAAAAAAAAATACAGCACAGATTGAAATGTGGGAAAACAGTGTCCACAGCGAATATCCAAGGCAGAGAGAATCAAGAGAGAAGAAACCACAAAGCAGATCAGTGAAAGAGGGAGAGAAAGAAGAACAGAGTTGTCAAAAAGCTTTAAACATCTGTATAAAACCAACTGTGAAGACTTTTGAGCTTATGCTGAATGACAATGTATTTGTGTGTGCTTGAATGGGCTGGCATGCAATGTGTATTTGTATATGTACATTTGATTATTCTTTTCCAAGCTGGTGTCAAAACAAACCTTAAGCGGAATTAAATTCGAGCTGAAGTTAAAGTATCACTATCATTTAACTCGAGTCTGCTCTCCAGCTGCAGCGCTAAATTGTTTCTGTACGTTACCTCTCTCCCTAATTACCCCTGACCCAGTTCTATCTTCTTGCCTTTTTGCCTTTTGCTTCCACCGGTCTTTCTCTTTCTGCTCCTGCTATCGTTTCCCTTCCTGCTCGTCCCTTTACCTTTGTGCTTCTGAGCTCAACTGCCTCTGTCCATTCATCTTTTCTTCACCCTCAGCCCTCACATCAATCTATCTCCACACCCCTGCCAATCACTGTTCTTTAAGCCTGCTCTCTAATTACCGGTCAGCTGCTCTTACAATCATGTAATAGCGCTTCACCCCTTATCCTCCCCTCAATCACTGCCCTGCCTGATGATTGTAAGCTTGTGCTAAACAGCTCTGTCTGGAGCTAATGCTGTGAGGGAGGATTTACTGCCTGGACCTGAGCTGTGTTAGAGGCGCTCTTCAGTATTAACTCGGCTCTGACTCTGCTGGAGAGCCAGGAGACAAGCCCCCTGAGGAGCAGAGCAATGCTGGATCAAGTAAATACAAGACAGAGCTCATATACATGCACTCATGCGGGCACGCTTTCTCTCACTCACACACACAAACACTCTCACAAATCGCACGTCAGCGGAGTCTTTCCTGCGGATAGGCTTTGATGAGAATGTTTACTTACTTGTGCATAATATTTTAATTGACTAAATGTGAATTAATGTATTAAAGATGTTAGCTGGGTTTCTGTTGAGTAAAAATGTTACAAAGTTTTGAAGTGGGAGGAGATATTTTGAGCATTGAAGTAAAAGTCTCAGTTAATTTCTGTATAGACAACATTAGGCAATGGTTAGTTGGAGAACTTCCAAGCACTTGGATAAAGCTCCCAAATGATCAGCAACCGCATTAAAAATATCTGGTTCTTTGATGAGAAGTCGAAGGTACAAGAAAAATACGTCATCTTTTTCAGTCTTTTCTTTTTTTAATCATTGATGGCTGTGTTCACTTATATTTGGAGCTGACTCAAAGCATCTTCGTGCTCAGATATAATAATACTATATCTGAAACACCATATAGTTTCAGGTCATTAACTGGCAGTCATTTCATATTAACAAAAAATCTAAAACTACATGAAATACAGGAATAGTCAGGAAGATATAGTACCCATATTTGGGTAATACAATTACAACTAATATTTTTTACAGTGTAGTATGTGGTGTACACGTTTCAATTTGACAAAGCCACTTGTGAAAGTCCTCCACATGATGTATTGTTCCATGATGTATGAGACTTGTGCCACGAGAACCAGAGGTGACATGAAAGCATAACAACCTATTCCAAAGAAACTATGTTGATATTTGAACATCTGAGCACAGGAACCAAAATATTCAGTCATGTGTATATATAAAGGATAAATAAAAAAAGATCCTGTGACAGTCAAACAAAGCTCTATATTTTACATCATTTCTGGGTCCAACAAACATGTTATCACAACTGACATCATGATAAATCAATACATCTGGCTGGCTTCGTGGTGGCATTAGGCCAGACATCTGAGAGCCAGTCCATGTGCTAATAAATTTTGCCAGTCTGTTCAGTGTCATAAATTTGGCAAAGGATTAACTCATTTAAAAAATTCAGAGGCTCTCCAAGCCTGAGTCCTTTTCTGACAGCAATTTCCTCAATGGTTGTACCTACTTATGATTTCAGGTACTGTACATCTTTACTGTCACATGTATCTACTGTCTGGAGAGCACCAGTCATTCATACGCTCTGAGCATGATCCGTCTTTATGTGCTGTATCCTATTAGTGTTTTAGAGGGCTATATTCACATTTCTTCTTGCTTGAAAGTCAATTAAGATGACTATAAACCTTGAATGATTTTGTAATTAAGGAAAATTGAGGAGGGTGAAAAACAAGGAGACAGAGTCAGAGGGAGAAAAAAAAAACAAAAAACCAACAGTGAAGAGTGAAAGAGAGAGAGTGGAGGAGAGACAGCGCGAGGGAGAGGTAAATGCCCCAAAATAGAAACCAATTCCAGAGAAGAGATGGAAATTCAGGTGGATTTGAAAGGAGTGAAAAGGGAGCAAAACAGAAGAGTGACAGGAGTGGAGAACAATACAACAAGAGAACTGAAAATCACGTTCAAGAGCAAATATTCAGTTGCAAGTCTAATAGGTCATGTAGTTAAAAAGCCTCATACTGTATCATTATAAGATTTACTTAAAACTTGCCAGATAACTCATTCATTATTTGTGGAAGCAGTTTATAATGTCTAAAGTCCAATCAAGGGGCCAATATTGATTTTGAACAGTTTTTCTCTTTTGTGTCTAATCAGTCTGCTTTATCATAACAAGGACACCCTGCCTTATAAATACAGTCGGCTAACAATGTGTGAATGAATGGTAGGATGACTAACTGTGAAACCCCAGGCTACACTTGTTAATTAATCTATTCCTCTGTATTTTGCTCTGGATTTAATGAATGAACTGTTTAGGCGATACAATAGAAAAGACTATTTGATTATCTGGGCTACGATTTACATACAGAGATCTCATATTTATTATTCTTTAGCCTCTTTAGTGTGCTACTGGTATTTTCCAAAAGCTTGCAGCTTTCACCAACCAACAATTTGTTTTAACATTTGCACACCCGACTCTTATATATTGGACGGATCATTATTTGAATACAGAGCATTGATAGAGTTGATAGTGGCGGCTAGGCCCTGACCTTATCACTCCCTGCCATAGCTCTGCAGAGGTGGTGTTGCTATCAGCTTGTGTGATTTGCGTGCTGGGATCAGATGCCCAAAGTTTTTAAACCATGTGGGATTAAGTTACATCCATATCTTCTTCCTAACACAGTTTATTCTTTTTCAGATTATCTATGATCGTTTCTATTTCTTTGTCAAATACTTGATATTTAACATTACTGACCATAACTCATTAGTATTACATACTGTGATAAACACAGGATAAGAGGTCACAAGTAGATATTGTCATTTGTTATTTGGGTTAATTAGAAAAAAAAAATCAGCTTTAATACCTGCAATATACTATGTATAATTATATAGAGTATTTGGGGATATCCACAATACTTTATTCAGGTGATTCAGTTTTCTTTGGTTATGTAACACAATCTTTACTGTCAATCACTGTTTACACTAACAGCTGATCGTGCTGAATATCAGCTGGCTCTAGCAGTAACCAACGGAACATCGATGTGATTGCCACCTGCAGTTTGACGGGCTGTTGTACAAACCTAATTACAAAAACAAAGCACTTTCTCAGCTGTTTATAGAGGTTGATGCAAAGTAAACCACGGCTAAAATTACATTGCATTCAGCCATGTTGCAGGATAGGTCTTCATTTGCATCACTTGCCTGATAAAACTGCCCTCCTGCTGTTTATGCAACAAGCCACTCTGAGTTTAAAAAGCTGTTACTTGAGATGAAAAAACAAGCTATTTCTGAAGATCTTCTGTGAGCATCTGTTTCGTTTGAAAGTCTTGAAACTGTCAAAGCCTTCAGTAAACTGGAGCCTGCAGAGGAACAGTATGACTGTGCGGATTCACTTTGTGTGAGACTGTCCTGACTTCAGCTGGCGGATGTTAGGCAGCTGACACATAAATGTTGTTTGTTTCATGAGCGAGGAAGCTCTCTGTAGTCAAGAGACCTCAAGGGTTACTCATGCGTCACAGGTACAGTCTCCAAAGCAGCTGCCTTCGCCTTCAGGTCTTCTTTACGTTATCTTCATCTGCACATGTCAAAAACAACTTAATCTCCATGTTTGAGAGTACATGCAACAGTATTGTTCATGAAGCTTTTACAGATTCACACTCTTCCTTTATATCCACACCATGCTGTTGTTGTGCCCACTGTAGCCCCTCATGCGTGCCCCCTGTCACCATGCGCCACTCACTTGCTAAACCGCAGGCCTCCAGCATGCATGTGGCTCTGGACCGTCTGCCAGCGCCCGGCCTTGCTGCCCCCCGTCACCATGCTTCGAACGCTGTCACTGCGACTGGGCCCCGCCCCAGTCCCAGAGCAAGCACCACCCCCGCTGTCACTGGCCCCCGGTGAGGGTCCAGCACCGCCCTGCCCACCCTTATCCACGGCCCCACTGGGAGGTTGGGTCATAGACAAAGAAACACGGACAGACAAGAAGATAGGACCAAGAGAGGATACAAAGAAGAGAGAGAGATGAACAGACGAGAGACAGACGCACAGACGTACCGGAGAGCAAAAGTGTTGTCAGTAAAGTTAGTCATAACGGTGGGGAAAGACACTTTGTGGACACTCAGTCCAGCCACAAGTGTCCAATGTACAAGAAAAACTTGGAAGAACAGTTGCTGGTCAGCCAGCCAGTAAATTAAGCAGTGAAGAGGTCTGAGCTGATATTTACTGTGTAACACTGAGTAAATTGGAGAGCACAGTTGTTTTGCTCTTTGGACACTTGACAGAGACAAAGCACATTTTCCAAAGAACAATAGTTCTGTTCAAAACTGCAAATCAAAGGCCAACAGTTTACCTTACTTGCTATAAATAATTTATTAAGATAACTTGTAATTCCCAATTCACCCAGGTAAGTCAAATACTGGCAAGATACTGGCAATGCCTATAGGAAACTTTTTTGTTATTGCAGTTACAAAAACAACAACAATCTGTCTTTGGAAATATCTAAGGTGAGAAATGGGCCAAGAGATGCAGCAGGTCTGCCCCATTTCACTCCACACAGGGGGACATCAATGACCAACTTGCTGGCTCTGTGATTTGGGCATAATAGCTAATGACGCAGATGCATCATCTTCAGATTTTAAGACTGCAGATGGAGGTGATGAGAACAGAACACTAATGTCTCTCTAATCTCACAGCAACTCACCTGCAGCTCATGATGAAAACAATGGCCCTCAAATACCAAAGGACTTTGTGTGAAATACATCACAAGAACTTGCAAATATTTTCTGCAGGAAAAGACAGTGTTTTCATGCAATTTCTCCATCATTTCTCATCACGCCACCTGGCCCACCCCAGCTGACCTGGACTTGGACGTCAAAGAGACGAGCACAGACAGAACGTCGACTTCAGTGCACGGACCTTCCACTGACAATCACACAACACACAGCGGCACACATTAAGTGTAGGCTGACGGTAAAATGAATGATTTCTCACTGGTCACTGGAGATATTTTCTGGCTATTTGGGCTAATGTTTTGTCCACACTATCCACACTAGCCTCACGTATGTTAATCAGTATCCTAAAAACTCTGCTGTTCACCTGTGCATTTTAAATACCTAGTTTTATTCCATTTGTTATTTCCAAAGCATTTCTCCACCTTATGTAAAGCACTTTGAATTGCCTCTGAGTTTGATAGGTGTTAAACAAACTCGCCTTGCCTGCCTAAAAGCATCATTATTTCGACAGTAAGGAGTAAGAAATGGTTGACTCGCTGATATGCTATCATAGATCTATCATCAGCCTATTAAATGGCATTCAAATATAAAATAACTTTGTCAATAATATAATGCAGTGCAATCACAACAATCGGCTGCCGCTCACTGATTTTACAATAATTTCAGCATCACAGCACAGATGCAGTGTAATTGATCTCCCAGTGTTTTTCAAAGAGTCAAGTGAGATGTAATTAGATGGGATAAGACTGAACAGGCTCACTTAATGCCTCGGTGACGTGTGAGACGCATCTCATTGATGGAATGGAGGTTGATATGAAACAGACCAGTTTTACCATCCAAACACTTAATTGTTGTACTGTACACGACGGATACAGTGTCACTGTTTTTGGAACAGGTCTCAGTAGACTAGACTCAGGAGGGCTATCAGGCAGCACTTACAGAACTACAGAAAACACAGAGTGAGTGGAGGAAGAAGTGAGAGGAATAAAAAACACATTACACACACACACACACACACACACACACACACACACACACACACACACACACACACACACACACACACACA
>JBBMJY010000001.1:18097463-18113446 GCA_037833715.1 Toxotes lorentzi
ACACACACACACACACACACACACACACACACACACACACACACACACACACACACACACACACACACACAAAAATGAAAAAAAAAAACATAAAACAGAAACCACCCCATTAAAGGAACAGCTGGACATCTTGGGACATATGCTTGTTGGCTTTCTGATGGAAAGTTGTATGAGAAGATTGATACCGGTCTCGCTGCTGGTCAGCGTAGCTTAGCATAAAAACTGGAGACATGAGTAAACAGCTATTTTACGGTAACAAAATCCATCTACCAACAGTTCCTTAACGCGGCTGCTGGCAGCTTAATATTTACTGAAACACGTTCTATGAGACTGGTGTTGATCTCCTCATCTAACTCTCTGCCAGAAAGCAACTATTCCTTCAAATAAACCCATCTGTATTAATCTCTAACAGTCAACCCTCTGTGGAAGCCCTAATGGCTTAGGTAAGTACATGTATAAGTCAAGTCTGCTACAGTATCCTAAAGAGCAGATTTGAATACTTGGACTTGAGAGGCTGGATTGTTTTGAGGGGCAAAAGGTTCAGGTGAAACAGTGAGAACGGCTCTCTGAGGGTTGTCCGTCTCCATGGTAACACACCATGGGCTGCAGGTGAGAGGTAAAGAGGGTCTGATGAGGCTAGCAGGGCTGTAGAGAACCGAGCTATCAAACCTTTGCACTTGTACACCCCGTACACAGTGAATTAATGTAATAATTAAAAAAAATGTTTATTTTCCTGATGTATTGTTCTGTGTTTTGAGTTTTCACTGTAACATCCAGACAGTACTCAAAAAGGAGGGGCTCCAGCATAATGTCTGTTCTCTCTCACAAACTGTTATGATTTAAAGCCTGATTTGTGTTTTCAGATAGAAAATATTAACTCATTTTGTGTGGCTTTTGTCAGACAGAAACACTGTCTTTCTAACTAAAAGCCATCATTTGGAAAATGGTAGTAATTTCAGTCAATGTTAGGGAAGTCCTGGGAATCAGCAATATTGAGGGATGGTACTGCACATCTCTATCAGGTGCTGCATGGCCAGCAGTGCATACTAAACATCACCTCGCTGTAGACATGCCTGGATGCAAAAACATGAGGATTACCAGGGATGAGAGGAGACTTCTGTTAAAAGACGTGGCCAGACAGCGTTAAAATGAGCCTTTCTCCCCTCTTGGACTATTAAATGTGACCTTTTCAGAGCTCAGAGGGATTTATTGATCAACCTCTGGCTTTGAATCACACTATTTTATATGCTGCTTGTCAGGTGCTTATGCACACAAATAGCAAAAACTTTGTTAAAATCACCTATTTAGCGTGCAGGAAATCTTTACCTTGCTAAAACTGTCCAATTTTATTATATCAACCAGTCATCCAGTTTTATGGGGGGTTTTCAAGGTGTATACAGGCCCTTGTTCACTACAGCCCTGCCCAGAGAGAGGGTTCCCTTACCAGCCTTGACTGAGACTCACTTGGGCGTGAGGCGAGGGTCTCCGTAGGGAGCATAGGGAGACATGTTTAAGAGGAACTCCTTGGGTGGGTAGGAGCTCCACCTCTGTTGCACATTGCTGCTGTCATTGTTATTCCAAAAGTCTCTGTCTAGATCACTGTGGTCAGAGAGACAGAGAGAGGTGAGACAGGTAAGAGCAGCAAGAAATCAAAGACAGTTATAAAGAAGCAAAACATGACTGGTGGGAGTGCTGAGAAACAGGGCAGAGAGAAAACAGCATGAAGTTAGAAAACTGTCTCATATATCTAAAGGTCAGACAGAGTGTGTGTTAATAAATAGGAGGAATGTGATAATGCCAGTGCCTTTAAAATTATATTCTAAAACTATGCACAGACCTTTAAACATGGACACTGAATACTTTTGCAAGAAATGAGTTTAACGTTACACTTATCACATGGTTCCAATAAAAGTTTAAATTCAGAAAAAGTTTATGATAAGTATTAAGTGTTAAGAAAAAAAAAACCTGATAGCTTGAAAAACTGCTTGATAAAACACCCAGAATGGAGAAAAAAAGAAGTGACCTGCACTCTTTATCACCTGTCAGGGATGAGGAATCAAATAAAAAAAAGAGGAGGCAGAAAAATCAGTATAAAACCAAAGCAACAGGTTATTGAAAAGACACTTTGGACATAAAGTTTAGAGAATAAAATTTGTGAAAGAGCATGTAAGCTATTAACAAACGAGTGACAAATTGTTAGCTGTGTTATTCGTTGCCCACACTTCAGCACGTCTAATCTTCAGTAAGAATAACAATAACAGAAAATCAAGCACAACACAGTTCACAAAAAATTGAATTTTATAATCTCTTGAATTTACTTTTCCACATGTCTAGACATCTTTTTTTTTTTAAAAGATATCATATTAAGGTAAAGCTTATCTATTCATAATCAAACCTTTGATTTATACAAACAGACTTGTTAAGAAGTTCTAAGATTCAACCTCTTTGAAATACCCATAAAACACTGCCTTGAGGGCATCATTTCAGGGTGGACATTTTAAACCATGTAGGGGAGCTACAAGATTAGATTTCCAATCAGAAATGGCTCTTAAAATGCGATACTATCTCCACATCATCATTTCCATATGCCTCCATCTACACCCTCCCTGACACCTACTTGATGGCTTTATTTTCCCCTCGACATCGCACAGAATCTGGAGAGCTGGCAGCCTCCACCCCAGGCTTATTCCTCTTCCCCTGCAAAAAGAGGGAGACAGAGACAGAGAACGACCGGGGTAAACAGATCTTAGAGCCATGTCTTGATTGTTGTTTATAAAAGCAGCTTTGCGACTGAAGTGTTCATTATAAAGGCTTTAGAGCAGCATCAGGTTCCAACACATGCTGTAAAATATGATGAATGAGGGAAGAGCAGCAAAATTGGTTTGATGCCAGGACCACAGCCGGCTTCTGAGGATCAAAACGTGACAAGGGACCACTTAACTACAATGAGATGCAAAAACACACTTTCTCTCATATGCATGACGCATGCCGGAACATGTTTTTACACACGAACAAAAGGAAAGCAGACATGAACACAATGCAGAGTAAGCTGTAAGTAAGATTTTACACAGAACTTTGAATAAATATCAGAATTCAAAACAGGAAATCATGTGAAACTAAACGTTTATGAAACCCCAAGGAGCTGCCATATCATGGGTTATTACACCTGGAATGACTGTATTTATGGCTGTGCTTTAAGGGGTTATGGCATAGCTACAGAGCCTATGCACATCACCACTGTAGCTAGTACTGCGGTGTTGCTATCAATGGGTGAAGTATAAATCCAGCTTAAGGAGACAGAAACCATGACACCCCAGACATTGCACAAATTCAGTGATGCATGTAGAAAAAAACATTTTTACAAATCAGAAACCCAAATGCATTGTTCTCAAAGCAGACAAGTGTCCGTACCAGCGCTCTTCTAGGGAGAAACAGGATTATTTGGAGGGTAAGAAAACATTCTAGATAGGTAGCATAAATGTCTAGTGTAATATATTTACAGCTTTCTTTACTTACGCTCTGCAAATTTTTAGCACTTAATGGATAGTGCTTTCAGCAGAGCAATATACAGTAGTTACAGTTATTGAACTCTATATTTATTGAACTCTCAAGGGTGATAACACTGAGCTCTTTCCAGCTGAGTCACACAGACCCTTTACTCTTACATAATGTTTTTTTTTCATCATAACTTCACAACAAGGACATGAAGAGCACATATGCCATAAAATGTTCACTAAATAGATAAGACCTCGCTTTATTTCTCAACCTGCTGTGAAACAAAACTAGACATAGCATGCTTTGAAGTGAGGTTTTCTCCATAATCAAGGAAACAACATTTTGGACTTGATCCCGTTCTCAGCTTGATCTCAGCTACACTACCATCTGTTGCTGTAGATAATTATCTACCTCATCAACTTGACTTAGTGTCATTTACATATGACATATTTTGATAAAATATGCTGCACTTTGCACATGACTTCTCTGCATTAGTTATCAGTAGGAAATATCACATCAAACCAGACAGATTTAAATAAATAAATAAATAAATAAAAGTTGAAACTCCTCTTACAAGACTTTTACCAGCACACAACATGCATGGATGAGAAATTACGTATGAGTAAGTATAAATATGAGAAGAATACCACTTTGGTCACATTGTGATGATTCTTATATAACATTAATTTCAAGTCTTGCAAAAAAAAAAAAAAACCTAAAGAAAAGTTGAGTTGAAAGGGAAATGATTTACCTTTTGGATGTAATAAAAATAAAAGGGAGGTTAGACAATGCTTTTATTAACAACTGTAGCACTTATCACACGTACAAGTCACAAGTTGTAATAGTGGAGTTACTTTAACAGATGCGCTATTTTAACAAAACAGTGTAATGTTCACATCCTATACCTGCTCGTGACCGTTTCACTTTATGTCATATGACATCATATTCATACCAGAACAGAGCTTAGAGTTTCCAGTTCACCTGACCTGCATGTCTTCGGACTGTTGGGAGAATCTGGAGAGACCGACACACATAAGAAGAGAACGTACTAATAATAAAAGCCCTCAGCTGAGCAGAGCATGATGTCAGACTGTCCTCAAAGTGAGGACAGTCTGACATCATGATTTGCTGAGCTGACTAAAAATGTGTTCCTCTAATTATTTATGAAAGTGAGCAGGGTCACTGAAGAGCGCCTGTCACAGATTTGCAAATAATAAAAAAAACTGACCATTTGATTGTATTGTAATTTTTACAAATGAAAACAACAGTATAAACCTGATCATGACATAATGATGCCTCATAGCAGCAGAAGTGCAAACCATGTCATGTTGAATGAATGCGATCTTGACAAGAATCCACAAAGTGACTGTGAGAAAGCTGTAAGAAAATGAAAACATTAAAAACGAGGTAATACACCTGAAACAGATTCAGGGGGACAGCAGAAGGGTTTTGGTACAACGTTGTTCAAAGGCTCTGGGTGGAATCAGGCACTTTACATGCAGTATTGATACATTTTAATGTAACCTCATCAATATTGAATAGCTGTCTGAAAACCTTAGAACAGATGATCCCAGATGTAGACCAACTAGACTATGAGTTTATAGTTTCCTCTCACAGGTCATTTGTCAATGTGACTGCTCCAAAAACAACTCCTACATGTTTTCTGACCTACCAGCTCTGTGGTTACGGTTTGGTCAAGATCAGGAAACTAAAACTAAAAAAGTCACATTACAACATCGCTGCTGATGCCACCATTCACGCTTTGTGAATGTTACAAAGTCAAGCTACTTCAAACCTTTGCTAGAGGGTTGTAGTTACTCCAATCACTAGTAAGACATTGCTTTTCAGGAAAACATAAGAATACAAGTTGGCTGTAGTTTCTGCAAACTACCAATTCTGTTGTTTTTGAGGTGAAGACAGTTTCTATGACTTTCTATGCATTTTCAGTCTTGTGCTTAGAAAGTGTATGGTTGGAAACAAATGCTTATTGCTAATGCTAATGTTTATTTTTACATGACATTTCTCTTTTTATATCAGACTTTGATAGAGGATTTCTTTTTGGTTGGGATGTTGAATTTTAAACTCCATGATGAATGCAACACTTGCACTCAATAAATGATTTTAAGCAGCATGCAGCCCGGAGGCTTTCAAACATAGCACAGTGGCTGAATGTTTAACTGAACACAGCTTTCAGTGTCCTGCAGACAGGTGGCCTCTTTATGCATCCTACTGTATCTCTCTCTAATGCATCCACATTTCACTCTATTATTTATCACGTCACATCTCGTACGTCAAGCTCGGTGCAATCTCTGCTCTCAATAGAGAGCAGAGATTGAGGCCTGACCTGAGCTCTACCTACATCCAGTCACTACACTATAAACACATACATGCTGTACAGTGCATACACACAGTGCAGAATACACCAGATTCAGAGACTCAGAGAAGGATAGATTTCTAGCAGTCAGGAATATGCTATCAAGTGCAGCTCATCTATCATTAAAGAGAATCATAAAATCTTCAGGAGGCTGGAGAGGAGAGGGTGGAGAAGGTACAATGTTGAGAGAGTGTGGGAGGATGTGAGAAACAGAGAGGAAGAGCGAGAGGACGGGGAGAAACAGGAGCAACTGAGTACGACGGCAGAGTAGAGGGGCAAGTGAGAAACAGAAAAGACAGGATAGAGGAGGTTGGAAACAGAATCCAGAATAACGAAGGTGCAACAGCTGTGGAGAGGGAGTTAAAGATGCCACATGAGATGCTGCAGATGTGAAAGGAACAGAGGGATTCTTTATTCCTGCTTTCCTCTGGAGCGGAGCCTCTGGAGCATCCTCCTAAGTCCTGCTGTCATCGTGTTTGTCACACACCTGGATGTTCAGCAGCACCTTCTCCTCCAGCCTGTCTGTATCCCTCTGTGGCTGCCTCTGCCTCTGACTCCCCCCACGCCTCCTCCCACTCTCCTCCCCTTTCCACTCCCATAAAACAACCAATGGAATGAGACCAGTTCCAGACAGCTTCATCTCTCCTGGAGCAAATGCTTCCTTATGAATCGTTTTCTTTTAAGGCCAGACATGTACCATTTGTATTTATGTGATTCATCAGGAGAGTAAGTGACTTATCTGCTGAATATCATAAACACACAAAACTTGATGTTACCAAACCTGTCTCCTAGATATTACATTTATATAGTAAATTTGATTTCCCAATCACCATTTGTACAAAACGTATGTTCTACCTGGATTAAGGTCGCTGGAAACATTTCGACTAGGAAAGATCACAGTTTCAGTTAAATGTTAATAAGTAAACTCAACCTGCCTCATGCTTCAAGTCAGTGAAGTTTTCCATATTTAACCAAGACCACAATCTCTCCCGAGCTGTGAATGCTGCAAGTATCGAAACATAACCATAAAAATGTTTAACAATGCCTTCGTTGCTATGAACAGAAGAGCAGATATTGTGGAGAAAACAAATAAATATGTTGTGAGTGAACATTTTGCAATCAACAACAGCAATTAACAACATTTCCTCATTATATTAACAGAAAATTAATTAAGTTTCCTTCAAAACATATTTGCTGTTGCAAACTAGTAGTTATCTGATGTTTTGTTCCCCTCCTGCTTGTTTACTATAATAATATGTATAATGAGTGCACTTGTTAAGTTATTTTTGAGCCACAATCCCAAACATTCTTGCCTCTCAGATGTGTGCTTCTCTTTGCAAAACTAGATAGGAAATTTGAAATCTTTGTGTTTTGGACTGACAAAACAAACAATAAGGAAATGATCTGGGAGACTGTGATGGATGTTTTTCACCATTTTCTGACATTTTACAACCAAAATGATTCATCAAGGAAATAATCAGAATTTTAATAGATGATGAGAATAATCATTGGTCAGTATTACTCACATTTTATTATATTCTCACTTCATATTATATCTATTCTTTCTTTTTTGTTGTTTTTCTTGTTTTACCCGTGCATGTTTATTTATTTAACCTTTAGGAGTGACACAAGAAACAAATAAAAGATAATGATATACAAGATAAAAAACAGAGATAAGGACTATGAAGGGGAAACTACAGTGGCGGCAGAGACGCGAAAAGAGAGAGACGATCTTGGAAAAAGAAATCAGTGACATTCTGACAAGGACAAGGAGATAAAGTGACAAAGGGACAAATACAAACCAGACCAGTCGGTATAAAAGGAAAAGGAGGGTGACACAAAAACAGAGACACAGATAACTTTGAGGGTAAACAAAGATAAGAAATTGGTTTGTTTTTCAGGTTCAGTGGGGTTTTTTTACTACTAAGAAATTATAGCAATTTTAAGGAGCACTTGACACACTTTAGAAATCTTGTAAACGATCGTAAATGTTACTCTAGGAAATTATGCCATTTAGCTTAGCTGAACTGAAGTCACTCCTCAAAGAGAAAGACAGACAGAGATGAGAGAGTGGGACAAAAGGGAGGCAGGGAGGAAAGCAGGACAGGGTGTAGGAAAAGCCAGGAGATCAGAATATATAGGAGGAATTACAGCTGCTCCAACAGCAGCCAATAGCTCTGAGTGATACTCATTAGCATATGAATCATTAGCACAGCGCTGGAGGCTGGAGGCACGAAGCCATGATGCACAAAGCTCAGAGCGCACAAAGCCATGTTTACAGAGTGCACTAAGGTTTCTGATCATGTTTACTGTCATGGCCAAACATACAGCCCCTCTATGGCTCCGGTGCCAGAGAGCACAAAAATAAAAACATTATTCAACACTAACCACAATGACACATAGCAGGAAATCACTGAACACATTCAATTCAAAGTCACAGTATCATCAAAAGAATACCTGACTGCCCACACACTGGACAATTTAGCTTGGATGCTGTGGTGTTGTTCAGAAACACGTAAGAAAAGAACACAGTAAACTGTAAAATGTGAAGTTGTGGAGACATGTGTTTTCCTGAGAGCTTTGCCCTCAATTATAGAGCTGGGTATTGAACCACAACATTTTTTTTCTTTTCTTTTTTTCTTCTTTTTTTTTTTTTAACCAGCAGCAACATGTCTGTGGAGCTGAAACTTAAAGAAAGCTGACAGTGAATTTCTGAGTTTGTTTATTATTTTTTGGATTTAAATCATAGTATTTCTATGTGTATAGTATGAAAAAAGCCGTTTTTTGGTATGGGGATGCAACTGACAATTATTTTCATTATCAACTAATCAGGGAAGTTAATGGTTTGGTTAAATATTAGGTCTCTGCAGAAAATAGAGCAAAAATTGCTATAGCAATTTCCTGAAGCCCAAGTCGATGTATTTAAATGTATTGTTTTGTCATAAATCTGAACAAAAGCAATAAATCTTCATATAGGTGAATCAATACCAAAACTCAGATATCATATCAGCACTAATATAAAAAGAATTCAATTCGTACCCAGCCCTAGTCATTCACAAACAAAATATAAGATGGCTGCATAGAGGACGGAACGTGTTTTATTCACTCTTTTATGTCCAACAAAAAAACAACAATTACCTAATGATTATTTATTAGTAATTTTTCAATTGTTATAAGTTATCATGCCAAACATGAACATTTATTTAAAGTGTACAAAGACATTTGTGCATGGACGACACTGAGGACAGTGAGCTAAAGTCTTTTGTTTTAACCTGATTAATAAATTACAACTCGACAGTAAGCGATGTAAATTTTACGAGTCTTATTAAATGATAATTTTGCCTTTGTCACAAGCAGAATTCAGCCAACAAAGAAAACGATTAACATTACATGATCAGCTGTGCCAGTATCACATCTAAAAGGCTTGCATGATCTTCAGCATCTACTGCTCTTGCTGTTTTTTTTTTTGTATTCTTTTTATTCTTTGCAGCTGTGACATGTCGACATGTTTGCCCATGTCACAAAACAGAAAACAAAAAAATTCCCAAAAATGTTGTGGTTCACGGAGGACACTTACTTTGGGAATATGTGAAATTAAAGCACAGTAACTTACCAGTTTACGTTGACACCAGGTGCAGACGCCACATAGAGCTACCAGCCAAACGGCACATACTACGAACGCAACAGACACCAGGAATACACTGAGCGACACTGAGCCTGAGGGAGAGAGCCAGAGACAGAAAAGAGAGAGACAGAGACACATAGAGAGGAGGGTATTAGTGCATTTCATGTAACACTTGCCCTCCTGAGGTTTAAAGTCTAGTGCACTGTTGAAACAAAACTCCCAATTTTATGGGAATGCGAAGGTATAATCAGGAGCGACGCTTTGCAATGTGCCTTCCTTCCTTCTTTCCTTCCCTTCTCCATTCATCTATGTCATCTGGCATCTGTCATCCGAAGACAGAGAGAGAAATGAAACAAGAGTGAGGGGCCAAAGACATAAAGGCAGAGAAATTGCTTCATGCTCATGTTCCCTGCATGTATCAATAGGAGATGCGCACATGCCAGGAAGAGATAATATCACGGGGCCAGAAGCCATGCAATTACCAGCTTCCGTTTTCCCTCTCCTATCTTGTAAATCCTTCGGCAACTTTGTTCCATTCTTGACAGATGAAAACTTCTTCCAAAGCCCTCTATTCCTCATCTCTGTTTCTTTCAATTACTGCCTCTCAACAGTGCCGTTCACTCAGTTGTCTACCACCTTGTCTGCCAAGTAATTCAAAATGCAGTGGCACGCTGGCAAAACAATGTCGGCAAACAACGGGCTCGCAACTGCTGCATCCTTTTTCTCTGCAATACAGTCCATCTTTTCCTCAGTCTCTCTCAACCTGAAAAATTAATCTGACTGCAGATTCTCCCATTTATCCCTCTCTACCTGCGCACCTTCAACATTTCAACATTTTTTGGGACCAATAAATTCAGGAAGTGGATTAACAAAGACAACTTAATCTTCCTTATTCACCCTCTTCCCACACAATCTCCTTTCCTCATCTCCTTGAGATTTATTATGCTGTTCCATACACAAGTATTCTCTAGAACATTGCTTTTCTATGTGTCTTCGGAAAAATACTTAAGGTTGAAAGTTGTGGTAGTTACTCCCACTAGATGCTGGCTCCTATACAGACATTTCTAGGATACCTACTGTCATCTGCCATAACTGTGTTGGATTCATTGTTAATAAGAAAGGTTAAAAATACACTGCTTGAGCCACATGACAGCCAATGAATATTAGGAGAGGGGCCTAGAAAGTGATTTCTCATGGCTCTTTGACATTGTTTCACAAAATGAATAAATAAATAACTGGCACAATCTAACATTGAATCTATCTTTGTATTTCTCCCAGAGGCTTTTCCAGTTTACATTCATGTTTGGGTTTTTATCATTGCATTTAGCAGTTTGATTAGAATTCCTCCAAATTATCGACGTGTCAGCTTCTTTTTA
The DNA here is from genome assembly GCA_037833715.1 of Toxotes lorentzi. NCBI lineage: Eukaryota > Metazoa > Chordata > Actinopteri > Toxotidae > Toxotes > Toxotes lorentzi. Next base: position 18,108,334 of record JBBMJY010000001.1, read on the forward strand.
TCCACCAGCCTCACCAAGTCTTTTTGGCTATTTGATAATGTGTCAGACTTTAGATAGTGAAATATTAGGCATGGCAGAATATGGTGGCAATTAAGATCACAGGGTTGAATTTTTCCCTCCTCCTCATGCTCTGAGCCTTGCAGTCTGGAAGCAGATGGTGTGTTGTGGTAATATTGCAAAAGTGTTTAAATGATTAACAAATAAGTGGTCTCAGTCTTTCCAGTGTTTCCTTGTCAGTTTAGAGGAACACATACAGGAAAACAGAAAGCCAACCTTTGGAGAAATAGCTACAGAAGCTGAAATACTGTTTAGCTGGAGGGTACGTAACTAGCTGCAAAGAAGAATGACTCCTTTCAGACCTTTTAGAATGGCTAGACCTCTGTCTGTGGACACAAACAAGTCTAAACGTTTTTCACTTTGTGTTGGTGGAGTGTTATCATCAGGGGACTTCTTTTCACAGGTTTAACAAGGCAAATGATCATGATCGATAATGATAAACATGCAAGAAATCCTGTGGTTTTGTTACTTTTGTACACTGCATTCTGCAATTGATTTGGAAACACCAAATCAACCAATAGTAAAAACTGTGACTGTTAAATTTGCTATTGAGAATCAGCTGCCCCGTCTTGTTTGTCAGGGGCTAGATTCTTTCCTAGAACTGTCCAGCTGAGACAAGTGATTTTGAGAGGTATAACTTGAATTTAATTTCATGTATTGCTTGTTACTGTGGATACATAGACCCTGTTTACACCTGTTGTTAACATGCAATCTGTGAGTGTCAGGATATCTTACCTGGATAAAGAAAAACATTTTCAAAGCATAGTACACTGAAGTCAGAAGGCCATCAGACAAGCCAGACCACATCTGGAGACGGCCTGGCTCATACTGTGATCAGAGCTGTGATCATAGCTGGAAAAGTAACTGCGCTCTGTATAGGTTGACCACATGGGTCAGAGAAAAATCACCCCAACAAGTTAAAAGATCATTCCTCCTCTTACTCTTAAGCTACCTTGTAAAAAGCTACAGACAACCTCTTTTCCATCAAAGAAAAAATAAGAAGGAGAGCCATAATGAAAGATGACTTCCCTGGACCTGGGACTCGCCAGTGTGTTGAGAAGTTCCCCAGTCTCTCCAACCTCTTTTGCATATTGAGATTTAATCACAGTGTGAGTGGGTATGAGAGAAATTTGAAAAGGCATTATCCAGATAACACAAGCAGCTACAGAATGCATTTTAATACCAGGTAGAAATACGATCCTAGTTAAAATAATATCATGGCTGTTGACCAGTTATCTTATCCCACTCAACCACTGACTTCATGTCATACACCACTCTGTGAGCTATGAAACTTTCTTGGACTACAGTTCAGCACCATGGAGAGCGTCAATCCTCACTGGTTAAAGTGAGAGTCGCACACCTGGTGAACAGGTTGGGCTGAGCTGGAACAAATGGAGCTCTGCAGCATGTTTGTTGTCCTGTTTGATCATCCAGTTTTTGTAGTAAATATGTACACTATCAAGTCCACTGCAAGAGTGTCTGATTCCTGAGACTATATCATTTTGAAAATTCCTCTCTGTATCTCAGCACAAAGATAATTGCATGTATGTTTTCAGACGCAAGATTCCTGTCACATAGAGAAACCTCATTTATGGTGTCATTCTTTTCCTGTATGATTACAGATGAGTGAGCTCTCACTTCACTATGATGGTCGGATGCAACATTCGTATCACCTCGGCTGCTGAGCCCCTTGTGTTTGAAGTCAATTTACTCAATTGGGGACAAGATCTTTGCCAAGAAGATGATCTCATACTCTCCAAAATCCAACACCCACTGTGACCTCGCTCACAAAATGACCTACTGAGCATCTGTTGCAGTAACTAGCCTCATTAAAATGTACTAAGGACTGTCGAGAAGCTTTTTTTTTTTTTTAATAAACGGCTCCACTGGGAACAATGTGCCAGTGGTAAGTAGTATGAATATTATAGTCAGTTTGAAACCTTAAAAAGAGAATGACTGTAAAAGTATAAAATGACAAACAAAACACAGCTTCAAAACCACAGTCACATTTCAGAAAAGCTTATCTGTATTTATGAAAGTTAAAACATGTATTTCATGACTTTATTTTTCAAAAAACAATCACTGTGTGTTGATACACTGCTTTTTAAAAGTACACGGTATGCCGATGGAATGAAGTAATGTCGGGTCATGGAAGGTTGAATAAATGTGGATTACCTCCAGATGCAGCACCAACTGTGCTGTGTTTGGTATCATACTGGGTACCTCCCATGGCTCCAAGTGTAAACGAGAGTACTGCTGCTGTCACTCAGATGCTATCTCTCTCTCTCTCTCCCTCTCTCTCTCTCGTTTTTGTTCTCTCTCTGTATTTTGGAGTGAGTGCACACATAATCTAATATCAATTAGTTAATAATCATTAAATGTAATGCAAAGACTGTTTCATATTTAATTACAGGCAGAAGTGTAGTGCCACTCTCGGTATTCTCTTATTAATTGTTATTCTTGTCTCCATCTTCCTGCTTGCAGTGTCTCTGTCAACATGCCATTATTTTCACTCATGGTAATTATATAATTCATAACCCAAATGATTAGAACTGCTCAGCTGAGAAATAGCCCTCATAAAACCGCTTTTTGCCCCCCATTCTCTACCCGCAGCCCCCCCGTCAAACCCCAGTCCCAAGTCTATTATCCAGATTTTTTTTTAATTCACTGAATGTGATGGATAATATTTAAAGGTACATAGAGTCACAATAAAGAGAGAAAACGATCTGGTTAAGAAAACCTCAGACTCTTACTGGTTTCCCTTCCGAGCATTATTCCAGTAATGATAGACTACTGAGTATAAGCCAATGTATAAAGTTCTGCTCTAGACTATTAACTGTCAAGACATGACACATTAGGCTACAGTAAAACATTTTTAATCAACAGTCACAGTTTAATTCACCTCAGTTTGATAATATTGTGAGAATGTGCCTTGAGCAAGCTGCTCTAATACGTCATCTTGTTTGCCTGCTGTCATTTGCCACATTTTATCGACCACAGTTTAAATAAGCTTTCCTATTCTGTATTACCCTTTAATAAAGCACCTGTGGCTGCAAGTTTCACTTTCTCTAACGCAGACTCTGAGCATATTCATCACCCGCTGTTTCTCGACTTACTCATTGTTGAATGGTCTTGAAAATTGACCTTCTTGGTGATGCTATTTGCTGTTAAGGATTGATGATGATGATTTAGAAAACATATAAAAGGTTATATTCAAACTAAAGTGCAACTTAAAACACTTTCTTTATGACTCTTTCCATCATAACAAAGCAAATAACAGATAACTCAGTCTGCCTAATTATTGGCAAAAAAACACTGATGTCACTGAACTCTTTGTGCTTAGGCTTTTTCAGTAAGGTGGAGAATGTTGCTCCTTCAACCATGTATCACAAAATATAGTGCACTGTCTGTAGCACTGACAGGCAGGATGGCCAAAATTATGACTATAAGGCCAAGCTGTAATAAACTGTAATTATCCTTTAAGGTGAGGCTCAAATAGTCTCACCTTCTCTTTCTCTCTGGCTCTCTCTCAAACACTCCCCCTCACTGTCCTTCCTAATTCAGTCCATGCTCTCTTCTCTTGTGGGCACCAGTATCTCTCTCTGTCAAATGTGCCCCTTACTCTTTCTGTGTCTCCTCTCTTCCACCTGCTGTGCTTATCTGTTTGTGCTCTGTTCACTCAGCCCCTGGTGTTGGCGCCTGGCACGACACAGAGAATAAGCACCATTAGTCACTGGAGACCTCCGGAGGAGCATCTCCTGCTGTAGGTCAGTACAACACGGAGAGGGCCGCTACCACGGGAGTTGACCCTTGACTGGCACAACAAACGCACTGCCAGAAGAGTGGCGACCAGTGGGAGGAACATGGGCATTCAATTATACAGAAAACCAAAGGGGAATGAAAGAAAAAAGCATGACTCTGCTTAAAAGACTACAACTGTATCAAAGCTCAGTATTACTTCAGGCATCTCTGCTTTTTGGAGTGCTTGTTGGATGGATTGAGATACTGGGAAAAATTGGTTATAGTTCATTAACCCTGAAGTTGAGGTTGAATTAACTGCTCGGGCTGAAATATCAATTGGCGAATTTTATCAGCCGATATTGGCCTATCACAGATATAACAAGTATGTTGTCTGATGTTCACTGATAAAACTTTCGTTCTACGGAGCATAATCCAGAAAAAGATGCTTGGGGTAATTTAGAAATGGTGTCATCAGATAGTTTGTCCATCCGTGCGTGCTCCCGACTTCTTGTTCACAATACTCTCAGCATTGTCTGCAGCTCATGTAGTGCAGTGTCCTTGCACTACTTGCACGTTACCAAGTTTTTTGATATAGAATCTTTTTACTCACTAAATTCGGGTATAGACATCAGTCTCAAAAATCCAGTATCAGTCAGCCTCTGCTGTGAAGATGAGATTATTTACTCCTCATGACTGTGGCAGAAGTGAAGAGAAGGGAGGAAGCTGTGAGAAGTCTGGCAGGTAGAGCAGACAGCCGGCCCAGTCTTGAATTCCCAGCAGGTGTGTGTTTGTCTCACATGAAACCACCTGACTGTTGGCAGAGTTCGGTTTTGTTGAACCTTTCTGTCATGAGTACATGGTTAAGTTGTCAGTAAGCATTTATTAGTGTCATTTAATCATGACAAATATTGTTACCTGTGAAATCACTTTTACTATTAGCTTGATAATTACATTTCACAATGTACTGCAACCAGAGAAATAAGCCGACTCCTTTATTCTACTACTTTCTTGACCACCTACTGCAGATGCATTTGCTCAGACACATCTATTCTTTAGTTCTACTTACACTTACACGTCACTTAACTCCCTCAGGATTTCTTGTTCACAGCAACTCAACAAATCTCTGTCCAAACACGCTGGTTGCCTGTGGTGGAAGGGGGAGAGGGGGGCAGGGGGGGGGGGGGGGGGGTGGGTTCCTTTTTTTCTGTTGCTTTCCCTCAAATTCCATCCTGAAGCCTCACCTTTTCACAGGTGACAGAAAGAAAAAACCTCTCTTTGGAGAATCAAAATCACTGTTTTGGTCACGATCGCCCAG
>JBBMJY010000001.1:18113546-18135209 GCA_037833715.1 Toxotes lorentzi
CCCCCCCCCCCCCCCCCCCCCCCCCCCCCCCCCCCCCCCCCCCCCCCCCCCCCCCCCCCCCCCCCCCCCCTCCATTCTTTTCTGGTGCTTTCCCTCAAAGTACAGCCTGAAGCATAACATTTTCACAGGTGACAGAAAGAAAAGACTTCTCTTTGGATAATCAAAATAAATGCTTTGGTCACGATCGCACAGTGGGGGGATTAAAATGTAGATGTCATGCACCAACTGATGCTTTCATCTGAGACTACTAAGGCTCTGCACATTGAGACGTTTTGGAAAATTATTAAATATATACTTGACAAATTACATGGCTGGGTGCTACATTGGTTAGCTCACAGACCATATACAACCTTGAAACTAACTGACAAATGGCTGCTAACCATTCCAATGCATTCATCGCATGATAGAGGATGGTTAATAGCTAGTGCTGTTCCCCAAAATGGTTCCTCAAAATGCAACAAGCAGCCTGCACCTCTATTTGCCTTTTTTTCTTAATGTTAGAAAGGGACCTAACTTTTTTGTTTCTGCTCCAAAACCACATGAAAAAAAAAAACACAGAAAAGACTGAATTAAAATGAATGGATTGCAAACAACAAAGACCAGCAGATGTAACAAAATTACAGAGGGTTTGGTTTGGTTAATTACGTTAAGACTGGTGTGAAAGCAGTCATTCGAACTCCACTTTCCCTGTCTCTCTGGTTTCAGGCAAACTCTGTTACAGTTTGATTGTATAGTGAAAACGACGCCAACCAACCACAGAATTTTTGGGATAGTAGATATATGATTTTAGTAGTTTTGTTTATATAAAACTAAACTACAGTTCAATGTATTTGAGGATTGTCATTCTTTGAAGAAAGGGTCTGTAGTGGCAGTGTATCCTCTGTGTTTATGCAACATAATATGGTAACCATGGAAACAGATATGCATATCATCATGTAAGTTGTTCCTCATTTTAAAAAATGACTGAAATATGATCTCCATAATATTAAAGTATGAGATGTGTCTTCTTCTATTTTTCAACTGTATACTCATGACCTATGGAGCCCTGTTACAGTTTTGCATAATAATGCTCATAATCAATTATTTATTTGTGAGCTCTGAAAAGTTGCATAAATACATACGGTGCAATAAAGTGCAGGATGACTTGTTATCAGTCATTGCAATGATATCTTCCATGTAGTGCTGGCAGCCGCCAATACTGTCTAATCACTGATCAATGAACAAGACTGTCCTATCGTAGAGAGAAGAATGAGAGCATCTGTCTTTCCTACCAAACAACATACATGTTTTCAAGTGACAAAGCCTTCTACAGGCGTAGTCATGATAACAGGAACAAAGGAGGAAGTCAGATGATTATATTAGATTACAGAGGATGTCAGGGGTCAAGAGTTTAAGACATCTGATTGTCTCCTGTTTCAAACAACATTACATGGCAACAATCATTCCCTAACCCTAACCGTGTCTTTATTATTGTAACCATGACGATGAATGTCCTTTAACCTTAGAAAAGCATTTCTTTCCTAACCAAGTCGTTTGTGTGCCTCCACCTAACCAAACCTGAACCATAGTGTTGTCACATTAGTAAATGTGACAATTTTCCAAAGGTGATTTTTAATGGTTTTGGGGGGCACAGACAAATTATGTGGTCCTGCTAGTCGGGGTTTCAGACCAGAAAATGCTGCTACTGTGTGTGTGTTGTTCTAGAGGGCATGGATGAACATCATATTTTATCATTAAAATTTGAGGACTCGTTGAATAGGCAACACATCTGTGTGATGAGCTCATGATTACTCCTATTGCTTAATTAAGTCACGCTGAACACAAAACGGACCTGAACTGAAGGGCATTAGAGATATGAAAGTGACAACAGCGTGGGTGAGCTGTAGAATTTCTTACTGTGAATGTGTAGCGGAGGCACAGTTTACCTTAATACAGTGCGACATGGCTAGAGGGTGTCATACACTGTAGTTCCATTTGGAAAAGCAGGATTGCACTGAAGTATTTTTCATGTTTGTGAATGAGACCAATCCCTCTTGCCTTCATATTGTTTTGCGGCAGTTTTTCCACTTCACCTGCCGTTTGATTTCCCTCCTTTTTCAGGAAACCATACTATATATTCCCTAATGCATGCCAGCAGCCTTCATTAGCCTTCTGCCAAACCATCATGGTGGCTCTGTAACCCTGCAACTCATTCAACTGAAACGTCAAAAGCATTTGCTCTGTTGCCTGCTTCTTAACCAAGCGAAGCCCCACAGGGGATGGGCATCCAAAACCCTGGCGACTTTCCAGTTTAAACAGTATTTTTTCATTTCAACACACAACATGTGGGCCTATCAAGAGAGATGTATGACTACTGCTGGGATCAAGCAAAGAGAGAAACCTCGGCCAAAACAAGTTTAACATAAACAAGTTTATCGCTACAGTGACTAAACACAGAGCACCATGTGTTTTGTTTCAGCACACGTGAACTGCAGCAAACAGGCTGTTGTTTGCTGTCTCAGAGGGGCGTACTGCTACACACCCATGACAGACTCATAACCTAATACACTTGACTGACAGGTGCGTTTATCCAGGCAAAACATCTTAACAGTCTGCAGGCAGAGCCATCAAAGCGAGTTTCTGTAAAGACTGCGATCTGTTGTTTCGTAATGAGGAGGATCCAGAGGTTTACTGTGTGCGACGAGGCAGGCTATGGGTGAATGGACACAGCTGAAGAGTCATTATGACTCACACAGAGATGCTGAAGAGTAGGAGAGAAGATGAATGCTGAGTTCTTAGGGAGAGGTTAAAAACTCTCATGAAGTGGTGGACTGTATGAAAGACAAAAAGAAATGCCAGCCTAAAACAGTGAGAACAGACACAGCAAGCTGATTAAGCTTCACACAATGTAATTCAAGATCTCATATTGCAATTCCTAACATGCCGTAATCTGATAATGTAGTATAATACAATGTTTATTACTGCATTTTTTTATTCAAATCGTTTAATAATCCATTAATTCATTATTTTCCTGTAGTGGCTGGTAAAGAATAAGTATGGCGATAATGTATATTTGGATCATTGTCAACAAATCCCATGAATAGATCAAAATTGTCAAAGAACTGACACTCCCACTAACAAGCACTGTCTGTGTAGCCAAAACCTGATACAGCTTATTCCTCTGTAACACAGACCTCTATTGTTGTCCAAAAACTATTAAAAACACATCAGTGAGCCGCATTGTTGCTCTGGCTGACATGTTCCTTAATTACAATGAACAGTGTTGCTTATTCTGAGTCGATCCCACACACACTGTCCTGCTGCTGTAACTGCTCCCTATCGCACCAGATCTGCAGCTGAAAACAGTCCCTGACAAATTCACAATGTACACTCAGATACAGGTGAAATGAGAACAATAATCTGGATGATATGATATCATGAAATGATATGATGAAATGATATCAGCAATAATAAATTTGTTTTTCTTTTAATGTGCCTTTGCAGTCACACAACAACATGGTTTGAATCACAATTAAAATCAAGCAATGTGTGAAAAACATTTACACTGATCCAATATTTGCCCTCAGCATACTTATTAAAATACATTCTGTGAGGAAATATTATCAAATATTATAAAGGAAAAATATTTGAATATGGAACTCACTCATTTTTCTTTTGGGTATAGTACAGTCTAGATGAACAGCTCTTCCCTAAAGCAAAGAAAAGTTACATAACCAAGCCTCTAATCTCTATCTCTACCATGCAAATGTAGGGCTGGAATCAGCGGCATTTACAGTAAATAAGATTGACTTAGTGGATTCATAAGATGTGAATAATAACTGCATTGTCCCCACAGTTGTTAGTCATAAAATACAACCCTGATCCTGTGAAAATAATCCTGAATGCATCTTTTTTCCTTTCTAAAATTAATTCTGTTTGCAGTGTGACACCAACAAATAGCACAGGTAAGCACCTGCTGGTGCGTTTTTATCACCAAAATTGTGGGGTTTTTTTTTCACCTTTTTGAAAAAATCACATAAACCTATTTCATCCCTGTTTTGTAACAAATGAGTGGATTGGCCAATTCTGTGTTTTCACACAGTTTTCCATCAAAATCATGTTTGGTGAGTCTGAATTGGTGGCACACCAGCTGCATCCAGCCCAAAATAAATGTTGGTTTGTTTTGTGGTTTGTGAATCTCTGTTGTTTGTTCATTCTGGCCAGCTCTGCTGCAGTTGCAGCTCGTGTGAGCACAATTCCCAGTTGCACTATTGCCTGATAGAGACACTGCCTTCAGCCCTTCCAACCCTGAAAATACAGACTTGTAAACTGGCTTGTTGCAACCTACTTGCCTGAGCTTGAGCTTATCATTCGTCACAAAGGAAAGTAGTCCCACGAGCCCTTTTCACCGATGCAATTTCAGTCTGAAATCTTACAGAAATATTCTGTATTTTTTTAGAGTAGGAGCTGGAGCTCCAGCTGACTCACTGGGCAACATGATCCAGCAGTTTCCTCGCTCCTGGGGCTGTGTCAAGAGTAGCTGCTAACTAACCAGCCAATTTAATAACAACTCTCTGGAACAGCTGCTAATTTTAAAGCTAAGGTTTAGGAGTAATTCATGAAGCATTATAAAACTAAGCATCCCCCCTTTTAATTGGCTTCTGATGATCTGGTTATTATTAAAAATGTTTAACATATTTATGATAGATCTTCTAATTTGAGCTGCTGAAGAACCCAAACTGTTACTGTCTAAATTGTGATAGAAGTTACACAAGATAATTGGCACCTTAGCATGGTCACATTTACAAGGACTTCTAGTGGTGACATGAAATTTTTTTTTTCGATATTGATCCTGGCAAAATTCTTAAGATTTAATGCCAGTGAGTACGGAACTGTAAGGTTCCCATATCAGGCACACAAAAAGTAACAGCTGCCATACAAGACATATGTTTCTTTTATATAGACAATAAATCTCAAAGCTCTAAAGAGACACATTTCAATGTGTGATTTGTTCATGGAAACATTTGTTTGGCCCAGAAGAGGCTGTATTTTGAAAACCAGTCGAGTGAGTCTTTCATAAATTTCTTTTAAACTGGACAGACTCTGAAACAAGGGAGTCGGGATAAGATTAATAACACACATTAATGTCAAAGCATCTCCTGTTCCCTCTCCTTTCTCTGCTTCCAGTTCACACTCTTATTATTCTCTTGCTGTGTCCCAGTTCAGGAGCTGAATCCCCTGAAGTCCACATTTCTAGACGGAACATGTCAGGCCGACATGGCCTGTCCTATTTCAAACACTCCCCCAAATGCTGCCCAAAAATGCAGCTATTTGATACAACCAGCATATCTTTTGCAGCCCCTCAATCCAGTTTCCCACAATCCATTGTGCAGCTTTATCCATTGTTTCAATAAACATTTCATTAAACACAATCTGATCCTTGTGAGCTTGTAAAACCAGGAAAGGTCATGTGACTATACCATATTTACAAGGTGTGAGTTTGACACAGACTCAGCTTTCTAGGATTGCAATGTCAGGAGACAATTAACTTTTCTGGATTGTAAATAACAGTGCGAATTGAGGAATCCGCCACAAACTGCTTTCTAAGTTATGTGAAAGGGTTTGATGAGTGAGGAAAATTCCAGATTTGTGGAGCCGAAAGCTATTACCAAGTTCTCAAATAAAAACACCATTATGCAGAATACACCAGCACCAAACAGCAGAGGATGCAAATATAGAAAACTCTGCAAAGAATTCATGGACAAACAAGTGTAACACAAACACTGGTATTCTCTAATACGTCAGTCAGGGGCAAATATGTGCACCACCTGTACTTTTCTAAAAGCAGATCTGTGCACAAATACATCAAAGCCAATAAATAAGGTGACCCTGAAACTCAGAAATTCAATTTTGAAATTTTTACTATACAAATCCATTTGCAGCTGGTGTGGAGAGAGTGCCAGGAGACTGGCAGATAGGACTGAATAAATTTCACTGCAACAGCATGCAGAGAGCCAAGTTTGAATCTCTGGTGTGGAGAAAATCTGCCTAGCAGGATGCCTCTGCTCCTCCTTCAGGCCACCAGCACACTTTATCTGGAAGAGCTTACTGTTGTTGTGTGAACAATTATTCTCAGTGATGAGGATCCACATGTCATTCCACATGTTCCCCCAGCAAGCATCATCTCTATTCTGAATATGGTCAGAGCTCAGGACCACGCTTCCACTGCAAGACTGGTGAACTAAAGGACAACCTACCCAATTCCTGACTGCCTCATTTATTTATACTATAACTTTACTATGTCACGACTTTAGGTCTTAGTAAAGCAGGTGGCATTGTCCTTTTGTTGAAAAGTGCAATTCAAATAAAACTATTATAGTTTATTTTTCAGTGCAACTTTACCTGTAGTGTTTTTCCTTTTGCGTTTTGCCTTGCTCCATTTCTGTTTCTGTAACCCATTTTTTAAAATTCAATCCTAATTTAATTTCTGTTTTCTTTGTGCAATTCTGTACTGCACTGCATAATCCTGAACCTTGAACCTTTGATGAAATACCACTCATACCCACTTATGTTCCTAAATTAATCTGTATACATTTCTACTGCTATGTGTAAAATGTTAAATAATATTACATTTCATTGTTTTGTTTTACAAAATAATGTACAAGCTACACAATTATGAAACTGCCATGTCACTATAAGGGTTTAAATTTAGCTTAAAAGTCTATGTGGGGGCTTAAAAATGGTGAGACATCATTACTTTCATTAACTGATGATAAACTGTAAATAAATGTCCTTGCTTCAATTTGATTATTTGAAGTATACTTTGAAATTGAGTTTCAGACCTGCTGATTATCCGGTGTGGCAAACTTTTATGTCTGTGGGTTAATATGCCCCAAAGTATAACAATACCATACTTCAGAGACTGAAAACTGACTGTGGTGACTGAAGTTTAATGTCGGAACAGTCAAGGCAAAGAAATGAGAAAGATGGAGAGAGAGTTTACACGGGGTTCAGCCAGACACTCTGCCTGCAGTGCTCACACATTCTGAATATAAAATCTAGTCGTTTTTTTATTTTTTTATTTTTTTGGCCTTGAAATAAAGGATCACTGCACATGGTCCCCATGCATGTGCTGTCAATCATCCCTAAGAGCAGATGGAGGAGCCAGACTACTGTTGATCTTCACGACAGAGCATCCAATTTGCTGCAATCCAGCAGGGGGCTGCATATAAATTAGATTTTTGCTTCTTAAAAGGCAGATTATATTTTAACACAACCACTTATGATCAGCAACTTCAACATTACTGTGAACAATGTCTAGCGTCATTAACCCCTATGAAAGACCAATTTAAAATATCTTGGATTAAACATTTTTTCTTTCACTTTTTTCCCACAATACATTTTATAATTTTCCTTCGCCAATATAGTGTCCGCGCCCTTAATTTCAGAGCTATGGATTTGTGCCAGGATTGAAATTCTAATCTTCTCAGTGTAACATCACTACATCGATAGGATCAGTCTTCCATCTCAGCTCTTCCACTGTCTGTCCAGTTCCTATCTGATCTGTCTCTTCCTCTGTATTGTGCCTTCTTTCTCAAAGACACAAACACACACACATACACACATAAGCCTGCACACACATTTGACCTACTATGCAATATACTGTATGTTGAAGATGTGACTCCAGAGAGCATCTCATGTAAGATGTGAAAACAATAATATATTAACAGCTGATGGCTGGTGAAATAAGGTTACATCCTCAGACATTTACACCCTCAGCTAAACAAATACTGCTCTGTAAATGTTACAGAGCTGAGTGTGGATTTGTTATTAGGTTACCAAGTGGCACCTCCCTCCCCACCCTCTCTTATTACCAGGCATAGCTATAGACAGCCAGTAGGTCTGGCCCATTATGAGTCCATGAAATGAGGCCAGCGTGCGGTCAAAAGTTCAAACTAAGAACAGTTTCCCTCTATCAATGTATTTTGTTTGGTCAACTATGAGACAAGTCCGTCAGACCAAAACTACTGAGTATTTCACAAGAACATGGGATTCTGGTAAAACAGAGTGGAGCCTACAGCCATGCTAGCAGCTCTGTTAGACTGTTCTTTCACACAGAGGTGCTTTGAGCAAAATACTAACATCACCACGCTCAGAGTGCTGTTCTGAGATTTGCCACAAAACAAAATAAAAAGTGCAGCTGAGGCTGTTGAGAATGTCATTGGATTTGCTGGTATTTGGTCATAATTATGCTTTAATGTCTGTAACATTTGTCATGTAACATTTGTGCCAATCCCTGCGATTGTACTACGTGTTTGTAGTGCAACAGAACATGTCAGGGGATCACCAAGGCAGGATTCATCCTCTGGGACCCATGGATGTCTGTACAAAATGTGTTATCTCAATCCATTCAATAGCTGTGGAGATATTTCAGTCTGGACCGACTGATCCTTGGAGCCCTGGTTGACTGCATAATATAAATTTTCTTGTCTTACCCCATAAATCACCCTTGTCCTACAAAACTATATTCACCACACAGACCGAGAACCACTTGCCTATACTCTGCAGCTACCTACTTCTCAACATCACTCAGTAGTTCCTAAACTCCCTACAGGTCTAAAAGAAGATGTCAGATTGAATGCATTCAGGCTGCAAAAGGGTTTAAGAAAACATGCACCTCCTGAAGTTTAACTCTGTCAACTTCTTGTCACCCACCTACTGTTTTTTTCAGTGGTAACGTAGCAACAACTGCTCAGTAGCATACTTACTAGCGCGTGCCCTGAAGCAGTGTGACTGGCATTTTTAAACCGTGCTCTCTGACTGTCACCTTAATCACATAAACATAACAGGAAGGCAGGAACAGAGTTGAGCAGAGCAGACTCAAAGACAAACCCAACAAACAGCAATACTATACACTACAGCTATACAGCCTACACCAAGCAAAGCTTTTTATTGAGGACATGGTACATGGTATGTTTACTTTGTTAGACTGAGCTGAAGAATGTAAAGTCACGTAATGTCAGACAGATGGTTTAGTCTAGCTGTTGTGAAGGAGTTCGGGATCTGACAAATACTGTATTTTTGACAACGGTATTTGAGCGATCAAAAAATACACTACGTCTGACAACAGTCATTTTTAAGTATATCACTCTGTAATAAGCCACTGTTAAAAGGGTTTTAAGTCATAAATGAATAAATAGTTCACAAATGTTTTATAGGTAATTATACGCCAGTAATAAGAACCACTTTTGGGCTGTTAGGGTGAATTAATAAAGTTTCTAGATTTCTAATAAGCCAGCAGCAAAAGGCAGTACTTAACCTGCCATTACAGATGCTCTGCAACTCTTTTCCAAAAGTTTGGCCGGTGTTCCATTGGAGGGAACTTCCTGATTAACTAAAACTAAAAACTAAAAATTCAGACCAAGTGTAAGGTTGGAGGAGGATAAACAAGGGCACTAGCTACCAAGCTAGCTTTTTTTAATGATGATTCCTTAAGTTTGGTTATTCAAGATTTGTGATCAAACTTGGGCCCTGGGGCTTTTTTGCACTGCAGTTTCTTGTTACTCACCAGCAAACAAAAAGCTGATAGTGATCTGTGATGAGCTAAAATTGACCAATAACACAGGCCATGCCAAAAACACACGCATGAAGCATTTTATCTGCCATGTGCATCAGCCTAATGAGAGGGAGCTGGCACATGTTGCCAATAAAAGCACAGAGGTCCAGTCACCTCATGCAGACATGCAGCACAGACCTTATCAGTTCAGTCCTACAGTAATCAGCAACTGGTGGTGGCAGTCGCTGTTTCTGGCAGTGTCGTCACTTTAGGGTCCCCATGTGCAGTGTTTTATGACTTCATTACTGGCACTTAGACCTGAGAACAGTGTTAACCCTGCCCCACAGCACTATGATGGACTGCCAAGCTGAGTGCCTTTGACAGGGAAGTCCATATGGACACACCTCCTTTAGCCCCTCTGTCTGGCTCTCTCTCTTGGGGGGCCGACTGGGTGGCTCTGGCACTGCTCGTCTTATCGTCACCTATGGGGTTTTAAGTCTACTGCCGAGTCTACTGTTTTTTTTTCTTTTTCTAGTGACCTCTCCTGCTCACTGAGGAAAGACATATAAATGTCTACAATGACATTCATGCATGAAGACAGACAGATGCAAGGCGAAGACAGACACATAAACACACCTGGGTTGTGATATACAAGGACCTTTTGAGTTGAAAGCAGCTGTGCAGAAGACAGTTATCAGGAGCAATGTGTGTGTACGTGTGTGCGTGTGTGCGTGTGTGTGTGTGTGCGCGTGTCTGTTCAGGGCAACAAATCCTCCAACCTGAATGATCATATAGGTCATTTGTCTCTACCCTCTCATACAACCCATAGAAGGGTCTCCTGAAATAGCGGCCCTACAGGCTTACTAAATTTTCATCGTTATGGTTACAACACTAAACACAACTGTACCAATGATGGCGTGTCAGACCTTCATTGTCATGGTTACAACAATAAACAACCTTATGGAATGGTATGGTTAGGTTTAGGCACAAAAAGTACTTGGTTGGGTTTAGATCCGGTTTGGGAAAGGCTAAAAGAAGTACTATGTTAATGCTAGAGGACCTTGGTCGTTATACTACCTCTGCAATAATAGCAATATCATCCCTGTAAGTTTACATTTACACTGTCTGCACTTTACCCACCCTGAGATTGTAAATATCTGTATATATATTGTGTTCCTCCTTTTTAAATGCCTCCCTTCTACCTCATGCTTCTCAATGTGCCTTAAATTGCCCCCCGGGGACAAATAAAGTTATCTGAATCTGAATCTGAATGTTTACAACAATAAACATATAGTTTAAACAGAAGTCTCCCATGTCAAAGTCCCGTCCTCCCCGACCAGGCAGGGATTTTTCATTTTACGTCTTCTGACTTCCTCCTTTGCTCCTGTCCTGATTACCACAGCCCCTAGAGGTCACCTAACAAGAAAACATAACTATGAGTTGTGAGAAGCTGCTTGCAAAGACGACCTATGGGGGTAGTTTTTTTTTTTTTTCGAGGAGGACACTTATTCAGGGATGTATGTGGGTGTGTGCTTCTTTGTGGATGGGCTAGTGAGTGGGTTGAACTGCAGACAGCCTAAGGACCAGTCAGGTCATCAGTCACATTGTGTTCTGTCTGTTTGACAAACGAAGGTCTTGCTCATGGAGGAGCTGTACTGTCGTCCGACGCTTTAGTTTGCACACATTAACAAGCACCCAGGACACCCTCATCATCCATTACATCAAGATCACTTTTAAAGATGGCCATGATTAGACATGGCAGAGCTTCAAGGTCAGAATCTGAGACAGGAACTGGACACACCACTTTTCTTCTGCTGACTCTGTGTCCTTATTACTGCCATACTATGTGCTTACTAGACAATGACAACATCAGAAAGACTCCCAAATAAGATAACAATGATGTCTTAGTTTCTGAGATATGGCTTTAGGTCACAAGAAAAAATGTGCTTTGTTCTATTTTGAGTAAAAGTAAAAACCCAGCTTTGGTGGAAGCAAAAATATGAAAAGAAAGAGGTGGGTTCATCCCTTGAAGAGTGGAAATCAAGTATGTAACTTCTATCACAGATGGTTTGTTAGACCCAAAACTCACAAAATCTCCATAAAAAGTTGTGTTGTTCCAGATTTTCCATCCTCACTTGACACTACTCGAACCCACATTTGGCTCCAGTACTTGATGTTAATGCCTAAGCTGACCTACAATGAACTCTTAGTAATTTGTGACCTGTCTGAATGATAATAACTGAAAGAAAGACAGACTCTTCAGCCCACTCAGTGGCACAAAATATGAATTATACTAATGAAAGTTTACAGCTTTGTTGAGTTGAGTGGAGAACATTTCTATTTGAGAAGTTTTACGAAGTTTTACGAGGCGGAGTGTGGAGAAATCAATCCTCAACTTAACAGAAAGAGATTCGATGGAAGAGTGATCTCAGTTTGCCAAAGACTGAAAAGTTTAAAGTTATTTCAACAAAACAGTGCTGCCTCATTAAAACATGACTGTTACCATGGAATATCTCTGGTACTGAACACAAAAAAAATCAAATCAAATGCCAAATTAGAATAAAACCATACTGCCGGCTTGTTCGCCATTAGAATCGAAGAAGCAACCTGGATGAACAGCGAAGTGTCGTAAACAGCAGAGACAAATAGCAGTACTCCTGATGACCAGTAAATCTTCACATGTAAAATTGGTGGCGTGCTCCTTTAAAATTCAAGAACAGCTTTATTCAAGCATTTTATACTGACTGTTGTAGAAGGGAGAGTCATTCTTCACATTTCTTTTAGCAGATTAATGGAGGTGAATCAACATAATTTATAATCAATGCATTGATGCAGAGAATGACTCCTTACACCCCTTGCACTTTGTCATTCTCATGAAATGTGGTGATATTGTGAGTTTTGGGAATGTTTTATGAAGCTCATATTTTCACTGCTAGTGCATGGAAGTGACAAATCAATAGTTTACAAAGAATAAAAACAATAATAATAATAATAATAATAAAGGACAAATAGGTGTGTTGCCCAATAATAGAACTAATAACAACTCATTTATTTCCTTTTGTCAAGCACTGAATTCTGATCCACATGGTTAAACCACATTTAGCGGTTTGTCAGGCTTTAAAATTATTCGACAAGAAGGTGATTGTCCATTTAAGACTAGTAGATCTCTGTTGCTCAGTACTTGGATCTCACACAAATCAACATACTTTCAGTATTTAATCTCCAAAGTACAACAGATGATTTCTGTGGCAAAGGTCTGTGAGTTATTTTTTAAATCAAGACCAGAGAGAGACAAGGTTTTTTATGGTCAACTCACCTATTGGCATTTTATATTAGTTTTGCATTTATATTGCATTTGCCTGCATGGAGATCGTCCTTGGTTAAAAGCCACTTGGAGGCATGCCAGTAGGCATTTAAGAGAAAGTGTTGTTGCTTGAGATGGATGAACCCAGATGAGGACAAAAACATTTAGGCATTAGTGTCCCTTGTCCGTTTCAATTTTTAATCATTTCTTGATCTTAACTTTGAAAATTAAATGCAATGTAATTTTAAAAAATAACAAATAAATAAACAAACAAAAGCTTAGGAATATTAATTGGTAGATTTTTGTTTACACATTATTTTAGTGGTAAATGTCTTGACCATGCAAAGACCATGTGTCATGTAGGACAGACAAGTGGCAGAAACAAGTGTTCAAAAGCAGTTTGTCAAACTTTGCAGGGAAAGAGATGAAACTGAGACAATCTGAAATAACTGTTAAATATGAAGAAGAGAATAACTAAAATGTTACGTTTGGCAAACTGCAACAAAACCCCCATATGTCAACTATACTCAGACACAGTAACACTTTGACAAATCCACTCAACATGTAGTGTTTACTTAAACATGCAAAACTCATTTCTATTCAACAGAAATTAAACCTACACTACACAGACTTGTATATAAAGAGATTTATACGTATAAATGTGGTAATGTGCCAACACTTTCACGTGGCTGTTTACTCTGCAGACCTCAAATTGCACTGAGAATGTGCAGTCAGTGAGGCTATGAACGAAAGAAGCTTTAAGAGCTTTAAATAATTTGAAAGGTGAGCAGAAACTGAACCCAACCAGGCCACTCGTGAAGTTGAGGACAAATAACCAAGGTCTATGTCAAATCAAATCAATTTTGTGTATACTGCATAGCCCAAAATCACAAATTTGCCTCAAATGGCTTTGCCCTCACCCTCCACCCGACACTTTTTGCTCTATATACTTTGTCACCTGACGTCGCATACATTGGTATTTTTAACATCCCCTTGATCCCACAAATAAGGCTAACAAATGCAAAGTTTGTCCTAAGAGGGACACTAGTAGATAGTGCATTGTGCCCCTAAAATCAAAAGAATTTGTCCTCTCCTGGGAAACATGTGTTCATTGAATTTTATAGCAAGATTCTGACACCTGTCAAAAAGTGGAAGGGATTTTGTGTTGATGGTAGTGCTACAGGTCACCTAAGCCATTCGGATTACTCGTCTGTGGATGATGACTATCCACAGGAACTGTAATAGAATTTATATTCATACGTTTCAGAGACACCTTGCCATCGACCAAGGAGTTGGTCAGGGGGTAAATTTGACCTGATGGTGTCAGGTAATCACCTATATATATATATGAGTGACATCCTCTGGAAAGGCTGAATATCTGTTCAAAATGTTACACAGAGAAAATAGTTCTCAGCTAAAAAAAATGTTACAGCATGTGAGCATATGTTGGACAGACAGACTTCCCTACCAACTTACA
Organism: Toxotes lorentzi; assembly: GCA_037833715.1. Classification (NCBI taxonomy): domain Eukaryota; kingdom Metazoa; phylum Chordata; class Actinopteri; family Toxotidae; genus Toxotes; species Toxotes lorentzi. The sequence goes on from JBBMJY010000001.1 coordinate 18,127,863, forward strand.
CTGAAGCACCCAGTGGTTATCCTTGGACTCTGCTACAAAAATCTATATATGACTAAGACAGGTTTCCTTTTTAGGTTTACTGTTTGAGAATCATGTAGCCTTGCCACAAAATGCAAAATAACAAAAGACAGTTAGCATCAACAGACTCTGATTCTGTGTTCTGATGATTATATGGGATACAGCAGAAAGCAACGTTGTTGACTTTGGAAATGGTTGGCTTTGGTCTTGCGACAGAATTATAGGAGTGTAGGTGCAGTCTATTGAGAGCAATTTCACCTTTTCGGTGTTGCAGAAAGTATAAGGTGTTAGCGATGGAAGGCACTCACTGCTGCAGTATATAACTGATGATGTATCTCCATTCACCTTCAGCCCATTTTTGTCTGAAATCCAAGGCAGGTTTCAGTGTACGCACCCAGCTTATACAGAACAAGCTTCATTACATCCACTAAAACTTATCAATGCTGTGCCATGAAAAACAACTCTTTAAAGATTTGAGAGATTTCAGGGTTAGATATGCCTTAGCGCAACAGCCAACCTAACATATTTTTAGAAATCAGTAGGTGTTTCCAGTCCAGGATGGTGTATTGCAACTGTCAACAGTCAAGGAAATTTCACAGACTATACAAGTGGAGTGCACTGATTCCAGTGCACTCCACACAGTGAGGCTTTTTTTTTTCTTGCCCTCAGTCCACCTCTCTTGCCTTTTCTTGTTCACTTTTCTTCTCTCCTCCCAGACATCTGGATTTCACTTTTCTCAGTTGTATTTTGGATTCTGCTTACCTGAGACATGCCCTCTGAATGTGTGAGCCTAACTGAGTTATTTAATCTTGTCTAATCCCTGGAAGTGAGGCTAAAGTTAATAGTTTAATTTGTAGCCCAGTTAAATGGAAGTGCTAACATTTGCAGCTTATGTTAGAGCAGATAAACACACTGTATAACCCACTACACTTTGCCCTTCTGCAGTGGTTTCTAATACTCTTGTGCTTTTGTTTTTTTAATTACTAATACAAATTGTATGTCTTAAAATCATTGCTTTTATGTTCTTTAAATAAGTGTTTGAGTACTGTGTTTTTAATGGAAAACTTTTGCTAACAGCTAGAAATGAACTGTCTGATACTTGTGTTTAAATATATTTTAAACTTAGATAAATAGTGTGTGCAAACTGCATTAAGCATTCCCTATTTTTTCAGACCTGCAATTTATTTTTTAACCTTGTGCACTTAAGCACATATTCATTTCATCTCCAGATGCTTTAACAGAGGTCCAATTAATTGAATACTGCCGTTTAGGAGAAATCGGTCACCAGGGTGGTTACCTCTAATTAATCAGGTCGACAGCATGTAATTTGTCCAACCGACCATCAGTAATATGTCTGCTCCTGGTTTTCCTGTGGAATTAACAGATATTTTTCTAGGCTGCAACTACATTTGAATAATTAACTTCCTGTCCTTTTGATAAATATTGTTTTCTGTGATGAACACCCTCCACATTGGACACACACAAACACGCAGAAAGACCTCATTTTTCTAGCCTTTGCTGTAATAAAACTCAATGAGCTGCCCACTAAGATCGTGTACACATAATACAGCTAATCAGATGTTCTTATTCAAACAATACTTATACTAGTATGAGCGCCACTCATTTTTGCGATTAATCAGCGTTACGAGCCGAACAGTGGCTCAGTGAGTAGTGTCACCTCAAAGCATGAGTCCTGGTCTTTGGTCCCTCCTGTGAGGGTTCCACATGTTCTTCTTGTATTTGTGTGGGTTTCCTCTGGGTGCTCTGGTAACCTCCACATGTCAGCTCAGGCTGCTGCCTGCAACATAACCTGAAAGCAAGCCATGATGGATGAAAGAGGTTTCACACAGCCAACACTGTCCTGAATCATCTTTTTCTCCAAAGGAAGATGACTGACAGTGACTTCTTCTGTTTTATGTTGGAGTACAGAGTTCACAAAAGTCTGTGCTACACACTGTCTTTTGTTTTTCAAATTTCCTTTTGCTATGCTGCTATCAGCTAATCAGCCAACGCTACATGTGGCTTTTGCACTTGGTGTGTTTCCCTTTGACATGTACTACTTATACGATAGTGTATCTTGTTTGAGATGCCACATTTTGAGTTGTCGCACAGTTACAGTAACACTTGAACATCACAACAAAGATATTAAGATCCATATTTAAACATCTTTGCAATAAAAAAAAAACAGTGATTTCAAGTCCTTTGTTTGGATCTGCTGATTTCTTTGCCTGAGTGTGTGGCTATGTCTGAAATCACTCCCTCATTCACTACACTACAATAGGAAACTACAATTTTCAATCAACTGTGGGAACTTCATGGTGCATAAATTTCACATTTGAACTCCACACATTCATAATGGCAGAGGGTAAAAATATAATAGATAGATATTTTGGACACTGCTGTGCATCAAGTGTGTGCAGACAGCAGCCTGATTGACTGAGGTAGTGATTGGTTCATTGTTTGCAGGTAGCTGCAGGCTATTGGTTATCCAGAGGACATCAGGCTATAAAAGGAGCCAGACAGACCTGCTTATGTAGGGGTAAGGCTGTCACTCCTCATCTCCCAGCTCAGCCATACTGACCTCCTTTGTTGCAGAAGTGTAATTATAAAATGTTTTATGTGTCACAGTGATGGCAGTTCTTTGTTGGGGAATAGTAGGAGGGGGGCTTCCACTTGACTTATCCTTATTCAGTCCATTTCTAAGTCAAGGAGGTAAGTAAGTGCACATTGTTTTCTTTGATGTTGTTAGGTAATTAATTTTCTGCATTATGCTCACTTTCTTTCTTACGTTGCCCACTCTAAAGCTTCTTCTGTACCCAACTAATACAGAATATATATGACATTATGAGTTTGTTTAGAATAATCTTAAAGGTACTTGTGAGAGAAAACAGGGAAAACTTTATGTTTAGGAGTTAAGATGATTGATAAAGATCATGCCTTGTAGGGAAAAGTATGTAATATGAAGACTGATAATGAGAAAGCACAAGAAAAAGAAGAGTTTCATCTTGACTGGCTTATCAGAATTTGGTTGTGTAAAATCATGGTTTTGTAGTACCCTGTAAATAATTAGTCATTATTAAAGGTAGACCGTTTGAAAACTGGAATTGAGGTGGAATCCTTTGTCATGATTAATTTAATGCACTCTCTAATATGTCATCTCTAATTCATAAGAGAATCAGGATCTTCTCGCTGAGCTCTACTTTGCAACAGCCACAGGGCATGACAATGGTAACCTAATGCACCTTGCCATTAAGCGTATGAAGCTGCTGGATATTAGCTATGATCTTCTGTGTTCTTTAGAGCTGCGGGTGTGTCTGTGAAAATTCAGGCACAGGATTAACTCCATCCAGAAATAAGATGGCACTGACATTGAACATATAGGAACATTAAAGCGCAGACTGAGCACTGTGTGAAAAATAAAACATAATCCCCATAATAATTTCAACACGACTACTACATTGACTCAGCAGGGGTGCAGCCAACAGCGTTGCAAGTTTTTGTTTTTAAAATAAATGACACAGGTGACATAGGCCTCACATCAATTTTAGGTGGTGGCCCTGTAGCTGTCGAATGTTAATGACAGACACTTGGCGAAAACTACCGTTGAAATCTTGCAGTTACAGTTTTAAGCACATCTTATTGTGGTGTATAAAAGGAAAGTAAGGAAATTGTTTATGATGAAAAGAATGTACTGTTGCAGTAACAGAGTACAATAAATTTACCGAAAATGATAACAATTTTTCTCAGTTATTTTTCTAAATGATTCAGCCATTCCATGTTAATACAATCATGCCTCATAAACTGCTGTGCATGTATGCATAATGTATGTACTGTTCACACCTCTTTGGATCATATTTTATTGTCTCACCAGTACCTGATATAAGGCTTATTTCAGGCTGATGCATCAATATTTTGACACTGTGATCGAATCCGGCTTTACAATCAGTGCCGCTAAACATTTGACACCTAAGCACATTTGACTGTTTATTTCTTTAAACCTACTTAAGAGTGAAATCTTTTGCTTTTAATGGAGGTTTCTCCAGCTTGCAATTTGCATTTACTTATATGAATACTTCTTCCATCACGCTGAATACATCTTGTATACTCATTTTGTTTATGTCTGCATTGTTGTGCATGTGTGTGCCTGTGGATGTGTATAATTACTCAGACTCACAAGGTGACTCACCAAAGAGCCGGGAGAGCTAGCGAGATGAAGAGAAAGCAAGTAAAAAGAAGAGACAGCAGGATGGAGGGATGGGGTGGTGAAAGATTTGAGAGAAGGGAAGATAAATAATGACCCACAAGCAGTTTTCAAAATGAGAATATAAACGTATAATCTTTCAAAGTTTGAAATGTCTCACAAATCTTACCGCTGGCTGAGGAGAGGTTTGGTGAAGCCAAAATTATTATACTCTTAGCAACTTGTAAGTGCATGTAGATACTGGTATGTGCAGTATTTATGTGGCTAATCCTGCAATTTCTACACTGACCAAGACCATAAAACCTACAACAGCACTAAGCAAAAAGTAGCTAAACTTAGCTAACGCTCACAGGGCTCACAGCTATTTGTACTGCACTGTACTGTGAATAAACTAAGCAAAGAAGACCACTTGCATAATGAAGCAGTGTTTTTATAATTAGGTCTCCTTTCTGTTTATTGTCATGTACACACACCAGCATGTGGCTACACTCCTGCCAATGGTTTCACACTGTTTCACTGATCTACAGGTTTCGAATAATGCACCATTTAAGGCGACGAAAAAGGAGAGCTCACCAAGAGTAAGTGAACATGAATATTAACAAGTTTCAGAATTTGTTTTTGCCAAATGTTTTATGAGAAATTAAATGCATTTATCATGTTCAACACAACTCATGGACTCATGCAATGTATTTTGGTGAGTAACACTGAATGTAGATATAAACTTTCTTCACATGAAACTCCACTTTTTTTTTTTTTGGCTGACAAGATATGTAATCAGATACTCAAACCTAGAACACAATCAATAAACAAATATGTCCATTAGGAAAATTTTGTTTTTATTAAAAGAATTATTACATATTGGCTTCTCATCACTGTTCGATTGTATCACGACACATGCTTTTCAGTTCAGTCCACACATTCATCTGCATTATAACACCAAGTAAACATAATGCAGTGGACATACTTTACATCCACAGCAGAGAGGGCAGATGTAACAGAGCCTCTACAATGTACTTTTCTCCCTGCTCAAACTAGGAATCAACCTGGGCAACGTCTGAAGTGTCTGTGAGTGTTGAAACCAAAATATATGATAAACGAACATGAACATTAAACTCGAGTGAATTAGAGCTTTGATCAACTGGATCTGGATGGATGATGTAACAAGTTGTAACTTGTTTTGGGGAATAGAGGACAAAAGAAAAAGGATTTCTGACTATTGAAGACTATGAGAGTCTTATTGAAATGCTAACTCTTATCCTGGAATGAATCTACATCAGCTCAGAAGACGCTATTTCACTGCATTTCATTTTAAAGCCCACTGGTATTTACATATGTATGTTGGTGCATTTAGCTTGCTGGAAGTCTTGAACATATATGCAACTCTGCAACAGGGATACATAAAATGCTGTGCAACTAAGACAAGACAACAACCACCAGTTTATTTTGCCTCTTTACCTTATGTCTGTCTCTCAGTTTATCCTCTAGTGTCTCTATATCCAGTCTTCACGCTTTTTCCCATGTTATCCAGCACACACACCTCTGTCCCTCTCACACAAACCCATGCACACACATATCCACAGACACAGTTTCCTTGTCACACTGATTCTTTCTCTTTTGCGATTTATCTCTGCCTCTGTCTCTCTGATTTGTGCTCCTGTGATCCATGCAGGATGCCATTGTTTCATAATTCTGGGCCCCAGTGCCACAGCAATCTAGTATCAGACATTGCAAACACTGTGGAATACATAGATAGTGGGACACAAAGAGACAAACAGGGAGAGAGGGCAAAAAACGATGAACAGAGAGATTGCAAAATGAAGGATCTTTTTTTTTTTTTTGCTGGCATAGTTTTAAGAAGATAAGCGACAAACTGTAATCTAATGACATATTTTAGTTCATCTTCATAGCAAATGTGTTGTCTGTCAGAGAAACTGACTGAGCATTTTTCAAATGTGACCTAACACAGCTTTCCTGCCTCAGTTCAAAATTTTATTTGCACTCAGGTGCACGTTTTCCGAGGACATTATAAACCTGACAGTGCCACAAAAATTCAGGGTTTGGTTTTGTATTCCCTGCATCACTGCATATCCAATTTGGGAAAAGCCCTTGTGGTCTCTTGATGGATCTTCTAAATTATTCAATGCATTTATTTATAAATAAACACTTACTGGCCCTGTACCCATCTGTGTAGTTTTCTCTCCTGTAACTCTCTAACCTCCAGCAACCAATCAATCCAACCTGGTGAACAACCACAAACCAACCCCTCAACCAGTCCAAGACCTTCTCTTTTTATGTGGCATTGCTCTGAGGAAGGCAGCGACAGTCTGCTTGCAGTTCTTTGTTGGGGAATAGAAGAAAGAGAAAAGAAGCAAAAAAAAAGCTGAAGTCTGAGAATATTTGGCATTTTCAGCCACACCAGCTGCAATTCTCTTGGGATGACAATGTTGGTCTATTGGTCGGTCCCCTTTTGATCCAGTCTGAACTGTCTCTCAGCTGCACTTTAGTGTTTAGTGCTTCTGATTGAATGTTTGCATATTAACACGTTCAAAGGTCCACTGTGCCTAAGCAGAGTCTTACAAAGCCACTAGCATGGCCGCAGACACTTATTAGCACTTCCACTTTAGATTAACACATTACATTACACAACATGTTCACACCTAAACCTCATCTTGGGTCTGCCGTTTTAATCAAGGAATCAAATCAAAGAATTACACTGTCCCTGATATAAATGCTCCAGCAATACACAACACAGTGTCCTGATAAAAAGTGAAAGTTGTGAAGTCACCGAGAGGAACAAGTCATTACTAATTGCACATATATCCAGGCATAAAGTACTGCTATAGCAATCCTGTAGTTCTTCTAGTTATCATGCTTTCATGCTGAAGCCAAGCAGTGTCAAATTTATGATAAATCCTGGTTAAGAGAAGGGTCACAAACACGTTTATTCGCATTCTGATTTGTTGATTCAGACTGATCTCAGACTGAATCAACACATGCAAGAGATCAGACTGTTCAAACTGATGTGTTGATGCACACTTCTTTCCTATCACACTCTGTCTGTCTGTCTGTCTGTCTGTCTGTCTGTCTGTCTGTCTGTCTGTCTGTCTGTCTGTCTGTCTGTCTGTCTG
>JBBMJY010000001.1:18139866-18169585 GCA_037833715.1 Toxotes lorentzi
TGTGTGTGTGTGTGTGTGTGTGTGTGTGTGTGTGTGTGTGTGTGTGTGTGTGTGTATGTGTGTGTGTGTGTGTGTGTCGGTATCCCCATTTATATGATTCATTGCATAGACCACAGAGACATGTAAAAGACAGAGCTCTTGGAGAGAGATCGGGGAGGCAATGCTGTGCAACCAGGAGAAGCCTTTGATAGCGAGCTTTTCACCCAGCCTTTGAGAGTGGCCATTCAGATCAGGTATAAACCTTTTTTGCTTTTAGATGTGGTTGGTTTTACGCACGCTGAACCCTTAACATGCAACACAACAAGAAATAGCTGGAAGACACCTGTGACACATGGTGGTCAACACCCTCCCTAGGCCATGAGTGGGAGGAAGCAGAGACAAAAAGAGCAGGGGGAGCTGGTCAAAAAAATCTAAATTACAATAAATGTAACAATAACATGAGCAGTATCCTCATGCATTTTTACATTACATTGATTGTCTGAGAAAAAGTAGGGTTTGTGTGAAGATTCAACACTCTACAACTGTTCACACCCCTGAGTCAAAGCTAAAAAAAAAAAAATCAAAAAAAAAAATCAATATAAGCAAATAAGTCAATTCTATATACAGAGGCATCTTTCTGTCTTACTCTGAGTCTTATTGAGACATCAGGCTGTTCTAACAGCAAGAACTTATATATAGTTGAACTAATTCTTTTTAAAATATGCTTAAATGCACTGTTATTGTTGTCAGCATTTTACCAAACAGAAGAGCTTGAAGAGCATCTTTTTTCATATCCGTAAACATAAATCAGCATCAAAAACAGGCACATCCAGCTTCTTGCTTCTTCTTTTCTTTCCTGTCTTTCTCCTCTTAATTGTTTCTGTGTACAGTGTGTGGAGACTGGTATTGCTTCAATGAGCTCACTGAATAAAAGGCATAGTGTATGTCTCTTTCTCTCTTTTGATTCCTTCTCAAGAGTACTCACTACTCAGAGGCATAGCATAGATATTCCCTCAAAATCTACACCGTCTCTTTCCCTCTCTGTCGTCCTCTGTCTCCAATTATCTATTCCTGTATTTCTCCACCAGCCCCCTATATCTGTCAGTAACATTTTCAACCCACACTGGTGGTATAGTGGCAGGCTACTTTCCTTGATGCAACCTCATCTTGATTCCAAAATCAACTCCGCCATCTCTGGGCTTCTGTTTTCCTTACATGCTGGTACTTATCAATAATCGTGAGGCACACAGTAAAACCCAGACAAGATGGCAAACAGGGTCAAGTGAGAAGAGAGGCAGAATTCAGGGAAATGCATAGAGCAATTAGGATGCTGTCTTTAATACGCGCATGCTGCTGTAACAGCGTTATGTAAGAGCACGGACTTATCTTCTAACCACATACCAAATTTAACATGCACATGCACAATACACAGATATACACATACACACACTAAATCTTGCAATGTGTTTCTCAAAACAGGTTTAGGATATGGATGTGTACAAATACAATACATTATACATTATTATATATAATACATTATTAGGATACGAACAGATATAAACAAACTGAAATGTTTTGTTGACCCATCATTTCACCTCCCATTCTTTTTCCACAGTGCACTTCTTGTTGCACCATTAAGAGTCATAAAACTTTTCTTTAAACTCACTTTAGACCGTTTCATTTTGAAGCTTGGGTTTAAATAGGGATCATGTTTCGTTGACAGCAAAACTCATATGGCATAAGAGCATAATTTAACACAAAAAAAATGAAGCAATCGAGACGTCTAAAAACTTCCAGTTTAAACCTCTGGTGTGAATATAAACAGATGATGACATAAACAAATAGAGATACAGATAGTAGCTTTGCAGTCTTTGTCTAGAAAAAAAAAAAGAGGGCACTACAATTTTGAGAAAAAAGAAAAGCAACAGTCACCTCACATCTTGATGATTTTGGTGATTTTATTTACAAATGATGGAGAATCTGCTGACGTGTTTTGCTGTGAAGGCTTTTTTTTTTTTTAATTCCTTCAATTCAAATCGTGCACCATGAGAGGAATCAATGTGACAGTTTTCTGAAACAATGAGGAATTTATTTGTCCAGCCCTGCTCACCACACACAAACCAATCTCTATCCCTCTCTGTGACACATTGTGTCTTTATATTGCCCCCCTCCTGTCTAACTTTTCTATTCAGCCATCATTTTGATGTGATCTTCTATCATCCCCCTCTTTGGTTGTAAATATGTGTGCAGCTAAGTAGAACAGAGCGATATTTCCCCTTTCATGGCCTAACCGTCTGGTCTCTTGAGTCTGTAAATCTATGTGGCTTGCTTCCCAACACCGTGAGTAAAACAGGGAATAAAAATCCCTTTGTCTCAGACTCTATTAATTACTGATCTGTCTCTCTCTACTTTCTTGCAGTTTGTCTCAAACTACTAATAAGATTCCAGCCCATTAGTTTTGAACCATAATTTTAATTAAACATTTCCCAATGAACGTGAATGTTACTAATATTAAGCAATTACCTCTGACTGTTCACGTGCTGAATTAATAAGGATTCTCTTTTGCACCTCGTATTGAGGCCTACTTGACACCTGACATTTATACCTAGCCTGTTCTGGCGAGATTATAACAACGCTGCAGAAAGACCGTGACACACAAACTCCAGAATACTACAGCGCCATGAAATGTATCTCTCATTCCTCTCATTCATCGCAAATTTTCCTGGAGATACAACTGGCTGTGCTCTTCTAAAGAAAGACATAAAAAAAAAACATCCTGTAAGCTGCAGGTTATGTATTCTAGCAGACTCGGACAGCTTGATCAATATTTGTGAAAACGAGCAATTCAGAAACCATAGAACTTACACTGCATTATGGCGTCAAATTTGAACCCATTCACTGACATCAACATAAATGGGGCTCAGAATACCTTTGTGATTTTCAACACTGAAAGTAAATCTGTTGTAGTATTGAGACATCTGTGATAAATAATTACACCATGAGAAGCTGCCAACGGTTAAAAAAGGTAGGAACTCTAGAGAAATTCATCCACTCGCCAGCTGAGGTAGTTGAAGTAGAAGAAGTATTTGAGTCCTTTCCTCAAGTAAAAGTGATGATAACACAATGTGAAAATACTCCATTACAAGTAAAAGTCCTGCATTGATAATCTGACTTAATTAAAAGTAAGTATCAGTAAAATATACTTAAAGTATCAAAAGTACTCACTGTGCAGCAGAAGGACCCTTGTCAGCTTTTATAACGTTATATATTAATTAATTATTATTTCTGATGTATTATTGCATAACCAGGACTTTAATATTGTACCAGGTCATGGTGAAGCTGATCTAACTTTAGAGCTGCAATGATCATCGATTTAACAGTGCTTTGAGCAAGGGGAACATTTATCAGCAACTATGCTGAAAATTGATTATTATTTCAGGCGTATTTTTGACAGAGATCAGCTTCGCACAGTAACCGGAATATCTCTGGGATTTGGACTACATGTCATGCAAAACAAAATGTGAGGTCTTGGCTTTTTTTCCTCTATTTTTTGACATTTCATAGACTAAACAACTCATGGATTAATTAAGAAAATCATTGGCTACTATTCAATAATGAAAATAATCACTAATTACAGCCATAACTACTATGTAAGCATCTTCTTCTAGGTATTATCTAGAAAATAACTATAGTGCAGTAAAACGTATGTAAAGTAAATGTACATAATGTCTTTAAAAAGTACAGTCCTTGAGTAAATATATTTAGCTACTTTCCATCACAGTCATCCTCTAGCCTGCTTATCACGTGCAGAGTGGCTGGGAGGGACTGGAGCTTCTCTCAGCTCACACTGGGTGATAGACAGGGTACACTTTGCACAGGTCGTCAGTCTATTACCCAGCTAACGTGTATAGACAGCTAACTGTTCTCTCATATTCACACTTGCTCGCAATTCAGAGTCTCCAATTAACCTAACCCGCATGTTTTTGGACTTGTGGAGGAGAATGGACCAAAGTAAAACAAGCATGGGATAAAACTTACAAACTTAAAAGAGAAAGACCCCAGGTGAGAAAAAAAACCTTCAAATTCAGGACCTTTTTGCTTTAGGGATGCCAGTAGTGACTTTTTTTTTTACGTTACCCATGTTAAAAACAGCTTTTCTGTCAATGCCAGATTCTGTGTTTTCCTAACTTCCACACAGTTCAGTATAAAGATTTTATCAGATTTGCAGTAAAGGCACTGGTATTAAATTTGTATTGATGCTGGCAGATACCTTGAGTTGAGGTATCAGGATTGATATGAGGAGAGATAAAGCTGGAATGGTGAAAAGCTGATGGACAGAAAATTAACTGGCAGTTATTTTAATAATCACTTGATTGTTTACGGCTTTTTTTCTAGAAAAAAAATTCAAGAATAGATTGGTTATAGGTTTTCAATTGTTATGATTTTCTGCAGTTTATATAAATATTATTGCAAACTTTATATCTTTGGGTTTTGGACTGTTGGTCAGACAGAACAAAATGTTTCAAGACGTCACCTTGTACTTTGGAAAACTGTGATGGACATTTTTCTCTCTAGCATTAACAAAAACATGGCTTTAAAGAACATGGTTTACTAATAACATTCACCTAAGTACTGTTAAGGAATATTGATAACTTTATATTCTCAGTTTATCACTTTACTTCAGGTAAGTACAGATTGTGAAGGAATTGGAACAACAGCTCGTTCGTACTGTCTGAGCCAACAGGTGGCAAAACATATTTCACCTACCAGCTAAAACGTACACAAACAAACAAATTGCAGCTGCTGATAAAATCATATTCGCAGGAATGAACTGTCACTTTTGTTTTTAACATAAATTACAAATGCCTTAGTAAACAAACACTTCATGCTTTCCTAAAATTTATCTTGAAATAGATTGTCTCTGTGGGAAAATGTGTTAAATGTATTTCTGCATCATCCAGACTATCCAGGGTAATGCAACATGACAATTAAAGCTGGAGGCTGGGCTATAAGTTTTTTGGTAATGGGTCTGAGCCATTGATTTGATTCATTTTGACACAGCAGACAGCCTATAAGCATAAAACACCATCTGTTTCAGTGGAGAGTTTAAGTAGCAAATAGACTGGTCTTACAGAACATTAAATGACTTCAGGCATCTTTAATATGTCACTTGAAGTAAGTTACACCGATAGGACAGCTTGTCAGAGTTTGAAATTAACAGTTTAAATACGCGAGCAAAAACAATCGGGCGGTTTGTTCTTCGTTCACGTTTTCTGAGGAAACTGTTTCGTGTCATCATTAAGTCAGGTTTATGGAAAATGTACGTGAAGTTCACCAGATTGTCTAAGTGTCTTCTAAATTATTTTATTGTGTGTTATCTGATCTTGTGATTTTTACACTTATATATTCATCATATATATTTTTCCTGAAATGTAGGCTACATTATGTGATAGCCATATTTTTTTAATTGCCCCGGTGGGGATGAATGGTGGTACTAAGCTGGATTGGACAGAACTGAACTGAATCATCATTTAATAAATGTGTCCTGTAATTTCTGTTAATATTATTATTATTATCTGTAGTAGCATCAGTGTCGTCAATTATTTTATTTATTCTGCCCCCAGTGTGATGAATTCTCAAAGTTTTTTTCAGCAGCATTTATAAAAAACTTTTCTATAAATGCATATTTCCAATATACAAGGAACTGTGCTTCTGTGTGGCTGGGTTCTGCTCTTATATTTCACCTTTTCATCACTGCCTTCTGACTTGCACAGCTCTCTCACACCTTCCCTCTCACTTTCAGATGCACAGCAGACACTAACACAGACACCACACATGCTGTCACACACACTGATATACACACACATACATGCCTGTCATGTAATCATGAAATCACTTCTAGCTGCAGATGGTGACTCATCTTTTGTCCCGGGTGAAACCATATCTGGCAATGAGGTCGTAAGACATTTTAGATTTGGGGGAGGTGGGGGTTGTGCAGTGTGCCACTGTGGGGAACTCCTCACTAAACAGCATGCCTTACAGCTGGTTAAAACAAAGATATTAGCTGCCCATAAAGCTTGACAGTCACATAAAAAATTAAATGTTGTATTCCCTTGACAGCAGTATCACACAATTATCAGGATGCTGCTCAGCTGTGAGAAAAGGATTGTTTATAGAGTGATTTCTAACACTCAGAGTGATTTTGTGCTCTTACTATTTTAACTTCAAAATGGAATTATGGACTGAACTGACATCTCTTAATATCTCACTTGTTTTACATTTGCATTAACATGCAACAGATTGGTGAATCTAACCTAAGACTACAGGTCAGACAGTGCAGATGATGGTCCTACTGTACACGCTGCATGTTAGTCATTAAAATGGTGCTTAATTTACTCCATGTGGGTGTGGTGGACATAAGACCAGTCCTACTGGTGTTTATTTAATAATGCTTACTAAGACACTGACTGCGTCATGTCGACAGGCATTCAGAGGCAAATCTCCTTCAGCATCAGGTGTTAGTCAGTGACCTCGACCTCAGTTCAAAGACTGAGAGTAAAAAATACCCCGTATGGCGCTGGTGCGGGCATCAAAGGACAATTTACTCCATCATTACTTATCCTGATGGAAGGGTTTGTGTCATTATACACCGTCTGCTATTTAATTCTCCCCACCGACCACAAAGGAGGACACACATCCGTGGCGACTCAATTACAGACAACAGTACAAACACGCGCACGCCGTAACTACACAAACCCGGCGGGCTGCTCATCAATATGACCGACAATGGATGACCTTGTGCATGTATGCTCGGGTCACCTCGTGCGAAAACCACCGCGTATGCGAGCATCCACTATGGATCCAAATAGAGTACAACAAGTGCCCAAGTGGCCGTCTCACAGACAGTCACTACATTGCCACCTTGGGTGTATGCAACATCCATTCTCGCTGCTATCCCAGGTTTTTCGGTGCGTTTTGGTGAAATGCAGACAGGCAATAACAGAACCATCACAGCAGTTACCATAAGCTTGTTGGAATGACCCCCAGCATCATTACTTGACATCAACGTGACACACTCAAGGGCATCTGGCAACCAACGCGAGAGCTTTGAACTGTACAGAGTGCCTGGGTTAAAATCATCTACCGACGCCCGCTGAAATCTTTTCCTCACCTTTGCCGTTATCTTCTTCTCTGTTGAGATGCATGACTCTTCTTACAATGTACTCATTTAGGCTGCGTTCTTCTTGTAGCAAAGCTGTGCTCTTTTCCAAAGAGTTTTCAAGATAAACTCTTATTCCAATTTTTTTCTTGGATTTGTGGTCCCGCTTTTGCCCGCTTATTGTCTTGTTCGGCTGGCACGCATGGACGCGCCTGCACTTGTGCGTCCTCCTCCTCTTGTGCTGGAGCAGGTAGTCTAGGTGATGTTGGGAGTCTGTATGTATTTTGGCTCTCTCACTTTCTCCCTCTGTCTCTCTCAGTCTCTTTTTTCCCCCTCAGCCTAGAGGAGCTCAAAGGGATGGTCGCAGCAAAGGTTTTAGGGAGGAGACGGCAGGCAGACGGGCGGGGTGACGTGAAGTAAGTCGGTAGGAGGTCGTCTACTCATAGCTGAGGCGAGGAAGCCGTGCGCCCTCACTGTTGTTGACCATTTCATCAGAGGATCCCGTCTTTAATCTCACAGCACACCGACACATTCTGCGCACACTTTCACTTCGAAACTACACTCTGATTTCCAGCTCATGATGAAATCTGAGCAGATATAAATGAGAATATTCATATGCATAATTCGTATTTTTATATGGGCCATTATCGCTCATATTTAAAAAGAACGCCCTGGGATGCAGCTTTCAGGCTTGTTGTAGCCACAGTATTTGATAATAATGGTAATTATGACAGACAGGCGATTCCAATAATCAATATACAGTATAATACAGTTTGCCGCTGCTCTGTGAGATGAAAAGAGCGCAGGTGAAAACAGAAGTATAAAAAAAATGCTGGTAATGTGACAAGCAATGGCATGAATTAATGGGTTTTTTTTTTTGTTTTTCAAAATCAGTCCCGATCGTCAATCATGCTTATCAATAATCACTGGGATTCACGTGACAAGCTCTTTACGCACAGCCTGCAGAAGTTTTACCTTTTATCTCTCGCTCACGTGTTGAGCCTGTATCGGGCTTTTCATTAATGTCAGTGTCATGAGCAGTCTGTGTGCTTTCATTATGATCATCATGCCATTACAGCCAATAGGCCCATACAGTCGATAAGGCACATTTACTCACCATTCACGTTCGCCCGGAGCCATGCGTGTAACACGGCTCACTGGCGGTCTCTAGCGTTACGCATCAATCATGGCAGTCATCTGGATGTTGATATGGGAGATCATTCCTCTCGTCCATTATTATAGGCTGTTATATAAGACAGACCAAGGTCAACGGTATGTTTAGTACATTTAGAAACAGATGAGTGCTATAATTTGTGACATTGGACTGTATGAATAAAATTGGACTTGACGTTAACCTCTAAGATAACTAAACTCATGCATTAAGTGTCTCACTAGCAGTGAAAGGTAGAGGACATTATATAGCACGATAGTGAGAAAAATAAACCATTATTAAGCATAAACATTCCTGTATATATGTGGATTATACGTGCACATGTATTTGGGTGAATCTTTCTAAATTACATCTATTGGATCCATAGTCTATTATTTATATTAATTATTCTATGTTAATTTGGGGAGTTCATCAGAATCCGGGATCTAAGAATAAAAGATGTCATATGCGGTACAGATCTGTGATTTTGGGCAGCATAAATAAAACTGATGTGACTTATCTACAGTTCACAAATTGCAATGTAAATAACTTGTAAAGATCTTGAATAGCACAAAGCTTACGTCTTGTGTATAATGGAACGGCCTATTTCTCGCTACAAATACAGTTTGCCACAGAACACAGATGGGAAATTAGGCTTTGATTCATCATCCATGCTTTTTTAAATCATCACATCTCTATTTTGGATTACAGTAACTTCATCAGTTCAGTGCTCTGCTATGTTCAGTCTGAGTTTGACATTTGTTCCTTTGTTCTACCACCCAGATTTCTCTCTGACATCTCTCCTTCAGACAGCTTGTTTAAGTTTTTGTGCATTACTAAAGCAGACAGTCTTCCAGTACATCCCTGCTGGTTCTGTTTGATGGTTAGTGTGGAATCTACTTTATCTATTGCACACAGTGCATTAATTCCCGAGATGTTAGACACAAAAGACTTTTCTTGTTTCAAACTTCTCATTGCATCAGTTCTCCTCAACCTCATTTTTTCTGCCACTATCTTTGTGATGAATATTTATTAGTATGTCACAGTGTCTTCTCTGAGCTCAAAACAACACATTCATCAGCACAACTCCAGCCATGCTTTAATCCTCCAGTGGTTTTCAGTACATCACGTAACTTCTTCACAGAGATTTGTTCATTCTCTGGGCTGTTGTTTTATTTGAATCTATAAAAGAGAGATTCATGAGCACTCACAGACTCCAGGTAAGTTTAGAGTCAATATTTGGCAATCAACACCATTTCTGTATTAAAGCAACACAGCCTTGGGAATAATGTGCTGTGTTGTTACAGCATATTTATAGGCCTCAGATATGCACAGTTCAAATGACACAGCTACACAACAAACAGGTGGGCCAGCAAATATGAGACCATATATGACCTGACAACTTAACAGCATTTCATACCCTCCTATTGGAGGGTCAGTGTTTATCCCATCAATGAACTGCACAATGTCAAGGCAAGAAAGGAAAACCACTTCCATTCCGTTCTACTCTGTCGAGGCCTACCTGCAGAAGTACCAGTACCTACCAGCAAGAGCCCAATGAAATCCCTTCTTCTCTGAAAAAATCCTTAGAAAAGTGGTAATTTGGGGATTGCAGGATGTAGCCTTTTTTATGTTTTTATGCAGATTGTTTGTTTTGTTGTTTTTTAATAGAAATCTGACTATAAAGTGCAATCCATTGCAAAATATTCCCAAAGAGAGGTCTATTTCTATCCATACTCCAGAAGAACGAGGAGGAAGAGATTTGACACACAGGTGCAAATATGATCTCAGGGTGGTAAGAATATATTTACCAGCTAAGACAGCCTTGTTTTCACCTTGTGAGTCTGTGCATGTGTCATCAGGGCAAAACGTGGTCCTGGAGACACCTACTGTAGTGAGAAGTACCACAGAGGTGGTTTTGAGTAGTTTGGCAGGTGTTTATATGTTGGTCTGCCTGGACTAGATAGATTCTGTCACTGTGATAGCGTCACAACACAAAAATGTTACAGGTGCTCAGAGACCTCCTACAACATCACAGCTGCTCAAAGAGCAGTTTCAGTCAGCATGTGATAAGAGGCTTAGAGAGTACAGATAGGTCAGTGTTGTCAATCAAGCTACAGTTTCAGTGGGTTAGTGAATGGTCATAACAATACCATGACTTGTCTACTTAGATTTGCAAAATGAAACATGCATGAACTAATGCACCACTGAACAAAAACCACTGACCCTTCTATTGTCAAAAAAGGTACATACAGTGTAGTGATATCAACACTGACATCAGTCAATGAGATGATGTGTCTTTTATGTAACCTGTTTTTTCTCTAAATATACTTATACTAATTATATTATAATCCAAAGTGGAGGAACCTCTGTCTGTCTGTATTTCGATTTTCTGGACAACTGTTCATCCAATTGTCTTCAAACTTCTGCTGAGGACCCAAGGAAGTGCAATAGTAATTGTGACGTTTTTGGATGAGCAGTTCTTGAGGGAATTGAATGAGATTCCTCCATTTATTTTGAACTGCTCTCGCTGTTGTCATGCTCCGACAGGCGAGTGGTTTGGGTTCGTACCACATAGGCATTCCCTCCATGTCATTCCTCTCATCTCTTTCCCCACAATTCTTTTGTCTTCTGTGTTTCTATCAAATAAAGCCCCAGTTTAATTTATTTTAACTAATTCAATTCAATTTAATTTAATTTGATTGAGTACATTTAATAGAGTAAGTTTTATTTTATTTTGGCCCAGCCAAAGCCCAGACTTAAAACCCCATAGAACAACTGTGAAGAGACCTGACGATGGCAAGTATCCAATCTGATGTGATTGAGAGGATTTGCCTAGAAAAATGGGATAAACTGTCCAAATTCAGGTGTGTAAAGCTTATAGAGACTTACCCAATAAGACTTTGTCACTATGGGTTATTGAATGTAGACTGATGCGCAAAAACAGAAATTACATCTATAACACAAAGTGGACAAAAAGTGAAGGGGTCTGACTACTTTCTGAGGACATATCCCTATATCCAAAAAGCTCTTCATTAAAATAACATTAACAGAAATTAATTTTGAATTAACTTTTGTAGACTTCCCAGTGTGACATGCCCTATTTGACCTGAGGCAAATACTCTGTCAAAACTAAAATAAGGCTTGAGAGGAATTTGAACTTTTCTGTGTAGTGGCCTATGAAAGAGTAACTGATCCTTTCTAAAGTAAGAGCAGCTTATTTTGTTTAGATTTTATAGTAACAGCATCCACATCACCAGAGGTAGACTGATAATCTGATTCTTCTGCCAATGTCCAGACAGATCCTGTTTACCCCATTATTTTAAAAGAAGGTTTTAAACAGCATTAAAACTGTGACAGGATAATAAAGGGCTCACACCAGGCTAATCAAAAGTGGCAAATTAAGCAACCTCACACTTCAAGAGGGAGGCAGGGGAAGAGGTCAGGCTTTTGAATGAAGGGGTAATAAGAAAACATTGTAAGATGAAAAATACAATTAAAAAACAGAAAAAAAGAAAGGAAAATAAGGTAGAAAGGAAAACATAATCTAGCAAAAAAGAACAAAACAAGAAAAAATGCCTCTTAGGATCATTTGCCTGAGTGATGCTTCACAAGCATATGTTAAACATAAGCTGCTCTGTGCTTTACCCAAAAGACTTCAGATGGTAATACAGAGATGGCAAAGATGGCTTTAATATTAAGGATACTGAAAGGCATCATCTGAGTATATTAACTAAATATGTAAATAAAAAGACAACAACAAAACTATTCAGTTTACAGGGTGTTGTGGTTGGTGTTTCTTCAGACAGCACATGTGATTGCGTCCTGTCCTTTATCATGAACTGGCCTTCATTTGGCAATAACAAAGTCTGTTTACTTTCTGTTACTAAATGGATGTGGCAGGAGTTGGAGAGTTCTCTCCAATGGAAGTCATACATGCACAACAAAAGCAAAAACTGAAGCAGTGGAGCATATCAACATCACCACCAATAAATATATATTTGTATTTTCTTGAAATATAACCCTTGTTCTTAATTAAAGAAGACAACATAACCATAAGAAATCGAAAAATAATGAATAAAAAAAAATCTCCTCCACCTTTTTGTTTACATAAAGCTCACTGTTGTCCCTGCTCTTGTCAGTAAAGTGCAATTGCACAACTAGAGAATTTCCTAAGCATGTCTGTCCAGTATTTCAGATCATTAACCATTACTCAATTGGAGTGGAATTTCCCTTAATCAAGAAATCCTGCAACTCAGCTTGTTTCAGAACAGTATAAAAGAAAGGTCCTCGCTCACTGACTATGATCTATTCTATGAGCTATTAAGACTATTCTCTGCAGGAACTGCAAGGTAAGTTTAAATTTTAAGTTGGTGATAGAACCTTAAGAAAATATGTATTAAATTTTGTGTTTTTAATGATGAACTATCTGTAACTGTTTTTTGTTTTTGTTTTTATAGACCTCTATAACCATGAAGTTGCTTCTGGCAGGAATTGTTCTGATTCTAATTGTGGAAACCAGTGCTCAGTGGTACACGTTTCCTGTTGAAGCTGCTCAAGGTTAGAAACATTACTTTTTTAATTAATGCCTTTACAAGAACAGTGTGTGTAACTCTAAGTCTTACATGCAGGGTTATGTGTTTTACATGACGATGACATGGTTTATTTCCTGAATTCTCTCGTTCGTTTTTACTAAACCTTGTCTGTTGTCTTTATGACCAGGAGCTCGGGATATGTTGCAAGCCTATCAGGACATGAGGGAGGCCAACTGGAAAAACTCAGACAAATACTTTCACGCCAGAGGAAACTATGATGCTGCCCAGAGAGGAGCAGGGGGGAAATGGGCAGCTGAAGTTATCAGGTGAGGAGCAAAGAGTAGATAAGCATTATGCATAAGTGTGACATAATTCAAAGGCATTATATCTGTTGTCAGTTCTATGCAGAGCATTTCATGTAATTACATAACATCACCTGATAAAGCATTCTGCAGGCCTGCTTCGACAAGACTCCATCTCCAAACCTGCTCAGTTTATTAATATGTATTAATTATTTAATTAATTAATTATTAGAAATGTATTAATCTTTTATTCATTCATTTTAAATACTATGCCCTTCTAATCTATAAGGTTTCTCATCTTGGGCTCTCTACAGCTCTTTGTAACTATGCTTAAGACTATGTTTTGAAAAGTATTTTTTACTTTTAAAAAGCAGTACTGATGTTGTCTATTTTCCTATTCCAGTGATACCAGAGAGTGGGTGCAGGAAAAATTGGGTCATGGTTCTGAGGACTCTGAGGCTGATCAGATAGCAAACCGCTGGGGGCGGGATGGACGAGACCCCAACCACTTCAGGCCAGAGGGACTTCCTGACAAATACTGAGGATCAAAAACACTGACTTATAATAAAACTAATGAAAGAAACTGATAGTGTTGCAGTTACTGACAACAGTGTTTTACACAACACACACTGACATCAGATGTTTTGTTTTCTCATTTGATTTGACCCATAACTGTATCTGTCATGTTTTATTGTTACTGTACACCTCCAACCTCCTGCCACTTAATCACTAGTCATCATTACTGTAGAGGAGAATATATTTTCAGATTATTTATCTGATTAAAAATATTCCCCAATTCAGAAATTTCTCACAAAATGTATCAAACATTTTAAAAGGAGGAAATTCAGAGAGGAAAAGAGGAAATTCAAAGGCAGATGCCTCTGGGGTGCAGTAAGAGTTGTATACAGCCATTGCTTATAGATCCAATACCAGATTAATTGCAACATATTAAGTCAAATATAAAAGCTCTAATATCAGTTCTTCACATTATTCTCCCAGACAAAAAGTTATTGAATAGATGAATGAACAACAACAAAATTTTGTTTATACACATGTACACAGTGGTCTCACAAATACAATTGGCTGCTGTTCTTCTTTTAGTAATTAATTAAAATTAATATTTCTCTTTTTTATATATATTTTTTTCCTTCTGTATATTTTGCCATACTTGATAGTTATATTATAAATTACTGTTGTTGTTTTTTTTAATGTACAGTGAAAACCAATTCTCTGTTGGTGAAATAATGTTGCTTTAAAAAGGGATTAAGTCCGGTTCTCTGTGGCATTTGAGGATTTGCTGTGACAGATTTCAGCCCTGTCAATCTGTGACCGTGCCCTTGAAGCTTCATTCAGCTGTAATGTTAAGACATGGCCACTGAGTGGCAGTGCTAGCCTCCACCTGAAACCTGAGCCTGAAAAGCTTCAGAGGGAAACCTCCCTGACTTAACTTTTTAAGTTTAATTTGATTATGAAAATAAGTTGTTTTTTTCCATCTCAGCATGGATAAAACAAAAAAGGCCAATATCTCAAAACCTGCTGCATGGATAACAACAGAAGTTAGGTACTGACCCTTTAAAAGTTCATGCCGTTTACTTTACAAAACTTGCTACTGATTTAAATACAATTTCAAATTCCTCAAAGGCTTTTGAAGGTTTTGCACACCCACGTAGCTGTTATGCATTATTCTGATTGATTACTCTAGAAATTATACGAAGTCAGAATGATAAATTTGAAGGTTGTCATCAGTCAGACATTAACAGCAATGATAAGCTGTAAGCAAGCACAGTCTATTCACAGCCCCAAGAACTGCTCTCGTCAGGAGAATAAGTGAAAACGACTGTGTGGGGTGGGACAAGGCTGAAATACGACTTAAATAAGAAATAAGACTTAAAAAGAGAGAGAGAGAGAGAGAGAGAAAGAAATCCAACCCTTCAAACAATTTGGCCCTCTTTTTTCAGACAAAAGTGGCAGCAGGACGTGGCATATCAAAGAACACATTTTTGTTCTTACCTTATTATATTATTTTCTATTGTTTTGTTTGTTTTATATACGTTAATAAAACATTATTTCTTGTGCCACTGAAAATTTGTTTGGAGTTGAATAACTTTCGGCTGCTATCTTTGTTTGGCTTGGGAAAAAAAATTATAATTGGCCAACAAAAGGATATTTCTTGTTCATATATAGTATAATCTTTGTTTTGTCTAGAAATGTCTTTAACAAAGTGATGAGCGTTTCAAAGTTTGGCCTGTAGATAAATGAACTGGCCATCCCTAATGTTACCTACCTAAAAAAGCGTGAGTTCCTTTTCTTAAAAGGACAATTAGTTTAACAGGTGATGTCTGGAAATACCCAGAAGGTCGTTTTAAAAACATGTACTATACCTGGCGATATTTGCAGAATCTCCGAGGACTCTTCCAGTCATCCGGATTCAAAATATTCCGTCCACAAAATTGTAAAAAAAAAAACAAACAAACAAACAAATAGACAAAAACCTTCCCACGTTGCAACTTAACTTGCCAATCAAAACAAAGATGGCTGCCACTCTGCCACCTGGATAAGAAAGAAGCGTCGTAACTTGGGAAACGGGTTAAAACTATTTATATATATAATGCAGCGGATAAGAGATTTTCACAGAGTTGGCAGGGGGGTCTTTGGATATTTTGATAATGTGGACAGGGGACAAGTGATTTTACACGACCTTCTGGATTTATGAAACAATATTTTAGGAAAAAAAAGCGCTAGTTGTCACTCCACTCCACCTAACAGATCCAAAGAGGGGCTAATCTAAGGTTAGCTAGCTGTTAGCTAATTATAAAGCTAACATATGCAAACGCATTAAACATTTTACACAGTTAAAACCAGCTTTTATACGGTTATATATATATATATATATAATTTCCTGTGTCAAGTAAGTGCATCAAAAACAACTGCTAAATTATCTGTGCAACTGTTTCCAGTATAGTTATATTTTGTGGTAACGTCTGAGTAATGGATTACTCTTGTTGTACAAGTAACGATCGAGCTCGCGCTGCTCGGGTGGCGTACCAGGCTCTCGTGCAGGCGGTGTGTTCACGGACCAGACAACTGCAGTGGGGCTCGGTTGATGTTATACTCGTTCCGGGGCGCCGCTGTCAGGCACTGTGCCTACGGTTTCAGTCGGTGAAACACACACTGAGTGATGCGCGACCAACCAACACCATCCCCCACGAATCTGAAAAGGAGGTGACTTGATCAGCATATGAAAGTGTCCAGGTAAGGCTGTTTTAAATTGTCATAACGACACGGCTAATCATCGGTAACATACATCGTACAACATCGATGAACCCCGCTCGTGAGGCTATAGTGTTTCTCCTCCAAGACATCCGGAGGAGCGGCGGATGGATGCTGCTCGCTCAGCCTGTGGATTTGCCCTCAGCGTCGATACGAACAACGGGGCGGTGAGCTTTGACCGAAAACGTGTATCGCTTTGAAAGTCAGGCGTATAATTTAGGCACTATTCTTGAGTAACTCCGTTAAAAGATTGGAGCTGCCTTTGGAAGTCTGTTCACACCTAATGCTACAATCCACGGTGATTCATCCATGCGCAGCCTCGTCTACGCCTAAAATTATCGATTGTAGTTATATTGCCATAGGCTTATAGTGTCTCATCAGATGAGGAAGGTCATTAATTTATAGACGTCCTTAATGGTCCAATTTCTTTCCTGCATCGTTTTGTTAAACGGAACCTTAGGCATTTGTAGGCTACTCTGAGATTTCTTTGTGGAAATGGATTTTTCAACCCTGATATCTGTTCTATACATAACCTATACATCCTTTTATGATAATATAATAATGACATATTCAGTTGAATTCCTCCTATCTTCCTTCACAAGATTGAAGTTGAAAACTGTGCAAGGTACACTACACTCCTGCATCTAAGTACAACCCCAGTAGTGTCTGCTGAAAATACTGGTTTCAAGTTGTGTAAGACCTCGATGTAGTGTAAAGCTCATATGTATCATAAGCTTATATTTGGTGGAGGATTTGTGTATTCTTTAGTGCCTGCTGTGTACCACTCTGTGCAAGTGCCAGCCACAGGGGAGGGCAGTTGCTGACAGGCGTTGTGTCTGGCTGTTCATTGTTCAGAGAGAGCCGGGGACAGGCTCACAGGGTCTGCTTTCATGCAATGTTATGTTCATACAATGTTATGTTCTCACCATCTGTCCTCATCCAGTCATGCAGAATGCTTTTTGATCACCATCCTCCACTTGTGATGTGATAGCCCTTCAGGCTTTTTGACGTTTAGAGTGTAAGTCTTGTTTTGGTGGTTTCTCTTTTAACAGCTGTATTTGGGGCCCACAGTGGAACGTACAGTACATGTTAAGCTGTATTATGTTACTAACAGTGGTGTAAACCTTATAGTTTGATACAGTAATATTTAGATCTTTAAGACTTCCATTCAGTATTTGGCAATATTTGAAATGATTCAACATGATTGTTCGCCTCTGTAATATGTAATCACTGGATCAAAATAATAGAACAGAAAAAAAAAAATTGTATTTCACTAAAATGAAGTAAATATTTGGATAGTAGGTTGCTGAGATTAAAAAGACAAATTGCGGGCTCTTTTTGCAGCCTCTGTACATCTTGACCAAAAACATGAGCACTGACAACCCCTGTAGCCAAGGAAAGCAAGTAAGCAATCACTCACTTACTAATGAAGCAAACAAAGAGGTTAATAGAATAAACATAGAAGAAGGGGTTTGTAACAGTGGGGAGAGTAGAACAGACAAAAGGAGAACAATGGCTGTAGCGCAACTGAGGAAGAGAGTGATGACCAGGGCTGCGGACGATGAGGGCAGATAGAGGAGAGTAATGTATGGCTATATGGCTAGAGAAAGTGAGGGACCCCCAGAGAGCCATGATAGAAACCTATAAGACCGTGGAGGATGCACACAGCATGCTGACTTGCTGCTATGTTGAAAGTGGAGAAGCTAAGTTTTCAACATTTCCCCCTTCTCCTTCCATCATTTCCCCTAGGTCTCCCAACACTTTCCAGACATTGTCCTCTTGTGCATATCTCTGTCACTACCCTCACCATCTCCATAGCCAGGGACAGCTTTCTGAGTAGTGCTTTCACTGAAGGACAAACACCCTCCCTGCAGCCTGTTGGGATCTTATTGATGCTGCAGCCAGAGGATACTAAATTGGACTCCGGGGGAGGACACAGAATAGGGCAACAGCCTCCAGCACTGCTGCACAAATTATGAGGGATAATAGTAACTACTTGGAAATCTGTGATTAAATCATTACCCTATCAAGGCAATTGATCTAAACACACTTGTTACTAGATTTGGCCAAACAACAATATGTCTTTAGCAGAAATGGGTCTGACCTATCATTGTGAATGGCAGTGCCACAGGGAAATCAGTTATTTGTTACATAATGTCATGTGTAATATCTTCTTAAAAGCTTTTCTCCGTAAGCTATGGATCGCACACACCAAACGTTTACATTTTCTGCTCTGCTCTCAACACTGGTGTGGGCGGAGGTACAATAACAGACTATTATACCCTCTGGCAAAAACCAAAGATTCCAACATAATAAAAATCTATAGGTAGGGCTACAGGGTGGAGGGTGGGTGTTGATTTTCATGTTGCAGAACTGTTCTAGCAAAAAGGCAACTGAAACGATGATTTATGATTAGGCTTTTGTAAGATAAGTGGTGCTGCAGTGGCGTTACACACAGCGTTACACACTGCTGTAGAATGGCTTTGTGTGAGCAATTAAAGCAAGCTAATTTCTGTCCCTCACAGGGTGATGGACAGTTAGCATGCAGAAGATGGGTAATCCACACAGTTCTGTGGTAAATAGCAAATAGAGATGTACTGAAGGATTACAGATGAGGGGGGCTAGGTATAATTTACACCTTTAAACCACTGGAAATTGATGTATTTCAATATAAGATTTATAAAATAACTGAATAATGCTGTAGTCCGTACAAATGGATGTTGTACTGCAAGATGAGCCCGTGGATGATATTTTGGTGGAAAACAAATATGCTGCCAGTTTACACTATCAGCATTTTTACAACTTGCCATATGTTAATTAACAGCAGTTCATCATTATGTTAATAGAAAAACATAATCTGCTCTGTATTATGTTTACCTCAAAACATATTTGCATATAAACTTGAATTCTTGGAGACAAGGTTGACTTTATGTAAGAAGGAAATCTGAGCATCAAGCCTTAAATTGATGATGTTATCAGGCAACATGTTTTTTGCAGTTGGTCTTTTGCAACAGTGGGGTCATGTAATTTTTTTTTATGAGATAGTATGTCCAGATTGTTTTTGTGTGGATGTGAGGTGCGTTGCGTTGAATCAGAAAACATCCCTCTTTTCCAGTAAGATCACTATGGTGTCATGTTGTCCTATGAGTTGTTCCATTATTCAGTCTGTGGAGGATTTATCTCCAGATGATGTCACCACTACAGTCTGTCTTCTGCTCAGTAAACACTGAGCTGTACAGTATAAAAAAAAAAATGTTTATGAATCTCATATATGAATTGTCATACACAAATTTTAACTTAGTCTGACTCACTTTGTTTGTGCAATTCGCTCTTACAAAAAGCCCTTATAGGATTTTTCTCCAGAAGTGACCCTAAATGCCAGTCAGGTTGTCAATCAGATTTAGAGGATTGTGCAGGCTTGGCAGAAGTATGTGCTCTTTGAGTTCTTTATAGTTCTGTTTTGCAGTCAGCCATATCAAGCTTAATTTAGAATAAAACCTAGGCAAAAACTTTGTAATGGCAAGCTCAAGTAGTCAACAGCGAGAGAGAATTTAGAGCTGACAGAGGCATTTCACCTCTACATGTGCTGATTGAAAATATGCTGAACCATTCTGTCCCTACTGGTTGTGTTTCGTAAGGTAATTTGAAATACAACTGTAACCTAATATATATACAGAATATATTCTTCGGTTCAGCGACTGTCTTCCACTGCACAGCTTTGCTGGCTGTTCTGTTTGCATATTAAGGACTTTAATCTTTTGTTTTTGATAGTCTTGAGCAATCTGACATAGATATTGCTTGTTAAGGCTGTGTTTGTAAGTAATATCTGGAGAGAGATAATTCTGCATACTGTAACCATACACAGTGCCTGGCCATATAACAGTTACAGTCAGTTCTCCCTAACTAAAGCATGAACATCCTGAAGGAGTTGGGTCAGCCCTTGTTGTCCAGCTCTTGACATTGTTCTAGTACCATACACATGAATATGACAGCCATATTAGTGTTACTCAAGTTGTTTTGACAGTGCTGTCTCATTCGATTTCTGTTTTTCCTTGAAAGTGTGATCTGTGTCTTTGCCACTGTCATGCTTTTTTTTTTTTAAATTCTCACTAGGCCTCTTTGATCTGGAGACAAAGCTATCGCCGATAGCTTTCACTCACTGGATAACATGGATCAGAAATGGCTTGATGGGTCTTTGAGAGGCCAAGCGTTACTCTCAAAGAAGTGTTGACTTCTGGCTCAGGGGTATGACTTGCTATTATCTTTACTAACAGGTAAAGAAAATGTGTAGAAATCCAGGTCACATTCTGTGGATCACTCAGGCATGGTTAAAGGGGCACTGTTTCAACATTTCTTGTTTCATTGTTGGTGACAGTTCTGAAAATCTGAGCCAGTCTTTGAGCTTTGTTTGATTGTTGTTTTTGCTCTGAGGGGAAAAGAACCTCGGGAGCTCTGTTATGCTTCAGCTGGTGTATAGATAAGTATAAGCCCCTTTACAGTTTGAGAAGTCTGCCTCCAGATTGCATGAAACACTCTTCTTTACTCCCCTGACATTCTTCAACACATCAGTGACTTGTGCCTTGCAGAAATCAATATCAAAGCAGGGACTGGTTGAGGCATGGAGAGGCTTGTGAGAGATGTTGCAGGCCGGCAGGATGTGTCGTTAACACTTGCCTTAGTGGTCAAAATGACACTGTGCTGAGTCAAGTGTGAAGGCCAAGGCCACGTTGTCTCTAGCCTTAGGTCCTCATAGGTAGTTTACAAAATCTCTCTTGACTGTCCCCTTACAAGACAAACATGATATTATTGTCACTGATACTTTAATTACTCCACACCGCCTCCACACATGCAGTTACACAAATAAAATTCCACTTGTTAAAAGTTTTCTTTTTTCTTTACTACTTCTGGTGACAGGAATGAGATACAACAATATCTCAACACTGCCGTTTGTCTTCTCATCAGAAACCTAGTTTTACCCACTTTTTTTGCCATTTTAGTGGAGATGCATACTGTCTTTTTATTTTTCTATCTTCAGACAGAATTGAATTTAAGTTGATTTTAAAAAGACAGACTTTCAGTAACATGCGTTTGCAAGCTGAATGTAATGATACAGCTACAGAATTGATTCAAGATCATTCTCAACAGTAGCCTTTTTTTATATTTTAATAATGGCCTCATAATAGAATAAAAGCTCTTTGCTTTAGACTAACTCCACAATTGACAGTAATTAGTGCTTTTTACATTTTACAGCCCATTCTACTAAGCACATAAGAATTTGTAATATTAAGAATTGTGCCTCTTCAAAAACTATAAAATGTGTCTTGGAAGTTTTGTAAGTTTGAAAACACGACTCCATTTTATGTGTTTCTTGGCTTAAAGCTTATTCTGTGGGGCAGAGGGATACATACACTCAGCACGCATAAAACACTGAGCACATAGATACAACACTAATATCATAATTCAAAGTACATAAATATACATTAATACAAAGGTCAGTCACTTAGCAGTGTTAGAGATCATGTCTTAACTGACCTGCTATTCCCCTGTCAAATTTATGAATAATGAGTAAGTGAATGACAAAGTTTAAACTGAAAATAATTTTTCCAAGTGCGGTGGTGTCCCCCTAGAATCAATGAGGTGATGCGTACACATCATTTCACTTCTCTTTATGGCATTAGTATGCAAATGAGTCCAAATCAGTTTCACACTCTTTGACTAAATCAGGTCACATTGGGAGGAAAGCAAAATGGCTAAGAAAGAAAGAAAGAGAGAGAAAGAAAGAACGAAAGAAACCCTTCTCTCACAGGTCTTGGTGAAAAGAGAAACCCATTCATAGCTGCATTAATCATGGGTGGCACTAAAGAATTGCTCTGAGGCGAAAGAGACAGAGAATGAGAAGCATTTAAACAACCTTACTCGTTAACTGGATCTCTCTGAATGACACCAGCCTGCTTTTCCCCTCACATTTGTGTCCTCTGAGGTCTCGGTATAATTCTGATGAATCAGATCGGATAACTCTGACCAGACGAATGTACCTACAGCGCAATTTTTACTTAACTCTTCTCTCCTCTTTAGAGTATTTTAATTTACTTGAATGTTTGAAGCCTCCCTGTTTCATTTTAGAGTGTATCAAATCAGAATCCAATATCAAATTTGCTTATCAAATCCAAATCCTTTTAAATCCCATACTGACTCTATTTAGGTTCAGCTTTGAACATTTGTAGCTAGGTAGAGAAAGTTATAAATAACTTTAGAACTAAGTTCAAAGACTCAGTTGAGATCTGTAATTGCGTTTTGTTGGCTGAGAAAACAGAAAAACTTCAGTTTTGACTGACGGGCTTATTAGCTTAATGCTGGCAATCTCACAAGCAAGAGGAGATTTTGTTAGAGATTATTTCGCCTCAGAACTTAGTGTCGCTTGAACATTTTGTCAGTATGGAACTGGATCCAAAATGGCATCCAACCCTAATGCTGAGCTAGTATTGACTTTTGTGGTACAGTACATGTACTTGTGGGGTGCAAGAACGTGAAAAATAAAAACCATAAATAGATGCAAGCAGCAGTCCAGGGCACCAAGCCAGAGTGTATCAACCAAAATGGATTGCTCATAGATTCACATGCCAGTACTGAAAGTACAAGCTGCAGGAGGTGTGCCAGGTGTTGCTGCCATGATCATGAAGAGGTACATGTACATGCACAAACACATGCATACCACAGTAGTCACTGATAAATGTAAAAGAGAGTTTAAAGTTGACTCAGAGGATCATATTTTACTATTCAAAAAGTCCTCCCCTCACCAAACAGCCATTTCTGCTCTCACCGACTTCTTCAAAATGTCTCAGTTATCTGTCAGACCAGAGGAAGCAGGCCTTAGTCCTTTTAGTTAAACGTTTACATTTTGTTGGCATTTTAATCAATGAGGTACTTGCTGATTTTCCAGCTGCATTTGTTTACTTCAGCATTTCATCATTAGTTTGGCTTTCTTAGTTGTCAGCGTGTCTTTTGCAAACTTGTAGTGTGAGTGTGCATGTGTACATGTTTGCATGCATGTCCCAAGCAGCATATGGTAGATGTCAGTGAATGTCACTTTGGATTAAGATCAGTGGTCCTCCAGAGTTTGCCTTTCCATTTTTCCAGGTTTTTGAGATTTATATAGATAACAGAGGGACCTGGAGAACTTATGTATGTGTGAGTTACTGCTAGTGTGTGTATGCATGACCTTAATATACCCATTTTACCTACCTTCCTACTGTGCCGTGAGTCATAAGATGACTCCGCTCCCTCGGTATGCTGTCACTTATGTCATTACTTAGGCCTAAGATGCATTCACCAAGATAGCTCATTAGCTGCCGCATTTCTTTGAGGAGCAGCATGGCATTAGCATTTAGATGTGCAGAGAGCCTCACCTGCTGCTGTCATTGTTGCTCTGTGCAGACAAATTCACATCTGGTAGATTTCGTTTCTCAACAGTGAGAGATAGCTGCTATTTCGAGGAAACAGTGTTGTCTATAAGACGCAGAGGTAAATGTATTTCCATATAAAATGCAGCATGCTGTAGTTATTCAAGCACGACGAGTGTGAATCAGGCTGAATTTTGAATTGCTTCGGAGGCACCAGCCTCTTGGCCATTATTTCTCTAGCCAGACACGTTTGTTGATTGACAGGACAGATGATTGTTCATCATTTGTGTGATAAAGCTGATTGAGAGCAACCAGATGGTTGTTTTATCTACAGTGTGAGTCTTGCTCAGGGAAGAACAGGGAAATGGGCGAGCACAGGAATAAAAAATAAATAAATAAATAACAGTAGCAAGAAAAAAGGGAAGAGATAAGAAAAAGAGAGAGGGAATGGCAAAGCAGAGAATAAGGACATTTAATTCTCTAACTTTTTCTTAAACAGTATGGGCAGATACATTGACATGCTAGTTAACAAGTGATTTTCAGCTGTTGATTCTCAGTAACATCAGCAGGAGTACCAATGCTTTGATTTAACTTCTCTGTGCGCAGCCGCCTAGTTAGCACCTGCAAGTGAGGCATTTAGGAAAAACCGGTGAATTGTAGCATCCACCTATAGTCTGCATGTGAGGCAATTAGTGGACATCTGTAAATTGCAGATACAGAAAATGACCTGGGTTTCACTCTCTTTCTCTAAACTGCTACTAGTCTCTGCATGCACACCTGTAACTGCGCCACCCACCACCACGAGTAAATTCTCAAGCTGTGGGAAACAGTGTAATACCTGTAAATTTGACGCTGCACATCCATTACTGCAGGTGGATATCCTATGTTACAATAACATTATTACCTCAAGGTCAAGCTCAGCAGATTTTTTCTTTGACAAAGAAAACCTAAATGAAAACAAACGCTGTACAAATATTTGCTTATTTCATCCATTTTAGATGATTACAGACTCGGCCTACAGCTAGCTGTCGGGCTACAGCTTGTGTCCAGACTCAGAGTTGATAAAACAATTGCACTGATGCTAAAAACCTTGCAACCTGACTTTTTTCCCCCCACACAGAACACTGATCTGGAATCGTTAAGGGAATCGATAAGGAATCACACGGATGAGCAGAATCGGTAATGCCAGTGATATCAATAAAATCTCATCAGTTCCCATCCCTAGACAGTTTGGGCATGATTCCTCAACAAATGCCTTGGAAAGAGGTGTATTTCAGAGCCTTGCACAGAACATTAGTATTAACCTTCTGACTGGAGGTGATAAGGTTGTCTAAGGAAAGAGACAGCTAGTCAAGAAAAGTCAACAGTCAAACAAAGACCAAAGTGCAGGCATCCATCTATGCTGCTATGCTGTTGCATCTTTTTATTGCTATTATTCACTCACCTTATAGGTGAAAGTATTGTAGCTGGAAAGATCCTCTAACACCTTAGCACTGTCAAAAAGCAGCTACTAAGGATGTGGCTTCTATTTCTGGGCCTATTCTGTTGTTTGTTGGTTTATGGATACAAGGTCAAAGATGGATGGTGTAACAATACATCAGCAGATTTCTAGGGCAGCTTCAGTCTTTATATTTTTAGGAAATGTCAAATATATATAAAATATTCAAGTATCTGAGGGTGATATTTTAAGCACTAGAATACACAGCACACAGTACATACACTTAGGATGCTGTCAAAAATATTTTTCATCCATTTCCAATCTCATCTATTATTTTGTTCTTGGTTAGCTAGTATAATTTCTTATGCTTTCCCATGACCCATTGCAATGTTTTGGAATTGCATTGGAATGAAGATGAGTACAAGAGTCGACAGGTCTGTGTCTAGGTGGCTGTGGTGATTGTCTTAATGAGTGTCTTCACATGCATGTCAATATCCAGTCATTACTCTAGTAGAGACTCTGGTATGTTGATATTGACATTGTGTCGGTAAACATATGATGTGCTCATTGCCTCTGTGCTTTGAAACCCTGAGCAAATACTTGGAATTTGCTAACTGAAGTGTGCTTGGTGAAGAATGCATTTATTGTACAGTATTTGGTTTGTTGTTTTATACTGGAGAATTTATTTTGAATATGGCATCAGATAACTTTTACACACATAGAGTACAAAGCAGAATAGAACCATCTAATTTAGAATAAGACAGAAGATCATGTAATCCTGGTCATTGTCTGTTGTCCTTTATCCATGCCAGGGTTTTCCTTATCATTGTAAGACTTAGGCAAAGTGCCTAAGCATTTTTTGCGCAGCACCTAAGCCAGATGGACAGAATTACGGCTCAAAAAGACTGAAGGGAAGTCTGGAAAATACTAACAATCAGAGGAAATGATTCAGAGAGAAGAATCAACTGGCCACAGTAACTCAGTCAGCTGGCTTGTGACAATACCCACTGAGAAAGTGACCTGCCTACAGACATCCCACTGAACATTCATTTCGTCTTTTTCCAAGTTTTCAAGTTCTGTTACACTGTCAAATGGTTATGGGAGGATGAGAAAATTGCGGTTCTAATCCATTCCCTGTGAGCCTGGTTTCACCAATATGCGCCTAAACCCTCTAGAAACCTTGGGAAAACCCTGCATGCAAATGTGTTCAATGACAGGAAAAACATCCCGAGTTATATATCGGAGAACTGTGAGCATTCACAAATGGCTTTCAGTTTTGTGAGAGATAAGTAGACAATAAATATGGTGGTGTCTCATCTTAAATGCACTGCAGACTTAAAAGGCACACACCGCTCTAGATGGTACACACCCACACAGGGTCAAAACAATACTAAATGATGCTCACATCAGTGGGAAGGTAAAAGTAAAGGAAAGCAGCACTGCCTGTGTGTTTAATATGTCAACTCGGGAGTGATAGCAGGCTCCGGTCTGTTGTTTTGTTTTGTTTGTGGGGTTAACTTGTTATTTTCGTTTCTGTTATGGATTGTGCCTTTTGCGCTTACTCTAAACAGCAGAACAAACTAAATTTCCATCAGCACACATAATTGCACTAAATGAGGCACATTTTGAACAGGTGCTCAAAAGCTAAATGAATGTTTCACATTGTCTTTTAATCAGAGATTTAATAACCTTTAACAACCCAACAGGAAAAGCAAAGCTTTGGGTTAGCCATGAATCCAGACAGTGTTTCTGTGAGGTAGCGTACATCTCTGGGCACATAAGCCCCCAGCACTGAACGTGTAGAACACGGCATTAAACTAATTGCACGAGGACTGTATCAAAGACTTTCCTTCTGATTTCAGTTCAAGATTCATTTCAGAGGTCAGAAGAGAGGTTCCACAGCTCAGCAATAAACTCAAAAACAGTCTGTTGGTTTGGTCCTACACACTGAAATTGGAGCCGCCTGTGCTGACCTCTCTGCCTCGGGTGAGTTGAGGCTGGCCGAGGAATACCAATGAGAGCATTAATAGACGTTGATTGGAACTGAATAGATAATGAATTTGAAAATAATTAAAATAAATTAAATGTGAGTTCTTGGAACAGTGTTGTGGTACTATATATGTTATACACAATATGATGCACCATTTTCTTGAGGAGGATCATTGGAATATGATCCTCAGTGTGTTTGTTGAACTGGATTTGCTTCCGCTTAGCAGTGACTGCCAAAGAGAACTGAGGCATCGGCTCGTGTATCTCTTCTCTTCCTTAAAGCTCTCTCATTTTGTCCTCTTTAGATGCCTTAGAACTGTAATACAGAAAAAGAGAGCTTAGTTATTGCTCCGGGACAGGACGTCACGTCAGCATGGCAGCGAGCAACCTTGTAAAACGTTGACGGAGTGTTCAAATGCCAGGGAACAGCTTATGCAAGGTTTTGGAGTGAACAGGGTACTGTAAGCTATCGCCTGTCATGAGAGATGAGGGAGAGAGGTTTGAGATCAATGGGGACAGATCTCCGGCTGAAGATGGGCCATGACGAGCTGAGCTGTTGGTATGCTTGCAAGTGTGTTGTGTGGCTGTCAGCTTATTTTTATATGTATTTTTGTGCACACAAGTCTATACAGTATAGAGGTTCGTTGACTATCGTCATTAACATGCTCTTCATAACAAAAACATTTTTAAGAAAGCAAGTCATCCTTCCATCACATCATATTTTCCCCCTACAGATTTCAATCCAACAAAACAGTTTCCTTTACTACTGTCTATCAGTCTTCTGTATAATTACAACAGT
This sequence comes from Toxotes lorentzi, assembly GCA_037833715.1. NCBI lineage: Eukaryota > Metazoa > Chordata > Actinopteri > Toxotidae > Toxotes > Toxotes lorentzi. Next base: position 18,167,888 of record JBBMJY010000001.1, read on the forward strand.
TTATAGACTCAATGAATAATTGATTGATTCCTAAATAATAGAGAGACCAATTGATAACGATTGTTAGTTGAAGACCTAGTTAATTGTTTTTGCAGTCTGGTATTCTACACTGCATTCCAAATTATTATGCAAATTGTATTTAAATGTCATAAAGATAAAAAAAAATGTTTTTCAATTAAACTCATGGATGGTATGTGTCTCAGGGCTCTTTGGATCACTGAAATCAATCTCAGACACCTGTGATAATTAGTTTGCCAGGTGAGCCCAATTAAAGGAAAAATTACTGAAGAAGGACGTTCAACATTATTAAGCAGACCAACATTTTCAAGCAGTATGGGAAAGAAAAAGGATCTCTCTGCTGCTGAAAAGCGTGAAATACTTGAATGCCCTGAAAACCTTGGATATTTCACGAAAACTTAAGTGTGATCATCCTACTGTTAAGAGATTTGTGGCTGATTCAGAGCACACACGGGTTTGTGCGGAGAAAGGCACAATAAGGAAGGTTTCTGCCAGACAAATACACCGGATTAAGAGAGCAGCTGCTAAAATGCCATTACAAAGCAGCAAACAGGTATTTGAAGATGCTGGTGCCTCTGGAGTCCCACGAACATCAAGGTGTAGGATCCTCCAGAGGCTTGCAGTTATGCATAAACCTTCTATTTGGCCATTCCTAAACAATACTCACAAGCAGAAACGGCTGCACTGGGCCCAAAAATACATGAAGACTAATATTCAAACAGTCTTGTTCACTGATGAGTGCCGTGCAACCCTGGATGGTCCAGATGGAGGGAGTAGTGGATGGTTGTCCCAACAAGGCTGCCACTTTCTTCCATGGTACAAAAAGAAGAACCGTTCTTTCCGAAACAAAATCATCTTCATGCATGACAATGCACCATCTCATGCTGCAAGGAATACCTCTGCATCATTGGCTGCTATGGGCATAAAAGGAGAGAAACTCATGGTGTGGCCCCCATCCTCCCCTGACCTCAATCCTATTGAGAACCTTTGGAGCATCCGCAAGCAAAATATCTATGAGGGTGGGAGGCAGTTCACATCCAAACAGCAGCTCTGGGTGGCTATTCTGACATCCTGCAAAGAAATTCAAGCAGAACTCACAAGTTCACCTCCTAATGACCTCCTAATGCTGCAAATTCAACAAATGACCATTTTCAGTTCTTTACAATCTATACAATGTTTTGAAACTCTGTTGTGCGTAATAATTTGGAACAGTGCATTTTAAGTTTTCTATTTTTGAAAAACAAATACTGTTATCATTGGGAGGTTTGTTCAATAACATTCAATTTATACTCTAATGGGTAATGACTTGAAAATTATGCTGACTGTCATTTGCATCAACTATTTAGAAAAATCATAGAAAAATATCATTTGCATAATAATTTGGAACGCGGTGTACAAATGCCAATGGTACAAAAGTGCTGTAAAAGAACAGATCAGTTCCCAGCTACATGCAAAATCACAGTTGCAGTGCCAAAGGGTTCAGATATTCATGTGTAAAGGATGCCCTTTTTAATTTAATTATTTTAAACAAGCCTATTCTATCATCATTTTTAGATTCAACTTTATTGTCATTACACATGTACAAGGACAGGGTTACGAAATTCAGTTTAGCATCTAACCAGAAGTGCAAAAGCAGCAAGTGCAGGAAATATACAGTATCTACAGTACATATATACAATA
>JBBMJY010000001.1:18169685-18203344 GCA_037833715.1 Toxotes lorentzi
TGTAATGTGGGTCCCCAGGAATTTGAAGCTGGAGACACGTTCAACAGCCATCCCGTTGATGTGAATGGGGTTGTGCGAGCCTCTTTTCACCTTCTTGAAGTCCACGATGAGCTCCTTTGTCTTGCTGGTGTTCAGGAGCAAATTATTGTTGCCGCACCACGTGGTCAGGTGCTGTACCTCCTCCCTGTAGGCAGTCCCATCGTTGTTGCTGATGAGACCAATCAGAAACTGTTTCCATGTAAGGGAGGTGGTGGGATTGTCTCAGAATCAGCCCATGGACTCATGAATTGTTCATTTTTCTCTGTAAAATTCCTGTTTCGTATTCGGTCACATTTCCATTTGCACTCTGATTTCTGCCTCTAGTTTCTGAGTTGGATACTCACGGTTGGTTGTTGCAGTGCAGTAAAAGAAATGGAATAGTGTGATTGGTGAGGAATGATTGATACTGGCGAGGGAAATTTGGGGAAGTGGACACAAAGACAAAAAAGAGTGATTTATCTATCTCGATTAAGGCTGATACTGTGAAACCAATGTGCTTGTGCCATATTTGCCTCACAGTATCTAAGAGAGTATGCTGCTGGGAAGGAGGCTGTAGAATTGTCTGAGATTCCTCGAATGCAGCAGACTCATATATCCTTTGGATTGGTGGTAAGTGTGATCTGCTGACTGTTTTGTCTCAAACACTGTATAGCTGCAGTGTGCTGCAGTGCGAGTTGGACCTGTGGGACCAATACAAGCCTCAGGGCTGTATGCGAGCAGGAGGAGGGGAGTCATGGTGAACTACAGCAGCGGTTGGGGAGAGACACTATCATTGTAACTACTTCTGAAGCACTCTTTCACTGTTTTTCACCTTGTGGGGACAAAAAAAAAACTCTTAACACCATCACTTAGTGGGGGTACACTCATCATCTGAAAATATGAATTGGGTCCCACCAAGATTAACCACTTGTCAATCTAATGACAAAGACGTTTTCAAGTTAAGGTGGAGTAAGATACAGGGGCAAGCATGCCAAATTTAAAGTTGGTGGAAGCTTTCCTGGAGTTATTAAAAGTCAAACCATTGTCTTCTCAAGTACAGTGCAAATAGCCTTTGACAATGAGGGAAAAATATGTCTTTAATACTGGATGTTTTTTGTTTGTTTTTGGTGTGTTTGAGAGGAAATTGCTGGAGAAACCTGTACTTAAGTGGCTGTTTTCTACAGTTGCTTTGCCCTTTATATTATGTGCAGACATTGCTCATCTTTTCTTCTCCTTTGTATCTACCAAACTTTGTATTCCCTTGGAAAAATGAGTCAGCTCGTGTTGATCACTTTCAGTTCAAACGCCCATTTTGCTCCTCTTTTTATTCCCTCTCTCTAAGATTTGGCCAAGGAATCTCTGCTGAGGGCTGAGGAGTATAGACGTTGTTTTGAATTCTTGTTTAAGAGAATGATTATCTGTCACTTTGAACAGTAATTATTGCATAACCAGGTGGAAATCTCTGGATATGATTTTGTGTCATTTGGGGATCACGGCAGATTAATTCTTCTGTTATTTAGTAAATAGCTGCCACAGTTGCTGTCATCAAGACATCTTACACCTGCTTGTTTTTGTTTTTTTTCTAAACCCCCTTCTCACAGTACAACTTCACTCGACACTCAACACAGTCCCCACCGGCTGCTGTAAAAGAGCTAACATACTGACACCAACAATGTGTGTGCTGCTGGTGTGTTTTCTGGTTCATCTGATCCAACTGCTGAGTGCGGACAGCAACCTTGAGGCTGTCACAAGGGGACTCAGGCCGTGAGGATGACATGTGGTCTTGGCTTAGTGGCAGATGGTGAAGCCCTTCTGTCAGAGTTTGGGGAAAATACAGCTGAACTAATGTTGCTTTTTCACCAGGTTAGCTTAAACAATGGGAGAATAGAGAAATTCCTAGTTAAGGCTCAATACCCTAGATCTAGATGCTCATTAGAGCAGATCAGATGTCAAATATTGTTCATTGTTTTTTCCATAAGTTTCATTTGTAACTTTCAACTTCACATCGTTCCTTTTGATAACATTTTGTATAATATCTGCGTAGAGAAAAGTGTCAGTCAGTGTGGATCTATGGCAGGATTTTGTTTTCACTTCTGCCATGATGCAACTGCAGAAACATCTATTATGCTTTCGAGTTCTTATTTCAGAGTCAAGCGACAACTGTCCACAGTGTCACTCTGTATTTTGTTTGTTTTTTTTCTCCTGAGCTTCGACCCAACCGTCCCATTTGTCATCATCGCCGCCCCGTACCTTCTGCACATCCAGGCAGGAGAAAGAGATCAAAGCTCAGTCTTCTTCCTGAACTGTGTGGCTTTCATGTGCATTGTCAGTTTGATGCTCAGCTTGACGTTCTCTCTCCTTTTGTGCTTTAGGTCATCGCCTGGAGCAAACAGTAGAGCTGCTCTGCCTACCTACGGATATCAGTAAGTTAGCTTTACTGTGCCTCAGCAGGATGTTACAGTTTAATGGTATACTGAAGAGCGTGGGAGGAATTTTTATAGTGCCACATGAAAAGTATTGAAGTTCTCTCAAACTTTAGAGACAGTTTAAACTTGGCAAAGGTGCACAACTATGATAACAGAATGACTGCTGTCCAGCGTTGTGTGTTTCTGTGTACTGGTACACTCAGACCTGTTGCCGAGTACTGAAGGGGCATAGATAGCAACCTCTGGGCCATAGAGAACTCCTTAACTTGCCTGGCTGTCCACTTAGTCATGCCATTCTGGCATACAGACAAACACTGAAGGGAGGAGATGAGGAGACGGAATAAGGACTAAAGGGATGGAAAAAATATGGAAGAAAAAGGGCAAGAGATTTTGTTGTGTGGAGGTTAATTTAGCAAGGGAGACGCTGAGACTGTTTTGGTGTTAAAGGCTCATTATGGCTCTTGTATGTAATGTTCTTCTCTGTATGATGAAGGATTTCAAAAGCAGAACACCTTTCCCTGTTTGTGTGGTCACACCAGTCCTTGCTGACAATGCCAGCAACTCATAGTGTTCACACTACTGTATGTTAATATATTTACGCATCAGAGACAAACTGGTCAACTGTTTAACTGATATCAAACAAAGTCACATATAGTGTAAAGGATGTTGTCCACGTCACCCTGCTCTTGATAAGCAGCAGTACAGGAGGAGACGAAATAGAGAGAGGAAAGAAGCAGGCAGCTTGTGTGCTGATGGAGGAGGAGGGAGAGCATCATCATGAGAGAGCCTGACTAAAGACATAGTGTACAGGGGTGGAGGGAGAGCATGCAAAAACAACAGTTGTAGCACAGTGTTGTGAGCTTCCCAGCACTGCCTCACCTCATCATTTATTAATCTTCTGCTAGAATATTCATCCACCCTGATACATCACCATCCTCCCTGAGAGAGAGAAATTAATAGAGCTTTTTTTAAAATCATCCCTATTTCTGCTTTACTTGATGGAGACAGTGGAGAGTGACAGGAGAGGCAGGGTGACAGAGAGGGCACGATATACAGCAAAGGGCCCAGGCTGGATTTGAACCTGGCCCTGGCCCTTTGTTACTGTAGTGACTTGAATATCTCCCATTATCAGCCTACTCTTTCCATCCCTTTCCACTTCTGTGTAGTTCATGTTTACTTTTGATTTTGACCACATCACTCTCTATAAAGGGATTAAAGAGAGACACTGCAGGGATGTTTGTTCTGGGTTTTAGACTGTGACCCACAGTGCGGTCTTAAAGGAGCTGTGACTCCGGAACCAGATTACTGACATGAGCCCCACAACCACAAGTCACACTTGAGCAGGTCCGTAATCAGCCTCAAAATAGGTCCCCGTCCATCTGCATGTCACTGATTATGTGAAATCCATGGCTGTTAGAATTCGTACAGGGAACTTTAGCAGTAGACTAGTTTTGAAGATGGCTGCCTTTTGAATTTGTGTGTGCAGTGCAGTGATGAATACTCAGTCTAACAGCTGCTATGCTTCACTTATTGAATTCTTTGCAGATGAAGGGAAGGACAAAAAAATCTGGTCGTCTCCTAACTTGTTACATATCATCAAAACCCATGGTGGCTCCATTAGTGTGTGCACTGGTTCTTTGATGATCCCTATGAGCTTGCTGAACCAACCTTTCTGAAAATGATGCATTTTTTGCGCTTAAAAGTGTTATAACAAATTAAGCGTCTTGCTTAATTTGAATTTACTCTTTATTTGAATCAAGAGTTCCTTGAGGTATTCCTTGACTGTTTCTCTCCCCTGACCTGCCAGAGGAGCCCCCTCTCTGTTTCTGGGACCTCCAAATTAGCAAATTAAACACTGATAATGGAAAACAAATTAATTAATATAGAATTAATAATAATTAAATTAATATAGAATATTAATATCTGGGATGCTCATTGATTACGTGTGCAGTATTTGCCAGGATAAAACCATAAAATAAACAACATAAACAGTGTCAGTGAGGATCTTATGTATTAGAAAATCAGAGTTAGTTATTGATTATCAGCTTGATGACATGGCTGTTCACTGTGTACCTCAACTCCACAAGTGTTTGTAATGGTGAGATGATAATGTCACCACTTCATTCACTCCTGTAGGCTGATAAGAGAAGGTCAGAGTTTAGTGCCAAAAACTGAATATTGAATGTGGACCTGTGGTGATCGCTGTGCCACGCTCGTTGAAACCTCAGCAGGTGAACGTCCAGCTGAGAGGCAGCATTTTTATCCACACGGCAGCTATACTGACCCTTATTATTTAGCAACTAAATAAGGGGAAATGCCTGCAGTGTAGCATTAGAGCAGAGAGCAAAGAGACCAGATACAGAGTGATGTGATGTAAGGGGATTCAAATGAGAGCTGCAATAATCCAGATTTCTGTCATCATGGGATCAGTGCTGCTGTTAGCTCTGTTTGGTCAGCCAGCTCTGCCGAGCTCTGTCAGACCCTGCTCTGTCCTTGCTGTCTCTTATGATCCCTGGCTCCATCCCCAGGGGCAGTCAAATTAGTACTCAGCGCACCACAGTGAAAAGACTGAGGCAATGTATCTACAAGCTGCCATCTTTGGCATTGATTTATTTCTCCTCCAATCTGACCTTTCATAAAATAAATAAAAGCACGGCAGTTCTCTCAATGAGCAATTTGTACATACTGATGAGATGTAAACATCATCAGTGAAAACATAATCCTGTATATACAATGGGACTCTTGATATTTTGGGATATTCTTAGATTTTGGAGAACATTATATCTTCTCTGCAAACATGCACAGTCATCTGTCCTTTATCATCCTCTATCATTAGGCAAAAACTTTGTGCCCTCTCTCTCACACACACTAAAACATGGAAAACAAAGTGTTAGGTAAAATATGTTTTCAGAATCACTTCTTGATTCTTCATAAAATAATGTCCAACAAGTGTCAGTAGTTTTGGTCTGGACTTAGCTTAACTACTCATGAACTTTTGCTGCATATATTGTCTCATGCATTTCATAGCCTTGAGAGCTAGAAAAGAATTAATGCCTTATTGCTAGAGCCAAGAAACCATCAAAATCTGCAGGCGAATAGGCAGGGTCTTTTTGTGTGAAGTCTGAAGTCTGTTTGTCTGCAGTGCCCAGATTTCTGGTGTGTTTACTGTTTACTGGGATCTGTGTCTCTATAATCTGTACAGCCTGCAGTCTACCTCATTTTTCTGTACTTTTTATATTCCATTTCCCATTGGTTTATGCATTTGCTGATTTTATGTTTTTTGTGATGCAAAAACCATAAAAACAGTTCTTATGAATACAGTTTTTACTGTAGACCAGTGACTTCGTGATTTACTTTCTTTCAGTGATCTAGCATTTCTCTACATTAATTTGCAAAAGCGACACAATTCAGTAGTCCCCTTTTTATTTCCTGGCACTATGCTTCAGCATTTCTTTTTTCCAACCCACCCTCGTTTTCCTCTGTCCCAGCAAATATTTATCACTCTTTTCCTCTCTGCTGTGTTGAGAATTGGACAGGCTGTTGTGCTTTTCTGTCTACAAATGATTACGTTGCTAGAAATGTTGCTGCATGAAGAGGGAACTTTTGGTAAGAGCTGGATGTCTGAATGTGGATGAAAGTTCCTCACAACAAACAAAATGATAAACCTTTCCATCACTCGGTATATCAATTATCGTATGTAATTATCATTTTACTCTAAATTGACAGATTGATCGATTATGAAGACTAATTATACCTAGACCTGCAACATTTTAACAGTTAATCAATTACTTGATTGACGATTTTTCAGGCCACAAATTCCAAACAATCACTGGTTCCAGATTAATTTCCAGAATTTTTGATTCATATTCACCCTAAGTCGTAATATTCAATGTGATCGTTTTGTGATTTTGCCCTTTCAAAGGGTATTAGTGAGTCTTCGAGGTTTTTTTTATCATGAAAAACCTTAGTCTCCTACTTTGCGTATTTGATCTTAATGTATTATCCAGTTTATCTTTCGATTCATTGGGGATTTACACTGAGATAGAAGAGAAAGACAGAAGCGAGAGATGTATCTAGAGACAGCTGTGATCAGGTCGAGTCCCGGATGTCTGCATGTGTTGCCGTGACACTCACCAGGGCATACAGGAGTGATGACACCAAATGTGAACAGATACATGCTCTCCCACCTTGTCTAGGTATAACACTGAGCCAGAGCCAGCCTCATTACCAAACCGAGGCTCTGACTGCGTTCTTGTTTGGCACAGTTTTCACCGAGCAGTGCGAGTGAGATTTCCCCAAAGAAATCTAGGTTTAGCAATCCGCAATCTTAAAATAGCTTTGAATCATACATTATTACATAGCAGGCCTGGCTTCTCTGTCAAACCGCACTTGCTGCTATGATTGTTGTCTCCTTGTTTTCTCCAAGCTTCCACATCTGAAAAGATTCCCCAACCTAATTAGCATAGCTTTATAGTTGATAAGAAGAGGCTCACAGATGGTGTTTCTGTCTCTCAAAAGTAAATGCACTTAAAAAGAAAAATAAACTTTGTTTATTATGTAACACACATGAGTAGATGTTATATTTTGAAGTTTGAATGTATAAAAGAACAGTTGCTGGGGAATACGGAAAACATACAGAGCTGCTTTCGGGGCACGAGGGCGTGTATTATGTGTATGTATGTGTGTGTGTGGAGTGGAGGTGGGCCGATTTCAATTTCCAGCCTGACTCTGTGTGTTTCCCTTGGGTTCAGTAAAGCATAAAGGATGCTGGGTGGTGTGACACCCCCTCCTCAACCTGCCACTGCTTCAGGAGGATTGATGTGACAATTTCACACTTACAATCACGCACACACACACATGCACGCACCATACTCAGCCAGTTAGATGCAACAAACCAAAGCCACTGTGTCAACCAGGACACATTGTCATACAGATCTAAGACACAAACACACACATGCACATATTTGTGCACACACAGATAAGCAAAATGTGAGTGCAACATGGGACCAGACTGATTATCAAAGCCAAGCTTCTTTGTGTCTGTCTGTCGGTCTGCCTTTTGTTCTTGTCAGGAGTGCTGCTCCTCTGTGTGGCCGAGCAGGCGCTGTCTATGTGATTAATCCTCAGCCTGTCAGCTGGCCAGCAGTGATACTGAAACCAAACAAAAACTCACACAAAGCTTAGCAGCGTGCATGCTCTCATGGTCCGTTTCAGGATGTGCAGACGTGTGCAGGTTGGACCTGCAAATCACATCACTGCAAAGCAAAGAAGAGGTGAAGCATTATGGTTTTTTTTCAGGGGCAAACGTTGACACATGGGATACCTGAGCACCAAGCGTGCTTTGTTTTCAGTTTACAGTTAATTAAAGTCAACACTTCGGTCTGTTATTTTCCAGGCGTTTCAATCACGAATGCATGTTGCCTAAGTTGGTATGTACAGATGTGGGAAAAGGCAGGGTACGGCTGATGGAGAGTGCACTACAGTATGTGTGTGTTTGTGTGTGTATTCACTTGTGTGATGTGAAAGCTGATGAATATTTCCCTCCTGTTTTCCCTGAGGGGTCGTGTGATTGACTGAACCCAGAAGTTATTTCATGTGCCTGCCACCAAACTGCATTAGCGGGCCCGGCCGTTACCGCTCAGCCTGTCTGTCTCTCAACAAGATAAGGGGATATTTCCTGGCCCAATATTGCTTGCTCTGTTCTGTGCTGTCACTGAATACAATGACCATCACCACATTCAATGAATATTATTAGCATTTTTCTCAGGAATGTGACAGTGTGGAAGACAGCTATGTGGGAGTAGAAGTACAGACTGTTTTTGCCGTGGTCTGATATCTGAGCCGACTCTTGGAGAATGGAGTTGATACTGCGCTGAATTGTCCAGTTTAAATGCTATTATGAGGCAGCCGTCGAACGTCCAGTACCGCCAATCATTAGCAGGAAGTCACCTGGCTCAGCACTTTCAAGCCGCTGCCGTTGTTCTGGTTTGAAAGGACCTGTCAGAGGTTAAGAGAGTGAAGGCTGCTGAGATATAACTGCCGCTGATTAAAAGTTGACAAAGAATGAGGATTAGGGGCCCAAAGGGAGAGCTGTTACTGGAGAAGCGGGACTGTGAAAGACCTCTAACTGAGGGATCAGGTGGACCTTTGTGTCAGCTAGGGAGCAATTCACACCTTCATTTCTCCAATCTGTAAGTGACAATTCATAAAGAATGAAGTGAGAATCTCAGGTCAGTGTAGCAGACCAGTTTGGATTAGTGGTATTGTCTGTTCTGCTGGCAGGGCAGGCTGTCATACAATATGAAGTGTATTTATTTATTTATAGACTAGACTAGGATTTGCAACAGGTACAAGAATTCCTGCGTTAAAATGTACATGTAATGTACTTGTGCCAACACTAGAACAGTACTTTTCTTTTGGACTGGATTACTTTTTGTCTAAAGAACTCCTTTTTTAAAAAATAATTTATTAAAAGAAGCCAACAATCTCAGTTATTATATTATAAAAAAAAGTGACACATTTATCAAAATCCGTATTTTCTGAAGTACTGAAAAAGCCAGTTGATCAGCACAGATAGGAAAATTATTATTGACTGTTTTTAACAGATTTCTACAATTCCTGGTAGTAACAAATGAAATGTAAATCAGTGTGGCTTTTTGAGAGCGCAGCCCGTGACCGTAACCGTGACCTCCTCCAGTAAAGTATCGTCAGCTTACAGTGTACGCTGTTCAGTCTCAAAGTACTGATGACTGAATAAGCATAGCAGTGAAAGACTTTACACAAACAACATCTGTTTTCATTAATGCTGATTATTTAAATTACTAATGAGAAGATTTTGTTTAAAAAAAAAAAAAACTTTCTGCTTTTCAGTCTCAATTCTCATTTCCTGACATTTAACGATATATTGTACTCTGTCCTGTTTTTGTCAGGACTCTTTTACACCCATAGGCACACACACGCATTTGTACCTCTGTCTTTGTGTGGACACTCATTGACATGATGCATTCCCTAGTCCTTTACCCTAATCCTAATTATACTAACCCCAGTCCTTACCATAAGATAATCTTGCTTCTGGCCTGAACCCTCAAACAGCCCTTTAAAGGTGTCTCAGAAAGTGAGTCTGGTCCTCACTTTATGTCCCCAGTCCATAAGGTCTGTTATTCAAACTGGTCCTCACAAAAATATCAGTAGAAATACACCCACACACAAATGACTAATCCCCTTTTAAACAAAATTAATCCTAACAAATTTAATCCTGCATGTTCTCACTCCACATTTTATTAGCAGACAGAACAAACAACCATAGTTTTTAATTAGAAAAATCTCCATAATCTTTATTGTCTCCCTCCTTTTTTTATCTGGTTGTTGGATTAATATCCACTTATTTTGTTGTCAGATTTCAGCCTGTTTAGGAGAGAGTAGTGTGAGAGGATTTCTCATTAGATCCAGAACAAAAATATTTTCCTTCCTGCTAACATTGATGTGTGTCCAGTGGTGGCAGTGCCAACATCGAATGGGTGGTAATGTGATATCAAGGCTACTTTTACAGTTTTACCCCAAGTTCATAATTTTACATATTAAAATAACTTAATGCTTTTTATCGCTCTTTCTCGCTTTTTCTCGCTCTCACTCACCCAAATGCAGTTGACAGCTTCAATTAAACCCTGTGAAATCACCCCAGTATCTGTCTCCCTCTGGGGACATTTAGCCGTGTTTAGCTCTCTACAAGCTGGGGCTGTCGCCAGGCAAACTTTACAGAGTGTTTCATGTTCCTTCTTAAAATGTAGGCCAACCTAACCCCATGGGCCACTTGACCAGCCTCAGAGCCCACAAATTGAAGTATGTGTTTGCACTGCAAGTTAACCTGGTTAATGATTTGCTCTGGTTGTATCTAGCAGTCACATGCAACAAGTTTACAAAAAAAAAAAAAGGCAAACTGAGTGTTATTCTCCTTCTGTTCTTTATCCAGTTTGTTGACTTTGGGATGCTGTGACAATCATATCCAATCACATTCATTCTTTCATTCTTTTTTTTCCCCTTAAGACTGGGGACTTAAAACTTGTCTTGGACGTGCAGAGTTTCATGCATGAATACAGCATCTTAAATATCCTGCCAAGAGCAGATGATGACTCTTTTTAAGCTGAATTAATGTTTTTTCGATATGTTGAAGATTGTACGATTATTATGTTTTCCGTACGTAAGAGTGCATGATTTTATTTCTCATTGCAATAATCTGTGCGATAACCATCTGCAGTTCAATACCATCTTCCTGCCATATATAAAATGAAAGTAGAATGAAAAATGTTACTTTTTTTTTTATTGCTGGAGCATCACTATAAAACGAAACCTGAACAGCCTCGATCACATCGAGCTCATTGCAGCCAAATGTCTGCCTGTATTACTTGTTGCACAAAATGTAACCAGCAGAGCGGCTGTGCATATTTGTGGCTTGTCAGTGGGCAACATCGCTCCAATTATAGATTGTAGATGAAACAGATACCTGTACGCCTCCAGAGGGCTTTAAAGAAAGTAAAGGGAAGGTCCTCAGAATAGGCTGATACAGCGCTTCTGCTCACACTAGGGTGCAAGGGAATCACCAAAATACAAAACCAGTCGAACAAATAACATCAGTGCGCTCCAGGAAACAGTTTGTTCCGCACCATGAGTCAATAAGAAAGTAGACTAAGTCTGTGAGGCTGTATGCAGCAGTGCTTTGAGCTAAATGCTAAGGTCAACACGCTAATATGCGTATAACAATAGAGCAAACATGCAAGTTTAGCAGGTTGATGAGGGCAGGTATCGTGTTTATCTGGGTTTAGCATGTTAACAATTTGCTAATTAGCACGAAACATGAAGTACAGCTGAGCCTAATGGGAATGTCATTGATTTTGCAGGTGTTTGGCCATAAACCAAAGTATTAGACAAATTAAGATGTTACCCTGATGATGCTGCTAGAGGAATAGTGAAGGAGTCACCGAAGGTAATACAGCTGGTGGACTGACCCTTACCATCCCTAGAGACAAAAAACGAATATCGTTGGAAAAACAGAGCAAAAGAAACAATTTGGGTAAACATTTCTTTGTTCACTTCCTTAATGTCCATGTTATCTTTAGTTTTATCCGGTTCTGGGTCTTGGACACTGTTTTACACCACTGTGTATCTGTATGGAGACTTGTTGTGTTCCTGAAGCTAAAAAAATGTGGCTCGATGATTCAGATCCACCCAAAGAGGAAAATGTCCATCAGTGTATCCATTCTGCCTTTGTTTGTTGTGTGGGAGCAAATTTACTCTACACCAAAAGTGAATTAGTTTCTTATGTTTACAAAACTGCTCAAAAAAAGGCTACATAGGCACAGTAACACTGTTTGAATAATGTGTGCGTGCGTGTGTATTTGTTCTGCAGAAGGGGTTATTTGATGATTGGCTGAGACGGTTCTCCTCTGAGAGTCTGCACTGGAAAACAAAGAGTTGCCATGGTAACACTCAAGGGTGAAGGAGGAGGGTGTGTCTGTGCTGTTGTTCTTGAAGTGGCGAGATGGACATTGGCAGGCAGAATGGCGGGGGGAGCGAGCGACGCGTTCTGTGGTCCTGTGCCATTCGTGCATCTCACCGAGTCTCTGCTTCCCTTCTCTTCCTGTCTCCCGCGTCGCTCTCTTGTTGTCGTCCTGAAGTGAGTGGGAGGCTGTAAGGAGAACAAACGCTGAATCTCAATGAGACAGCTGAGAGGAAACTCATTTTCTCGCTCCGTCTCTCTCTCTGATAGTGCTTTTATTCTTTATTTACAAGCCACATATCTCAGCACGGTCAGGTTATTACACAATTTATCAAAATCATGTATGTGTAATGATGTGTAAGAGTTGTAAGGGTAGTTAATTTATTTATTTATTAGTTCCACAGTTAAATGTTTACGTGATCACGTGATCAGAGCTAATAAAGATGATGGATGATTGGCAGTAGGATTTCATGGACCGCAGCATCTTTTTACATCCCGGGTGTCTCAGAAATTCAGATTGTCTCCATCATGCTTTGATGTGCTCCTCAGCTCCTTATGGACACCTCATCAATGTGGTCCATTAGTATGGATGGGTATGTTGCAGTCTTGCTACGTCCAGTGAAAGAGTACACAGGATGGACATCCCATCCCAGTTTGACTTAATCAGTTGGAACAATGCTTTACCAAAAGAGTTAATGCCTTACATTTTTCATATTCTGTCTGACACAATACTCATCTACTGCAGATTTTTCTATCTTTTCCCCTTCCAGAATGAATACAGTGAATTAGATAAAACTGGATTTATTGCTTAATAAGGAGCCATGAAATGGATGCAGGATATGGTGTCAGTCACTTTATTGTGAATTTGATTGACTGATTCAGACCTGGTGTGACATTTCTTTTGGTACTAACAGGTGCCAGGCCTTGTACTCGTTGATTCATATTGACCATTTGGGACCACATGCCAATGCATCACCTTAATACAACTGATTTCAGGGAGATTTGAAGGATATTTCTGATATTGACACTGATTGATTATTGAATGTAGTTTAACTGAGTATGGATGAGTTTATCCTCCAATAGGGCCAATAGAGCCCTGGAACAGATGTGTATTTATGCAAGCATCTGTGTGCGTTGTCAGTTTTTTAAAAGCACAAAATTGTCAGTTCTGTACATAGTTTTCTCTGGAAGTGTGTGTGTGTGTGTGTGTGTGTGTGGCTCTTTTGTGACAGAGAGAGAGAGAGAGGGTGAGAGCACCAAGCAGAAAGCACTCTTCAATTGAAACAGCAATTTCCTCTGTAGCAGCAGGTAGCCAGGTCTTCATTTTTTAAAAGAAATGAAAGGGAGAAGATTCTTTCTCTCCATTCTCACTTTCTCTCAGGAAACTCACAGTGAACTCCTCCATATTCCATCCTTGCTTGTCTACTTTTAACTTTATATTCGCCAGACAGGTCTCATTTTTCCCCTTTTATTGTGAAAAATGAGTCACAAGCAGAGGTAAGATTTAACTCTGAAGGCACAGAATGAAAATGTGCAATGTAAGAATTTAGACCATAATATGTGTACATAAAGGGACCTATGGAAACACAGCAGATGTATTTAGTGCTGACAGGTAATGGTTTGGTTTTTAATGGCAATCACAGTAACATTTTATCGTTATTGTTGTATCGTATGTATAATTTTGGATTTTGTTTGAGCTGGTTTCATGATTATAAGATCAACCTAAGAACAGTTCATGAAACAGAATTACTTGAACCCTTACAGACTACCATTTTCACTCTGAAGACATTAAAAGGTGATGTGAAGCACTAATTAAACAACAGCGACCGCAGACATCAACATTACTGTTTAACTGGTGTTAAAGAGTTTTTTTTTTTTCACAGCAGAGCTAGCAAATATTGCTTTTCTATTCTTTAAAGTCCCTTCGTGTTTGGTTTCTTTGGAAATCTGTGCTGCCTGATTCTGTCAAAGCAACAAGCCGCTGAATCAGTTTGCCTTCAGAATTTCTCAGTTATGTAGAAACATCAGAAGACTTTAACTGCAGGGTAAATGAATAGTACCAAAAAAAGAAAGACAGAGTGAGACAGTGGTTCGACCAAACACTGCAGCTAATGGTGTTGCGTGTGGCGACTGGCTTTTGCCTGTAAGATACATCGGTACTGAAATGAACTTGAAATAAGAGAGAGCATGATGCTCCTCCTTTTCAGAAAGCTACTGCCTCCACTCCCACTCCACCACTTTTAGCACACGTACATAGCCCATTCCCATTAAATGATGACACTTGTAGTTACTAAACAGCTGAGCCTGCAGCAAACATACATCAGAAAAGGAAGCATTGGGAATTAAAAAATGCACAGCACAGGTTTGTAATGGCTAATGTGAAAAATACAGACTTTGCTAATCTGGGCATGGTGAACATTTCTTGCTATCAGTTTAAACATGGAATTATAATCCTCCCTGAAGAAACTGGTCCTGGCTGTGGAAGAGATTGGTCATTGCTGTGTCATGTTTTCACCCCTCCACCTACCTGAATGTGGGAGACGTCAGTGATTTTGATCATTACTTTCCCACTCAAATAGAATTTATTCATTCATACGTAAAGAGATTCAATGGAAATACTTATTTTTGTCTTACTGCATTTAAAGAAGACCTGAATTGCTATGTTTGAGTTTGACTGATGCTCTTGTGTCCTTGTGGTTCTTTCCCGCTGTGATCAGTCCTGTCTTCCCTGCTTCTTCTTTTCTGTTGAAGCCTGAGTGTCTAATGCACTGGTGTGAACAGAGGTCATAACTTAGTATTCGAGGCAGAGAGACATTAGTATTCCCAAGGCCCACACTCTGACCCAGCCATCTGCTGTTTTCGGACTACTTCTCTCGCCCTCTGTCCTCTCCTCAACCCTGCTTTTAGGCACATACAAACACTACACACACACACACGCACACTTTTAATACATGTGTCTGGAAAACGGGGGAGTGGCTGAGGGTAATTTAAAGCTTTATCGTACTGTAGCTAAAGCGTTTTGTGGCACACATGAATAGGTCTGTCTGCGGAGAAGTGGTCCCCAGCTGCAGCTCAAAACAGACAATTGGGATACTGCAGGCAGACAGGCTGCTATGCTGCTGTTAGTATTGCCAGTGTGTGTGTGTCAAGCCTTTTTTAGTAACGAAGGTAACAGCATGAATCACTGCCTACATTTCAGTGTGTTTATGTGAGACAGATACTTTGGGTTTGTGTGCATGTGTGCGCATACTGGTGTTTTCTTTAGCCTCTACATTTCTATTCAGGTTCCCATGGGGCTGGAGCATATTCCTGAATGCATCAGGTAGAAGGCAGAGAGACAACCTGTCCAGGAGATACTCACTCAGATACAGTCCTTTAAACTTACATCCACAACCATGTGCAATTAGAGACCTTGCAGGAGGAAGCCACAACGTGCCATTCTTCACGCAGGATTATTTTGACACATTAAAGTTGTTGAAGAGGAGCCATGACAGTGACCTAGGGTTTAAGATGCTGACCATGTAATTGCAGTATCCTCGGGTTGAGTCTGACAGAGTTTCTGCCAGTTCTATTAAAAAAAAACTGCCCAAAAAGCAATCTTTAAAAAGAGTTTTAGTGCAAGAAGAAACTATTTTATGCAGCTCGTCAATAGCAGGGGGTGGATGGGGAAGGTAAAAAAAAAACAAAAACATAAAACCAACTCTCAGGAGAATCTCTGAATTCTCTGAATTCCTCCATGATTAAAGTTAGAGATACAATCCAATAGATTTAAGATTACCTTCGAATTTGTCTGCAGTGCATGTCCCCTAGAATTCATCTGAGACATGAACAGATGCAAAAAGGTGTCAGTTTGGTCTAGGCTGTGAGGAATTAGATGAAAGTCATGGTCAAAGCCGATTTCAGCTATCAAAGGCTGATTGCGTTGCTTCACATCACCTAAGGTAACCTAATGTTGCCTAATGTTTCCTGTTTGAAGTTGCACAAACCACAGAGGCTACAGCAGAGGGCCAGCTTACTGCAGACATCCACATGCATTTTTCACCTGCATCACAGGAAATGACTAGTCAGTAGCCTGAATTCAACTCCATACGACGTTGCAGAGATGATCAAAACAACCTAGTTATCTATCCCAGTGGCACTGTGATTGCAATTAATCTTGTTACAAATTGATAATATGTCAATATCATTATGGTAAAATAATTGGTAAAATAATTGGTAAAATAATTGACGAGGCCCTACCTACCAATTATTTTACCTTGCCTTGTCACAGACTTCCTTCTACGGCAATTCAGCATCAACAGCCGCTGGCTAGAGCTGCCTAGAGCCACCTGTGTGGTTACACATGGCCTGATGGCACAAGAATGGCAGCTGCTGGCTTAGAGGGTTTTCAAAACTCTGTTATCATTGAATCATCAAGACCTTAAACCAGGTGGGAAGATCTGGTTGTTTGCAGTGAAACAAAAAAGCTGACAATGTGCCCATGAGCAAGGCGTTGAGCTTCCCTTACCCTACAGCTTCACTTTCTATTTTAAATTAAGGATGTTTAGTTGAGCTGTGGGCATCACTGATGATAATTAGGATTTTCTCTGTAATGGCAATATTTTGAAGAGGATGAGTGCAAGCATTGATTAAAATGGACAAATAGATAAACAAATTGAAAATAATCATGAAAGCCTGGCTGTACTTTCTAAATCTGTTCTAATGGGACTAAACAGGTGGTTGTTATGATGGCATTACCGTTCCTGTGCAAACGCATGCAAGTTCAATAAATGCAGTCAAATCCGAAATACATGCCAGACAAAGCAGATTTGTGAAAAACCACCTGGCTAGGGACTTATAGGATAATAATACAAAAAAAGAATAAATAAATAAAACAAAATAAATAAAAAAACAAAAATGAGGCAAGAGTTGCAACAATACCGTACCAGAAAACGAGGTCTCGTGAATCTAGGAAGCCAATAAGGGTATCAGTCCCCAGGGGATGCAGTTAGCCATAGTTACCAATCCTCACCCTCAGCTCTAGGGAACTGGACAAGCCGGGGCTGGGTCTCTACAGGAGGATGCTGGGATATAATGTGGAGAAAGAGAGAGGGTGGAGTCAGGGAGTTGCATGCTGTGTAGCAGCTGGTGGGGGAAGGGAGGAGCGAGGAGCAGTGGGAGGGAGGGAAGGATGGGAGGATGGGGCCGTTGTTACAGAAGCTCCCGGTGCTATTGTATACCACATCCCAGCTCAGGACCTCAGGTAAGAGACACTGTCAATACATGGTTTCCTATATGAGAAGAAGGTCATTTTAAAGTCAGTGGCAAAAGTTTGGCGTGAAAAGCTTTTATGAGCTGTTTTAAATAAGGAACAGATTACTTCATTACATGTACATGTTGCTATGTTTCATCAGGTGTATTGAACATGTGTGTCCATGTGTCTGAGTGTGCATTCACAAATACTGTGATCAGTAACCTTCGTGCTAGCTGTGTTGTTTAGAAGCAGTCAGCCTAGTGCATGGATGTTATGTACACATGTGATCTTAGTCCCCTGGCTTGGGTACCTGAGGAACAGCCAACTGCTGTGTATGCATGAGTGTGTGTGTGTGTGTGTGTGTGTGTGTGTGTGTGTGTGTGTGTGTGTGTGTGTGTGTGTGTGCTTGCTTCTTTCTGTATTTGTGTTTTAGGGTGGATGTGTTTGTCCCAGGTTGTGCAGAGCTAATTAACTAGTGTAATCACAGGTGATGGAAAATATAATTATGGTGGAGTAAAATGGGGGAAAGTAGCAACAAGATCCCTCTGAGGGCAGTTGTTCATGGCAACTGGATGGCACAGCAGAGCGGGGATGGGGACAAAATGGATGACAGGGCACCGAGGGCACACCTGACAAGGAAATATATAAAACACATCCTCTGAACTTTTTTTAGCTGGTTGTTAAAATGCAGCAAAAATAATATAAATGTGCTCTTACGGGTCTAATCCTGTAATTTGTTTGGGTGTGTTGATGTTAGTTTGCGTGTTTTTTTTTTAATCTTGTTCATGATTTATAGGATACCTTTATCTTGTTTGGGTGCCTTTTTTGTACTGGGGAAAGTAAGCTACTTTCTATCTATTTGTTTTCACTTGTCATAGTTAGGCCATTCCTGGTTGCTCTGAATGTAAATATAACCAGTGCAGGAATACCTTCTTGTTCCTTCGACTGGATCATCTATTTAAAAGCCCGGCCTTTTTGTTCCCATTTCCCATTCATGTGAGTGTGATATATCTGGAATGCACCGAGGGAACTTCATTACATCTGGCACAGACGTCGACCTGGACTCAAAGATGAACTGATTAGAGTCTGGTGGTCAAAGGTCAAATGTCACTGTGACAACACAAAGCACGTTTTTTTGCCATAACTCAAGAACTCATATGCTAATTATGATAGAATACAGTCGCTAACTTTTATTAAATTCCTTCAAAGTCTTTTGTCTTTATTTTGGAGACGTGCCTATAGGTTTGCCAAAAAGTAACATTTGCCTTCTGGATATTGATACTTCAGAGCTAAAGATGCTAAAATCAGGAGCTAGTTTCCTTGAGTTTCATCTCATACAGCCAACTGCTTGCTAACCACAGTTACACATTACTCATTAGTCTTCTCATCTGCTCCACTTAAACAGACCTTCTTTAGGAATAGTCTTCATTGTCTCCCAGATTGACCATTCTCGCTCAGAAAGCAACTGAAGAATCAATAAATTCTTTATTGACTGATCATCTGCAAGCCCTGTGGTATCAGTTCACATGTGGAGCACGTGCAGTATGTGGAGATGACCTTGATTTAACTATTGATTTTTTTGTGTGGCAGTGTTCCACTAGATTTATGTGAAGGAGGTATGCTTAGAAAGGTTCCATTCTTTGTGTCCATTGTTCTAAAGTTGAGCCTGTGCAATATATTGAGCACAGTGTTTTGTATTTGAAGCCAAAGTTGTGCTACATAGGCACAAAAAAAAGTTGCTCTGAAAGTAAAAGTGAAAGTAAAGTAAACCAGAGACTGTCATGCTCAATTACAGGAATAGATTGGTTCGTCAGTGAGAATATCTTGCAGCTGTATGCAAAGTGAGTCAAGAGAGAGTGAGAGAGGTAAATGGAGGACTATGTTTGTAACGGTGTACTATATGCTTCAAGGTATATGAGGGGTGGTACACAAGCACAGAGTTTTAGTCTTTGTACTTAAAAGCTTGAAAGCTTACTGGCTTTAGCCCTAAACATTTTATTTAATTCAGTTCTATTGTAGTACGTTTCTCTCTTGTGTATGCAGTTGCATTTGATATTGCTCTAAAGCTGTGCTCCTGTGTCTCTCTGTTTCCCAGGATCACACCAATAACAATGCATGGCTTGTAAGCCGCCAATCATGGCTCATAGGAAGAGGCCAGGGACTGGCGGAGGAAACAGTATGGCTGCTCCCGGCCCTGTCTCCTGTCCCACCCCTCATCCTACGGAGCCATGCGATCTGAAAGCCCCTCCTCCTCGGCAACGCCCTGTCCGCTATCCCAAAGAGTCACATGATCCCAAACCCCTCCCACGTTCCTGCAAGGCACAATATTCTTCTCCCAAGTCTCAAGACGTGGGTCGCAATCATCCAGAAGTGGACGTAGACACAGAGGCTGAAGTGAAGCGGTACAACAACCAAGCAGATGTAGAAGTGGAGGATCAGCGGCCAGCAACACCCTCCACACCAGAACAAGATGACCATGACCAGGCAGACTTCCATGGTGGAGCTGATAGCCTGGATGATGACTCCAGCTCTGACTATATCAACAACACCTCAGATGACGAGGAGGACTACGATGACGGTGAGTGTGACGTCAATAGTCATCCTTATTGTATGCATTGAAAGAGCACTGGTGCTCCCACCCTTGCTATAAATCATGCAGTTTGGTAAAATGCGCCTACAATATGTTTCTTTTTGAGCATATCTGATGTCCCACATGAAAACAAACTTGGAAACCACGCCTCCCAATGTTATGTAGTTGTTTGAGAGTAATAGACAGTATCAAATATAACATAGTGATTCAGTGATGATTGTGGTTTTTAATTATCAAGCCCTAGATGTTAAAGTACATGTCTGTTTATGATAATAAATCCTCCAGGACTGGCAGAGGAGGATGAGGGTGTGACTTACTACATCCGCTACTGCCCAGAGGACGACAGCTACCTGGAAGGTATGGATTGCAGCAGCCAGGGAGACTGCAACCACAGCCACAGCCATAGCCATAGCCATAGCCAGGGGGACTGCACCGGCACCATGCACCCAGTCGGACCCCACACTGATGAATGCCAGGAGGCTGTGGAAGGATGGGTCGAGGAGGGAGAGGGTGAGGGGGAGGTAAGAGAGGAAGAATGGGTGGAAGACGAGGAGGGAGAAGGAGCAGTGAGGGAAGAGTGGAGAGAAGAGGAAGAAGAGGTGAGGGAGGAGTGGAGAGAGGGAGATGAGGAGGAGGCGAGGGTGGAGTGGAGAGAGGAGGACCACGTCAGGCAGGAGCAGTGGGTTGGACGAGAGAGGCACAGGGTGGAGGAGTGGGGTGAAGGAGAGGGGGAGGTTCGCTGTGAGGTGGTGGAGCAAGATCCAGATGAGCAGATATACAATGGAAGACCAGAACCCATCCTGGACCATCACCTTCATCACCACCACCCACCCTCCCTGCAAGACACCCTGCACACCCGAGAGGATGAAGAGGAGGCAGAGAGCGAGGAGTACTGCCCTAATGAGGAGGAAGATGAGGAAGGTGATGAGGAGGAGAGACATGGAAGAGCCTACACTGGAGACTACTATGCTCCCGAGGACAATGGTAACTCAGTGCGAGTCTCTCCATACCGTGGCCGTAAAGTGCTGGTGGTAGAGGGGGAGACGGGGGAGGAAGCAGAGGAGGACATTGACCAAATTGTTGCTGAGATCAAGATGAGTATGAGCATGGGTAGTCTAAGCAGTGGTACTGACCAAAGTCCAGAGGAGCTGGTGCAGGACCCCACACCGAGTGACTACCATCACGCTAAGCCTGACGCAGCCCCCTACCCACCGGCTCACCACCGCCACGACAGCAGGCCCAAGTCCCTGAATCTCCCCTCCATGCACCACAACAACCCTGACCTCCAGAGGGGCATCAAGGCACATCCACGCTCCCCGGAAGACAGGCAGAGATGGCCACAGGAACAGGTGAGCTGATTTAGAAGCAGAGCATTGCTGTTGTTTTACATTGTCCACATTTACTAAAGCTAGATTTATACTTGTGTGTCACAAAGAACAGAGCCTCTTGTTTGGAATTAATTTAGAGTTCAGCATCTGATATTACTTGTTAGCAGCACCACCGCAAAACGAAATGGATGTCATGCGTCATCAGGCTACACATACATAGTCATAAGCCTCAAAGTGACTGTGTTTACATTCTTTCATTCAATGTGTCAGAAAAGGGACAGTGACAGCGGAAAGGTTTGTCTCTAGCTATAGGCAAGACAAGCTGTAATCCTGTTTACAATTCATCCATTCAGTGTTAGAGGGACAGAAATGGTGATCAGATGGTTTGCATTGGAAATGGGCTTTGGTGGGCTGCAAACTTTTTCTAGCGTTATGAAAAAGGAGAAGATTGCTGAACCTTTTTTTAAGCTTTTCTTGAAATGGTCTATCAGCAGTCTTCACAGGCATCATAAACTTGTGGGAGAGAACACAAGGTCTCGGTTTCCACATGGTATTTTTGTAGCCACCATAGCCCCATGTATTTATACATTTTGAAAAGAAGATGCATGAAAGTGCATATTAGCTGTTGTGTGCAAAGACCCCATTGCGACGCTATAATCCCTTAGCGTTAGTATAAATACAGCTTTACTGCAACAACATCCCAATAAAGATTTTTAGAAACAAAAATATTCAAGGAAAAACAAATGATTACTTGAATTTAAGTCTCATTAAATTTCCCACTGCAAAGTCACAGAAGTCAAGGTACAGACAAAGGCTTCAAGATGAATAGGAGCAACATGACAACATAACAGCAGTGTTAATATGGTCAGAGCCTATGCAGAAGATGTACTGGATACTATATATTCAGGCTATTGTAATGCTGTGAAATGATTAAAAGATCTTTGTGGTGTGGAGCTGGAAATGAGTTACAGGTGACATGTTACTCATTGCTATCCAGAGAATAGCCGGAGCCTCACCCCTCCCCCGTGTTACCTTGAGATGTCCCCCCCTCCTCATCTCTCTTTCACACACAGACCTGGATGAATGCACACACACTGTACGGACACATCAGTACACTCAAACACACGCTGAGCTCCCCCATCTTCTAAAAGTCAGATGGTAAAAGGAGAACAGGGATAGTCTCCTGTGGGCATCCTGCTGATACACACCTGCTCCACAGTGTGCACATGTGCTTGTACATTTGCTGTGTGCACCTCATTTGTAGCACAGAACTGGGTCAGTCAGTGTAGCTAGATTAAATTGAAAGAATGTACAGTACACTGCAGATCCAGATGACTCCCAGACTCACTAAGATGATTCTGTGGTTTTGTCCTCTGTTATGAAATGAAATGTACTCCACTTCAACATGATCCACACGCAGATTATGTTAAAAGAGGAGTTACAAAACAGGGGGAGGTCATCTATGCACAGTCTGCTTGTGTGATGTGTTTGACGAAAGCAATGTATTACATAGTACTGCAATCTCATTTTAAACGGTGCTACACCAGTATGTCGGTATTGAATAATGTGTTACATGTTTTGCATTTCCCAGAATATCCTGTATCAGATGAATGTTTTACTTTTTATCACTTTGTTTTGGGCTTTAACGAACTTTTCCTTTCCACCATAAAGGAATCCAGCACATTCCTTTGGGCTTAGTTCCACTAAAAGCAATTAATTTGATATTTACAATGTATGCAGTTCTAGTTTAATTACACCAGTACACAGCTTTTCTTCACTTTTACACATTAGTATATTCAATATTGTGCTATATGTATGTCGTATTACAGCAACCTGAACCACCCAGTCTGCTGAAGACTACTGAGAGTCTGGTAAAAGTCTGACTGTACCTGTAATTAGATGTTTTTTGTTTTTTTGTTTGTTAGACTAAAAGCTTAACATGTGTATCCATCAGACAGACATACATAGTGCCCATAGGAATATAGTATTAATATCTTTAATCTTAAAGATAACATGAATATTTAATCCCTTATCTGAAGATGACATAAATTTATTTGCCAGGTGCAGTAAAGATTGCTCTAGTAGCTTGGAGCTTGACAGCACTTTTGTAGATGGATGTAGTGGCCTCAGAGCTACCTTTAGCTGAAGATGCTATATGGAAAAATAGCATATGTCACATAATGTTAGTTTGAATTGATTGATTTGATTAGCAGTTACATGAGTGCAATAGCGCACAGTTACAAAATATCCTGCTTTATACACATGTACACATTGGTAGCAGCTGTTGGATGAAGTCAGATTGATGTGGTACTGATTTATCGATGATAAAGTTCCACACTTGTCCTGTTTGACATTAGCGATTGCAGATGAAGGCACGTACACGGTTTGACTGGATCCACTTGGGAAAGTTTAGCATTCCATCCCACCGAACAACAACACGAATGTCATTAATGTAATGGTTGTTTGCACAACTGAGTTGGGCAGCATGATGAATACTGATCAGGAGTTTATGTTTCCCTCTCTTTTTGCGAAGGAGGCCACTAATGTCATCTATGTAGTAATTAAATTTCAGTTCCAGATGCACAACAGCATGGCCTGTTCCTCTGAATTTCACGTTTTCACTGCCACTCCGCAAAGAGATGGAGGTTTTATTGGCAGCGGGATGTTCATTTCAGCCAGTAATACAATTGAATGTTAATGTTCAATTGTGGACTGTATAATGGATATCCAGGGGGAATAAATGTAATCCTCCCTCTGTGTGAGTACATGCTGGATATAATGTATATGTCCATATATGTGATGAGAAATAAGATGCAATAAGATGTTGTCCGTGTCTTATTCTGTTTTACCCTGTTCTGATTCTTATCCACTCACACCTGTTCTCCTGTGTTCACCTGCCAGGTGAGCAATGGTGCAGAGCAACCCAGAAAACAGCAGCGCTCCGACCTCAACGTTCCCCTGGAGAACAACAATGTACCAGAGGTAAGATGTTGCTGGATATTCTGTCGCAGTGTTTCCTTCATCATCATTTTGATCTGTTGTGAGGTCGTTTACACTTTAGACCGAGGTTGTTGCTGTTTGTGTGTGTGTGTGTGTGTGTGTGTGTGTGTGTGTGTGTGTGTGTGTGTTTGTGTGTGTGTGTGTGTGTGTGTGTGTGAGCTTGTGTGTGTAGATGTGTGTGTGACTATCTGAGTAAATGAGTAATTGTGTAATTACAACCTCAGCTCATGTCCTCTGCTTACGGCGTGATATCGTCCTGGTAATTGAGCAGCGTGTCTGCTTGCGGTTTTATGAGAGCCATTTTTCACTGAGATGTCTGCAGTGGAGGCTCCTTGTACAAGCTCCACCCCTATCACTTTGTCCTTGGATGGAGTAAACCTTATGAATGTGCAGTGAGCGGTTTAGAGGATCCAGTTGATCCAGTGGGATGAGTGTTTGAATCTCATGAATATCTTCACAATTCACACCCCTCTCTGTGGCCATCTTTTGTCTATAGCTTCCTCCTCCCTTCTTTACATCCTCTCTCTTCAGTTCATGTCAGTGAGGGAAGTGGATGAGTAACGCTTTGTCACCCTCTCTACACCCACTTTTGCAGTGCCCTTGAGCAAAGTGCATGTACCCAGTTTCCGCAGCAGTAATGCAGGTGTAAATGCATGTAACTGTGTGAATGTGGGGCAGAGCATTGCTGGAAAAAATAGAAATGTTTGAATATTTATGATGTCTATTCTGAGTAAAAGCACCAAAGGGAATATCTCTACAGGGATCAAGAGTTTAGCTGGTCTTGTGTCCATACGGTGCGTGACTAAATTTTGTAAGTAAAGTATTTTGCCTCATCGATCGTCTGAAACAGGTGAGGGGGATTGTTTTGCATCACTGCGTTCAAGCAGAACCACATTTAACCTGCTGCTGAAAGTGATATTGATGCCCATGATAGAGATAAAGTCGTAAAAACAACATTGAAGTAACAGAATGACATCTTAAACAAGTACTTTCAAATTTTAAACGTCAACTCACACATGCTGTTCACACAGGATTTGTTGTCATGGCAGTTGAAAACCAACTACCGGCCAAAATAGCAGAAGACAATCTGGTCTTGAACAATAGGAGGGTCAACCTGCATGTTTGTGGAAGGTCACAGACGAATCACAATCTCTGTCTTAAAGAGACAGACATGGTTTTTAACAGGATGGGATGCTTCTTTACCTTGCAGATTCCTCTCCTCATCCATGTTTCTTATCCTGGGAAGTAAATCAGCAGACTCCCCCGTGCATCACCTCATTACTGCTTAATTCCATGATCTGACATATGCTGTTTGAAAACAGTAAAGCCAAGCCTAACAACATTTCACAGCGTGAAACGTAAAGCTTTTGATTGGTTTATTTGAGACTGTAGAGGCATGTTTTCATTGTAAACCTATTCACAACAGTTTATCTGCCATATCCTGGTTTTGTCTTCCAGCCAACAAAGAAGGTTGCATCATTCCCCAGCTTTGTCGATGGTAAGTTAATCTGTCCGCACACCTGTTTGGTGATGAAATCAAAATATTGTAATTGCATGGAACGACTCCAAGTATTGCTTTGCCTTCAGCCTGTCACATCACAGGCCTGATATAACTCTTCCAGTGCTCTTTCCCTACCTCTGGGCGGGTGCTCGGCCTAATAATATGTGAGGGGCTTAGTTGCCTGTCTGCTCCTTCAGATCATGACAGCACATTGTGTCCCCGAGTGGGTGTCTGAGAGTCCACATCTACATATCACAGACACAGATTAATCTCAGCCCAGCCTCCCACCAGCACAGCACTTCCATTAGCTCACAGCCAGTGGCCATCTCACTGCTCAGTCCCACCCAGCCTGTTATCTCTCCATCTCCAGAGCAACAGCGTTTGGCTCTATTTTTCCACACAGCACGTTGACTGCAGTGATTACAACACCCTCTCCACTGCACACCTGACCCTTTCAGTCTAAACACGTTCCGTCCCTCTCTGTGTCTCCCCGCTAATCACCGTCTTTTCTGCCTCTCCCTGGCCCAGTCCCAGGACCCTGCGAGCCAGAAGACCTGATTGATGGAATTATCTTTGCTGCTAACTACCTGGGCTCCACTCAGCTGCTGTCTGAGAGGAACCCCTCCAAGAACATACGCATGATGCAGGCCCAGGAGGCTGTCAGCAGGGTCAAGGTACTCACAAACACACCAACTCACACTCAGACCACAGTGACTCAAACATGTAAACACACACAGCTTGTGCTGCGTTTTGTCCAGTGGTCGGAATCATGCAAAGAAACAAACCTCTCCTTAATCAAAAGGCCATGTTTTTTCAGTTATGCTGTCGTTTTCCCTGGAGGACCTATACAGATCCGAATCTTTTCGTCCTTGTTTAACCAAAAAGTTCCACTCCACAATCTTTCCCAGGGGACCAGTGACCTTTCAAGGAACTCAGGAACTTTACCTGCATTGACTTTAGCTCCTGTACAACAGTTTCAGGTGAAAAAGAGTCTGTGGTCCGGGGGTAATATATTCCAGTGGGGGATGGAGTCTGCAGGGCCTTATTCACAAAATAATGAAGTAATGGATGCTACTAGTATTAATAGTATTAAAAGCAAAACAAAAGAGTGATATGGAGAGAGTGAATGAGCTGAGAGCGGAACAACTGGATAAGACAGAGAGTCAGTGTTGAGGGAGCTGGTGACCGAATGTGAGAGAGGGAGTGGCGATGAGAGAACAAAGAGCATAAAGAAGAAAAACAAAACTTTGTTCTGCAGCAGCAAAGAAATAACCAAGCCTATCATCTGTGTTGAGTTTTCAGTGTCCTTTTTCTTAATTTATTACAGTGCTGTATTTTTTTATTTCATTGGTCCAATTTTGCCAAATTCTTTGATATTTCTCAAAAAGTTTCTTTTCTTTTCGTAGTCGTGGACTCAGAGGCCAGGTTATCTAGTGTGATCAAGAACGTTGTTTCGTGACATGATGACTTCATGCAGCCCTGATGTTTTGGTGCACAGTTGCTACCCCAGACCACAGTCTCTTTTATCTGCCTCTCATGTGAACATAGGCTTGGCTGTATTACTAAATATTGAATGACCTCTTGTGTAGTGGTCTACTTTTAGAAACTTACATGTTGTAATGAGACTTGTCACTGGTGCAATGGATACATGTGAGTATAGCTGTCCAGCGGGATACGTCAGGAATTAAGTTTGAAATGTGAGGTCAGCTTTCATGATGAAGTTCCAGGTGCATGATATCAGCAAACATCAGAGTGGCCTGAAAAAGTAAATAAGAGCCAGTGACCTCTATTCTGTGTCCAGTGATGAGATCTGTTTCAGCCTCTAAGATTGGTCTCATTGTCTTTATTTTAGCCACATTTTGCTGGTTGCTTATTTTTGTATAATGTTAAGTAAATAAACATGTCGTTTTATCCTTTAATTAAAGGACAGACTCAGATGATTAAGACCCTGTCCTCATACTTCACTAGTCCCACCACTCATCCCTATCCTTTAATTTTACATGCTTCAGCATACTGTAATTTGTCCCACTTAACCCACTTAGGATCGAGGGTTAGTGCTTCTCATGCCGGCTCAAAAATGAGTCTCAATATATACCAAATTGTGGCTGATGAGGGCTAGAAATGGCTACTGATGCTTGCAAGTATTTATATAATCATGCAGATCTGTTGGAAGAATAATGGGGATGCGATTGTGTAGGCCAATACAACACCAGAGTTTTGGTACAAAAACTATTTTCAAATGTTGCGTGTTGTCAAGCACATTTCCCGTACGATACATACATTGGATGAATCTAAAACTGGCAAAATGAATAAATTGTTCATTTAAGCCAGTAAATATCTTATTAAAAAGTAGGTAAATACGACTATAAATAGGACTTATGCATTCAGAGCCAACGTTTGGTACTTGACACTTTTACTATACCCCTATAGACACTTTTCAGTTCGTAGCAAAAAAGCACTGAGTTTTGTTTCTGAGCTGTAAGCATTAAGTATATGGTCAGGATCATAACCATGAATATAGCATGAAAGACTGCAACTTCAAGTCTGTTACAAAGTTATTGTACTCCACTACTTCTGAAGTAAGTGGAATTTTGTGGTTAAAAATCCAACCCCAAATCCGTGATAACTCCACTCTGAAGGGTCACATTCCGATCAAAGGGCACTCTGAAACAAAGAAAAAAGGGTGACGAGTGAAAGTGAGGGGCCAGGGTCTTAAAGTCTTTTGGCTGGTTTTCATCTAAAAGCCCTTTTTCACCATAATGAGGATGTCTATCGGCATCATTTCACATCTGTCCAACCCGTGTTTGATTCTTCTCTTCACTCGCTCACTTACTCTCTGTCACGCAGAGTTGCCTTCCCTGCAAAAGCTCTTGCCAGGATGAAACCATGGCAACTGCTAGCTTTCACCTTTTTGTGCTTACCCCTTCTTGGAACAAGTCCATTGAACAAGGAGTCGTCCATTATCTCCTTGATGTGTCCCTCGTGGACAAATTAATAGCTGTACAGCAAACAACATTTAATCTTTGACATTGAAATGGACACAGTCGGCTGCACACAAACCCGACCAACCACACACGCAGTGTATATCAGTCATACTTGTATATTTGCTTCAAAGCAGTTCGCACCCAGACAACTAGGACAAGCACAGGAAGGCACTTAGACCCCTCAGTGTTGAACTGAGCAAAAATAAGTATGCCAGGTAAATTGTAGCAAGGCTGTATAGGTTATTTATGCAGATCTTTTTGGCATGTTGCTCTCTCTGTTTGATGTAATATTTATGCAGCTTCACTCCCCCCTCCCCTCCACTCACACTTTCCTGCTGTCTACTCCCCCTCCTGCTCAGCTCCTCTTCAGCAGAGCAGTAGATGCTGCTGAAAGCCTCAGATGTCTGTGTTGCGTGAGAGCTGATCACGGAGGAGTGAACTCTACAAAATGAAAACTCTGGGCTTTTACTTTGGGCTGTTTACTCTGCTCTTTTTCACTAATGCTAGTCTTAGCAGTCACAGCTCTGCACGGGGGGCTCGGGGCAAACAACCAGCCTCATGATCGGAAATGTAATGAGGGTCAAGATAATTTCCTCTGCTCGATGGCAGAAGGAAAGAGGGGGGCAGTAGCTCAGCTTGAACCTTACACAGAAGGGGCTGATTTTGAAAGATTATAAAGTACTAAGAGTACTCCAAAAGATTGCTTATCTAAGGCCAACAACTGTAGGGCCACCTCCAATAACAGAATTCCTGATGAGCTAATCCAAAACATTAACTGTGTGAAACTGCCTCCGTTTAGATCT
The DNA here is from genome assembly GCA_037833715.1 of Toxotes lorentzi. NCBI lineage: Eukaryota > Metazoa > Chordata > Actinopteri > Toxotidae > Toxotes > Toxotes lorentzi. The sequence goes on from JBBMJY010000001.1 coordinate 18,199,062, forward strand.
AAGCTGTTTTAGTGATTCGGCCTCGTAATTTTTTATTTTTTGATGCAGCCCAGACAACAAACCCCATAGGGCACAGTTTAAATTTTTGTTCAGGCCTTTGTCCCCTCCCCTGCGTCTGTGAGTGTTGTTGATTGTTTTCTTTCCTGGTAATGGTGTTTAGACAGTGACATGAGCGTGGAAGGTGGTAGAAGGAGGGACCCAGACACGCAACCTAAATTATTGACATTGTCGTCTTTGTAAGCTGTGATGCTTTTAGAAATGGGAGCCTTACCGTCTGTCTTTCCTTTCGGAAAATGTTCTAACCACAAAACTGATACTTGAAATGTTAAACTGATAAGAAGAAATAAACATCCAAAAATCCTCTAGACCGTCCTAACTGAGCTTTATATAGATGTCAGGTATGCAGGAACCTTGTCAATTCATGTCTTCACGCTTTTGATTTGCTGTGTTTAAAAAAGAAAAAGCAATTATTACCTTGTGTAATTGCTGTTTTGATTTGTATCTGATAACCAACACGGCTGTGCAAACGCTATCTCCACAAACACACACACACATCTTCAGGTACACACACCACCTCTCTCTCTTTTCCTCTATCTCTCTGTCACACTCTCTCTATCTCTGTTGCTGAGAGCAGCGATAGCACACCTGCCGTTTGGTTTGAGGCTTTACTGTCTTACCTTCTTTTATTTACTTTCTTTATTTCCTCCTCCTCTTCCTCCTGTTTTTTGTGCTCCTGTATCCGCTGACCTTGTCCCGTCCCAACGCCTGCCTGCCTGCCTGCCTGCCTGCCTGCCTGCCTGCCTGCCTGCCTGCCTGCCTGCCTGCCTGCCTGCCAGAGGGTACAGAAGGCTGCCAAAATCAAGAAAAAGGCGGTGTGTAATAAACAGAGCAAAAAGAAGACCCTTAAGCCACTTTCCCTCCACTCTCCACCTTTTCTTTTCCATTTCATTTGTGCCTGTCTGTGTCTGTGTATCCTCTCCCATCTGTGTCTCACACTTTTCTGGGTTCATTCATTAAGCTGAGCAAATCTTTGTTGGGTTTTTCCAGAACGTTTTATGTGAACGTCTATGCATTTTGGCAGTGACAGTCTTTCATAAGCTTAAAGGTGGTAGAACTTTTCAAACTGTGGTCACACTGAAGGATTACAACTCTATATAATTTTGATGGTTATGTCAGTCAAAATGTCTCAATATCAGTAAAACTGGAATGGCAGATATTAACCGGGTACATCATAAAATATTTTTGTAAAGGGAACTTATTATACTGTCAGGAATTGTGTTATAACGCACAAGACTGAGGAACGGCTGAAACCGAATTTAGTAACAACTCATGACATGATTTTATGTGTAATCACTGTGACCACAAGGCAACAGGAGACGAGGGGGCTGGACACTATGGGAGAAGCTTCAGCCTATATTCTTTCTCAGGTTTCTCCTAATACAGTTATCACCATGCAATAACCTGTGGGAGAGAACTGTAAGAGTTGACTCATGTGAGCAGAAATGTATTTTTAAAGGTGTAGAGACACATTGTAAGTACAAAACATTTAGGTATTGTACATTCACATTAACAGCTTACCCAAGCTCTAATATATAAGTTCTGTTTGATGTATGATTGATTCCTGTTCTTTTCCTCTCCAATTGAGAGGCAGGAATGATTCAAGTGATACAAGTTCTATTAATAACACTTTTTAGTTAATTTAATTTACTTTCCTTAAGCAGAAGAATCAGAAGCTTTGGAGTCACATTATGAATATACCATCTGGAAATGATATCAGAAATGACAATACTTTGTCTAGTTTAGGTTTTGCCGACAAAAAAAAAGCACAACACACTGAATATAAAACCTTTTTCCTCGAGGCTAAAGACATACAACTTCATTTCAGATAAGAGAACAGCAAGAAACATCACTTAACCCTAGTAGTTTTTCATACTTTGTACTTACATCGCCATTACCCTCAAGTAATTTGAATTATGTATTCGGGAGATCCTAATTCAGTGCATGCCTAATTTTGTGTGATTAACATCGTTTACACCAGCTAAAGCAAAAGATAAGGCTCACTCTAATTCTCATTCATACCTTGCTTCTTTTCACTCTGGTGATCCTGACACGGTGGAGAGAGGGATCAACCTCTGCTCTGACTGAATGCATTGTAGGCTCAATGTTGTTAATAACTAAGGAAAGCTCAAAAGAAAAATCATACAACAATTCAACAGTGTTTAAAGAAATGGTTATTTGTCAGGTGCCTCATGTTTGTAGTCTCATTTTCTTGTTTCATTGTACACGTCTGCTATATCTTTGTATAACGACATTACTTATCTTTAATCGAACATGTCAGTTCTAAACAACAGGTTTTAGGATCGGCTTTCAGAACCGCAGAATGGACTTCTGTCTTTGTCATGTGTACAGGCAGAAGTTCATCAGGAGAAGCTGATTCTCATTCCTCCTCTAACGATAACCTCGGCAGACTGTTACGCATTAAATCCACAGGACAAGTTGGATTTTGAATTGGGCGCGTGGCTGCAATCGTAAATGCTCGCCAGTGTTCACAAATGAGTTGACTGTGCCCCATATGCTAAGCGCTGATTCAAAACTACAAGTACATATCTGTCCTCAAGCTGAAGGCACCCCTGGAAACTTGAGCTTCTGAAATGAAAGTAGAAAAGGGAAAGATGTTGCACCCAAAAAGGGAATTACAACACCTAATCACCTCCTTTTCTAATCTTTCCATTTTCAGATACTTGGTAGGGATACAAATTGAACTACTAATGAATGTTTCAAACCACAGTCTCAAACAAATGGTTCACTATTTATTAAATGAAATATTTAATTACAGCTATGTGTTTTTTATTAATGTTTTTGGGACTGTTCCCTTATTTTAAAATGCAATTTAAAAGGCAATTTTTATTAAAGTAAATAAAATAGAATTTTATTAGTCCGCCGCACAAAGTGATCAGAGGGAAATGTGCACAGGCTTGTTCTGTTCTGGTGTAACAGCCAGCTGGTAAGGGTTTAGTGTTGAGCCGTTTCTTGTTTCCGTGCCAGCTCGCCATCCTCCATCCAGGGACAGCTAATGTAAACGAACACCACTGCCAACTGCTTACTTTTTCCACCTCACCTTAAAACTTGAACAACCTGTCCATCTAACAACATCAACACAAACACCATTCAGGCAGTTGTGAACAGTCGAGTTTGGTACAAAGACCTTGAACAGTCGAAGGGAAAAGGAGTTGATCTTAACCAGCTCCTGTTTTGTATGTTTCTTCAGAGTGCAGATGGAGATGCTCAAACCCTCACTGAGGTTGATCTGTTCATCTCCACCCAGAGGATCAAAGTCCTCAACGCAGACTCACAGGTGAGTTCCAGCAATCATTTATACTTCATGTTTCCACCCAGAGTGTCTCTTCTCTTCGTCTTTTCTCGACGTTTTATTTATTTATTTTTTTGTTGTACTTTCGGCCTCCCACTGAGCTATACCAGGCCACACAGCAGGGGGAGTGTTGTTGTGTCATAGCTATCACAAAAGCAGCTTAAATGTTGACACAAACTGCTTCTTATGAAACCCCACCACTGATTGTTATTTGGTTATATTTGGTTATTTGTTTGTTTAATCTCATGACGTCACTGTCAGAATTCCCTTTAACCGGGGATAAGAATAGACTGTGCCAGGCCAAAAAATGCTGCACAAACATCTGTTCATGGAGGGTGACTCAGAGAGCATGTACTGAACAAGCTGTTTGACTGCAGCACAATCTGTTTCTTCATAGATGAAGAAACATGTTATGAATATGTACAGCCAGCTAATGACCACGCCTCTACTCGATTACCTATTTGTTGATGCTGGGTTAGAATATGAATAACATAATGTTTTATTCAATTATTTTAGTGCCATACCCAGTGAAAAAGTCCAAATTCAAATTGAAGTTTGACTCTCTGAAGGTCTTTATGAATGAAAAATCACATTTTCCTGTCATTTTTTTTCTTATTCTCTATTTTTTTTGTTAACAATCCTTCTTTCTGCTCTTGCAGAAGCTTTATCAAAGTTTTTTTTTTGAAGCAGCAGCATAAGTCTTCACAGAAGGTGGAGTCTTTGATACGAACAGTTCCTGAATAGAGCTTTGTGCTCACACTAACATTAAATGTATAAGTGATAGATGATTCATTTGCAGTATTTCAGTCTGTCTGGCCGTCTGAGCAACGTCAGATTATGTGTGTGTGTGTGTGTGTGTGTGTGTGTGTGTGTGTGTGTGTGTGTGTGTGTGTGTGTGTGCGTGTGTGTGTGT
>JBBMJY010000001.1:18203444-18286413 GCA_037833715.1 Toxotes lorentzi
GTGTGTGTGTGTGTGTGTGTGTGTGTGTGTGTGTGTGTGTGTGTGTGTGTGTGTGTGTGTGTGTGAGTGTGTGTGTGGGCAGCCGCCTGGCAGAAACTAACGTGCTGCAATGCAGAGTCTATCTTCTTCCCTTTTCCATCTGGTTGCCACTGGTCCTGGCACTCCTGAGAAAGAGAGGTTCTGAGTAAAACGCCTTCTTTCTGCAAATTAAAAGGCTTGAAGCAGCTTATATGGGGTTTCTGACATTAATACATAATAGGAACAACTCCAAAGGTGGGCTGGAACAACAACATTAATTGGGCTAATGTAATAAAACCACCAGAAATAGTTGAGGCGAATTTAACTAAACTGAAATTAAATTTAGCGTATTGTCATAAAATATGAACAAATATAGTTCCTCTCAACAAACCCACAGGTTCACATCCATGTCTTGCTGTTTAGTAGTTGTGTTCAGAAACAGTGCCTCGTAAAATCAACATAACACAAGACAGTTATTAGGCCGAGTGAACGAACATGATTACACCATTCAAATCACTTGTTTCATCAATACAGACACTCTGATCTCCAAACCCTTTCTGAGTTTATTTGTGCACCTGTTCATTATTTCCAGATGAAAATGTGCTCAAGATCTAATTTACTGGACGTTATTGGGCTGTAATCAGATCATGCAGCCGTTTTGAATTCAGTCACAAGTGTTCCTGAATGTTTTCTAACAGCAGCACTTTCATCTCACTCTCTGCCCTGTAATGATTGTGCAGCTTTGACAGATAAAGGCATGAAATATGGTGTGCACAGGTACTTCTGTTTTCAAACATTACACCAGACAGGCTGTTGGCTGAACCGGGAGGATAAGGGCTTGACTTGAAAAACCAGTAACAGTTGCAGAATGTTCCCCACAGAAATGTTTCCACCAGATCAACACAAATAAAAAGCTCATTGTGGAAATATGCATTAATACACCATTTTGTTAGTGTGATGCAGTAATTTCTCTATGTACTGGGTCCAGGAGGGGGTCACCAGTCACACACACACAGTTTCACCATCTATATCAGTTGTAGTTTACTTTTTATAGTTTACTGAGTTGCTTGTTCATGCAAATGACAAACCAGATTTTCATAATTAAAAAAAAAAACAAAAGATTTAATTTGATTTCTTCCTGTTTATTTATGAATGGAAAAAATGCATCGTTAAGTAGCATTTATACTTTTCTGGCAGTTCGGAGACACTGGTTCATTGTTATTAATGTCTTTGTGTTCAGATATTCTTTTGTCCAAGTGAATTTAATTTGATTTCAGGGCTGCGAATCAAGTAGTTCTTCATATTTCAGTAAAAGTAATATGGTGCTGTCATACAGTTACTGGAGTTTTTCCAGCAGACTGTCTAGCTTTTAAATTCACAATATGAAACTGTGTTTAGTTGATGATTATTATAAAAACAGCGCGTAACAGTATATGATTCTGCTTGATATGCCTGCAGGAAACGATGATGGACAATGCACTTCGTACTATATCCTACATCGCTGACATTGGGAACATTGTGGTCCTGATGGCAAGACGCCGGATGCCACGTACAGCCTCACAGGACTGTATTGAAACGACGCCAGGGGCACCCGAGGCAAAGAAGCAGTACAAGATGATATGCCATGTCTTTGAGTCTGAGGATGTAAGTGTGTCATGCATGGTTAAGTCAACAATCCAGCTGTGTCTGTTTATGAAAGAAATTATTTATTTTGAATCTCCTTGAGTGGGAGCAGGTGAGAGGTTACACAGATGAGAGTCGCCAAAGGAAGTCATGTTGTTATTTTTCTGTTATTATGTAAGAGGACTCATTTGGTAGATGAATCCTCTCAAGATATTAAAGAGATGACAGTTGTAATTGCTTTTTAAGTGTTATTTGATTGTCACGTATTATTTCAGCTTCCCAGTTATAACCAGTATTAATATTTTTCCTCCATTTGGCTCCAAGACATCATTTTATTATTATTATTATTATTATCTTATGTTTGCTCCATATTATTATAAGTGCTGTTACAAATAATCAGAAAATCTAAAAAAAAAACAAAAAAAAACAAAAAAAAAACGTTGTTGTCCGACCTTTAATAACCAATTAGAGCAGCCGTCGGATGTGAAATGATGTAAATTGGCTGGGCATTTTAGATTTTTTTATTTATTTTCTTACCACAGAGCTGCTGCTTGTCTTGTTGAAGCAGATTCAGCAAGACTTGGCAGCATGAACAATGTTGCACAGAGGAGCCAGCAACTCAGCGTCTGTGCCAGTCAGTATAAAGGCTGGACTCCAATCTGTCCTCGCTTCGTCTAATTTTGCTGCCAGGTTTTAAAGGCCGGCCAGAGTTATAATAGAACCATTCAGCTGCTCATCCATCAACTTATAAACTCTTTCTGTTGTTGTAGCTCCACTGGCTGTATGCAGTGTTTGCCTATTTTTGACTTTTTTAGTGCTCTGCAAAACTAATTCACACTGTATTGATTTTGACAGTTTGGGGCATTAGTGTCTGCAAATTCTGCATAAGATTTATATGTAAGTATAGAATTCAATTAAATAGGAAAATAGGGAAATATATCTTGCATAATGAGGTACCCTTTTTTACTCTCTTGATCTATATTATCTCTCACAGCCAGGATAAGTCTGCAGGTTTTCACTTTTACATGTTCATTTTTTCCTAACTTTTTACTTTCCTTTGTAGCAGATATCTTCTGTAGAAAGTGGTTTAAAGCAATATAGTGCATTCACAATTTCTTTGTACTCAACCCCGACAGCCTCCATCAGATGAGGAGGTACCGCTTCGTCACTACCTCCCACTGTGTTCATCTAAGATTATTTTAAACTAGATGTTTTTTTCTGTGTTATCTGATTGTCTGATATTTTGGTTATTATACAAGATTGGGTATTTAAACACAACTAGGTATTGTTACAATATTTTTTGTCACACGGAACACAGTGATCCAGGGAAGCGTCTGTTGTGGCTGTTTATTGGTTTTTCTTACCACACTGATTTATAATCCTCTTTGTATGTACATATACACATATAGGTAAAACAGTCTCTGATTTGTTTATTGTTTTTTCAATCACCTGATCTTCTCCACTATATGTGCATGTACTCTCTGGTGAATGCAGACATACCCACTGGAGCACTGCTGGTTAGGAATAACTGCTTTGGAATATCTTTGTATCTGAAAGCTGACACTTGATAAGCTGAAATTGAGGATCATTCCAGTGCTATTTGTAACTTTGTGTAGCTTTAGTTTTTCTGCTCATAGCCTTCATTGATTCCTTTTTATTGAAACCAGAGCAGCAAAATGTTCCTGAGTTTTTTTTCTGCTTGTCTCTCTCAATGGGAGCAAATAGTTTATGACAGTGAAAATCAATTTAGATTATGCCTTAACATATTCTTGGCACACTCAGTGGCAAACTTTTGTTTGATGCCACCGGATGTTTTTTTTTTTTTTTTTCTCCCCCACTGTGTATTTATACGCAGCTTCTGTTGGATCTAACGAGACAAGATCACAAACACATTGCTGCTTTTCCTGCGCCCACAGGCCCAGCTTATCGCTCAGTCCATCGGCCAGGCGTTCAGCGTAGCTTACCAGGAGTTTCTGAGGGCCAATGGCATTAACCCCGAGGATCTGAGCCAGAAGGAGTACAGCGACATCATCAACACCCAGGAGATGTACAATGACGACCTCATTCACTTCTCCAACTCTGAAAACTGCAAAGAGGTTGGTTTATATTAAGTGTACAATACACACACAAATCCCTTGCAACTTCAACACAGTGTCTTTCCTCTGCACGTGCTTTTTTTATTTTCTTTTTTTGGTTCGTGTCAGTGCAGAAAAAAACGAGACACAAACATTGTGAGACCTCACATGCGTGGCACCATTCACACTCATGCTGCATGATGCCCATTAGAGAAACACACAAGTATACAGTAATTAATCAGACAGATTGAGAGGCAGATGGTACAGTAAAATCTACTCAGAGCATGTCAACTCTGACATTTTTTTTTCCCCGTGTAGAATTTCTCCTTTACCTAACACTGCGCCCTTAAAAGCATTACCAGGGGTTTTAAGAGAATTAGAAACCTTGAAACAGTATATGCCGTATGAGCAGAGAGGCTGCACGAGCACCACCGCACTACAGCTGCTGTATCAGAGGCATGTGAGTAATTTGTAGTGAAGGGGAAACTTCAAGCACTAAAGCTTCCTAACCAACTGTGTTGAGAATAACTTCATTTCTCAAGGCTCCAAGCGTATCTACGTAGCAGGAAGACAGGATTGAGATGTGCACAGCAGTTGGCTGTGTAAAGGTCTGTGAATTAAAATACTGATGGAATAAATCACTATAAATAAATCACTTGTAATCATTGAGTGTTTATCACTAACATAAACACATATTCAGCTTAAACAGAGCTTGGTTTCTTCACTGAGATGACACCAGGTGGAGGTTTGAGGTGCAGATTCAAACTGTTCATTAAGATGCGTTACAGTCAGTGGAAAGTAATCAGTGCATTTAGTCAAGCACGATACTTAAGTTTAGATTTGATGTACCATTTTCTTCTTCTTTATACTTCTACTCCACAGAAATGTAGTACTTTTTACTGCACTTTTTACTATGCTACATTTATCTGACAGCTGTACTTAGATTTTTGCATACAAAACACATAGAGACCTTATTTTGCCTCCACACAGGTGACAGCTGTGGCCGGAGACATTATGTTTTATGGTTGTGCCTCCGTCCGTCCCATTCTCGTAAACATTAAATCTCAGAAACTCTGCGACTAAATGCTAAATAATGCGTCTTAAGCTGAAGTGAATTATCTCATGTTACTGTAGGTATCATGATATTTTCCAGCCCTCTTCTCTGAGCTGCGCGGCTGCTGTCACACAACAGACTTCTGCTCTGATTTATGGAAGGGAGCTAGAGAAAGTAAAATTAGGTATCAAAAAGGAAGCATGTTGCTCTAAGTGAAAACGAGTTTTCTACACAGTCACCAGCAATTTGTAGCTGAATCAGGTCCTTCTCAGCACAGCAAATACCTAAGGGAAAAGAGGCTGAAGCACACTGATGCAAACAGACTAATGTTTTTGACTTTATTGTGTCCTTCATCAAAGTAAAAGAGAAATAAAAAAAAAAAAACTCAGAGGACTCAGTAGTGAAAAATGTTTGTCTGTGCACCACAACATGCTCAAATCAGTCAGTGCATAATGGCAGGTCAGGTTATGTACACAATAAAACATAAAAATGACTAACAAACTGTTTGCTCCTCCTCCTGCTCCACAGCTGCAGCTGGAGAAGAGTAAAGGGGAGATCCTGGGTGTGGTGATCGTCGAGTCCGGCTGGGGCTCCATTCTGCCCACAGTTATCTTAGCCAACATGATGAACGGCGGGCCAGCGGCTCGCTCTGGCAAGCTCAGCATCGGAGACCAGATCATGTCCATCAACAACACCAGCCTCGTGGGGCTGCCACTCGCCACCTGTCAGGGAATCATTAAGGTCCGGAGGCACTACGATTTTTTTTTTTGAAGCATTTAACCACATAATTAATGTGTGAAAATGAACAAGCTTTATGTTTGTGTTTCTGTGTGTGTGTTAAAGGGCTTAAAGAACCAGGTCCAGGTGAAGATGAACATTGTCAGCTGCCCTCCTGTTACCACCGTCCTCATTAAGAGACCAGATCTTAAATATCAGCTGGGCTTCAGTGTCCAGAACGGCATAGTAAGTTTTAATCTGACTTCTTTCTGACCACCATGAGAACGTAGGTGGCTTACTTTGATATTAATACTATTAACAAAAGATGTGATTAAAAATGACAAATTGTTACCTTTGTGGTTTAGTTTGTTTTATTTTTTATACCATACAGTACCGTACAGCATGTACATGTTTCATATTCCTGTCTCAGTTAAGATTAATCTGCTCATTATTTTATTTCCTCTGCATTAGATACACTGAAGAAACACTGTCAGTGCTGTGATAAATTGCTGTTTTGTCTCAGACAGTATTTACTCAACTTTTGCAATCACCACTAAAAGAAATCACACTTTTTTTTTTTTCTTTAACGTGCTGTTCGTTTTTCCATCGAACGTTTAAATGTAGACTCTCTCTCCTGGCCTTACAGACTCCGTTTCAGATACCATCCTCATATTTTACCTTTCCAGTGGCATTAATTTTCCACATGACTCCGTATTCTTGCAAAATGCCTGACTTTTCCTTTTGCCTTTGCGTGTGTCTGTGCGTTTTATCCTTCAGATATGCAGTCTGATGCGAGGAGGCATCGCTGAGCGAGGTGGGGTCCGCGTGGGTCACAGGATCATTGAAATCAATGGGCAGAGTGTGGTGGCCACAGCACATGAGAAGATTGTCCAGGCCCTCTCAAACTCTGTTGGCGAGGTGAAACTGATGCACACAAACACACACAGAGGACAAATGCACATACATAAATGCACAGCAAATATCTGATTATTTGCTGCTGCTACTATTTTATAATGATCTGTAAATCACTAAAATAATCTTGATGGGTTGTTTCAGTTTGTGCTTGGAGACTACACATGAAAACTTACTATACAAACTGGGGCATTGAGTTTAAAATACATTGGCATTTATCTGGCAGAACAAGTCTAACAAAAGATGCGGTTCAGTAGCATTATGGGAAATGTAGGATGCAGCATGTTTGGACAGTAAAAGTCAGAATATCTCCGTCTGTGTTGCTTTGCTTTTATTTTGATGATTTTTTTTTTAATTCTGTGTACATACATTCTTGAGACTGTGTTGTGATTTCTCCCATTGCCAGATTCACATGAAGACCATGCCGGCAGCCATGTTCAGACTCCTAACAGGACAGGAGACACCTATGTACATATGAACGGCCAGGGACCGTTCCCCAGGACAGGCTGTCAGCTGTGATTGGTCATCTAACAGGGCAAACCAAGCTGACCGGTGACTGGGGGGAGTGGGGAGGGGGGACACGGCTTCTCACTGTCGATTCACTTCTCTCTCTTTTTTTTTTTTTTTTCTCTTTGAGCTGATGACTTCAATTCTTCATCATCTCTCCCTTGTGTGAGCTTAACATGCAACAGCCATTTTATTCACACAAGATGCTTTTTCCATCCATCCAGCTGAAGAGACAGCGTGTGTGTGTATGAGTGCGTCTGTGCGTGTGTGTGTGTGGATACTGTTTGTTAATTATTTGTCCTTGTATGTGCATTTCTGTGTGTGACTGTGTGGATGGACTTCAACACAATTTATCTTTTTTTATTCATGTAATGCAATATGATACTTCGACTATACTTCTTGTATAGTTTCATTTACTTCTCTGTTTATTTATTTGTCATGTAAATACATATTTTGCTAATATTGTAACTGAAGGCACCAGAGAGGGAAGGGCCACAGCTGCAGTGTAAATATTTATTGAATCTTGCTGTTGAGTTGAGAGCAGACCTTGTTCATGGCAATGACAAAACTAAATGCCGGATGTCATAGTAGTTGCCTGTGAAAAGGGGAATTACTTTAGTGTTTGAAATGTTGGTAAGTCGATATAATGTACATGTGAATCAAACCAATGCTTGCAGCAGGGGTTTATGGGAGAAACGCCATATCCTTTTGATTTACTTCATTTTACGGCAATACAGGAGTTCAACCTCTGAATGGCAAAAGTCTTTTCTAAATCTCATGTACAAACACTCACACACATTTAAATAACAAGCAACCGAATAAAACTATTAACATGCATTAATTATGCTTTTGATATCAAAGTCACATGTATGAAAAATGAAGTTTCTTTTGCGTGTTACTCTACTCTGTGCTCATCTTTAGTGTTCCTGACTGAAACTCATGAATACTATGAGTGGGTTGTGAATGTAACTGTGTTGTGTGAGCCGTCCCATTGCCATAAGCAGTATTAGAATGTCTGTACATAAAGAGAAACTTGTCTAGTATTGTGCTCATGTTAAAGACAAAACAAAACACACAGGTTTAGTCACTGCAAACATCTTCCCACCTGTATGTTGGCTTTCAGTCTCGGAGAGGGAGAGAGAGAACTGTGAATCACACACTGTGACAGAAAAAAGAAAAAGCCTTACCACCGCGTAATGGTTTTACAATGCATTGTAGTAAATTTTAACCATATGAACATTATCTGTGTGCATGCCTCGTAAAGTAGTATCATGTCACTGTGGCAAGATAATAAAATCTGAGCTAAACCTGCCTGGTTTTGTTGGACTGGATCAAAGTGTAATATGTTTGTACAGCCGTGCGATAGCGTGGCCTGTTCAGCTACTGGAGGTTTTCTTTTTTACTTTCACAGTTGGCCTGTTTCCTGTCGAAGCCCACTGCCAGCAGGACAAGGAAAAAATAAAAATTCATGTTCTACACGACCCTCACGGCAAGTCAAAATTTTGACTTACTGTCTTATTACTTTAATTTAGTGAATAAAACTGCTGACTCACAGCACCAAGTCAAACTTACGTGAGCAGATTTTAAGTATGTTTAATGTGAAATCTCATAATCTTGAGTAAGTCATGTGTCTCGGTTTCACGCCACAAACTGACTCTGAGCAGATTTTGAATATGAGGTAAAAGACGATCAGTTCACAGCTGAAAAAAAACGGGACAAGTTGCTGAAGGTAAGACAGCTCCAGGTCTCTTCAGTTTAACGGGCAGGTGGCGCTCCTAAGTCTTACATTGATTGATGTCCCTTGGTGCATGTATTGCATCATTTCCTGTACAAACTGTTGAGTACATTGATTTTTTTTTTTTTTTTTTTAACTAACTTCAACAGTATATCATTGCAATCATTATAATGTATATACAGCACACTTCTGCTATGTAGTATGGACTGAACTCCCTGTTCATAGCAGATATTTTGACCTGTCACAGCAGGAGAAACACAGGCGTAAATAATATTAACATCAAGTGTCCCTTTAAGCCATGTCAGTACCTAAATAGAAAGAAGCCATCATTAATGCTACATACACTAACTGCAAATACTATAATATTAAAATGATATTATTGTTCATACTGTATATTATGTTGTGTGGGACTGGAGCATGTTTTGAGTTTAAGGTGTGTTCATACTGGAAAACTCAGGAAATTAATTACACTTTGAGATGCTAGTGTGCATACTACATTTGATGAGCAGCTCATCTCTGAATAAAAAAAAACTTTAAAATTAAATTAAGGGTGATTCCAGTGTGAGCCTCTGGTTCCCCCTAATGCTTACAACTAGGAAATGCAGGTTCTGTAAAAAAAAAAAAAAAAAAGAAGACGCAAAATGCAACACACTTTGTAATTTATATTTTATTATTTAAACAGTTTATTTACTCAGTGTTTAAAATGATCCTAAAATCCAGCTGCAAAAAAATTGCTAATCACATTAAATTACTAAGAAATTAAAACATAGGTTGTATAACAAAGTTGAGCATCATAAAATAATTACTCGTACCATTTGATGTTGATTACGTGTATGAACTGACATGATAGAGCAGTCAGTGCTGTTATTTGTGTGTCTCTTTGGATTAGATCTGTTATCTTTCTCAGGGTCAATGTCCAGTTTGTGGCCTGTCATGCTGAGTCGCTCTCACTCGGCCTGTTTTCTCTCAGTGCACAGGGTCACATCAGGGGTTCTGGTCATTCTGGTCACACTTTAACATGATCTTTATCCCAAGACCCTGACGCGTGGTCTCAAAGGCCTTCACTGCCTGCTCCAGAGGGAAACGGTGGGTCACCAGGGGCTTCACATTCACTTTACCTGACGCCAACATTGCTATGGCCATCGGCCAGCTGCAACACAGCAAGACGAACGTTTCACTCAAGGGTTCATTCTCTGTGATACTTGATAAGGACTTTATGAGCTGACTTTCATCCAAGGACGTGGATGTCCTAAATATTACTGCCTGTAAGTTAACTCACAAGTGGAGCTGCCTCCAGCTTTGCTTTAAACATCCGCGCACAAAGCACAGCTGGTGAAAATAATGGATATTTTCTTACGTGTTACAGTAGCGGAAGACTCCTCTGATGTCCACTTCTCTCAAAGCGGCATTGATCAGAGGAACAGTGGCCATCTCAGAGCCAAGACCCACCAGCACCACCACGCCTCCTGAACGTGTTGCCTTGATAAAAAAAAGAAAAAAATCAAATATGACAGAGATTATTTTATGAGTCTGCAGATACTGAAACTCTTTGGTGTTTATGCTTCACAGTGACAGACAATAAATGTGTTAAGATAAATATGGTTTTAGATAATAGGCGGTGGTGGAGAAAGTAATCACATCCTTTACTTCACTCTAAAGATCCTAAATTACAAATAAAAGTCCTGCCTTCAACATGTACATTAAGTATCAAAAGTAAAGGTCACCTACATAGATGGCAGTTTGGATGCTGCTCTCAACACCAGAGCATTCAATAGTGATCTGAGGCTGAGCTCCAAGCATGTCCTCTACACTCTTGGCAAGCTGCTGAGGTCCATCTCCTCTCTTCACTGTGAGCTGGAAGTCGGCACCCAACTCTTTGGCCATTGTTAGACGCTCTGGAAACAGATCTGAGCACAGCAAAAGAGGAGGATTGGAGACAAAAAAATCCAAAAAAAGAAAAGAATTAAAAAAAAAAAAATCTACCAGAGTCTGTATGTTAAGATAAGTGTCTATAAACTGGGTATGTGTTACCGGTGATGACGACTTGTGAGGCCCCCATTGCCTTGGCCACAAGCAAACAGACCAACCCAATAGGTCCTGGAAATAAACAAGATGCGGGCTGTAGATACTGCATAGCATACAAGCAAAAAGAGTCAATTCCATAATGGCAAATTGAACGTATACTGTATAACGTTGCCGAGCACATGTATCTTAATATTCATTAGTTTGTTGTCAACACAATGGATTTGTTAAATATTAAGTCTCTTAGGAGCTGTCTTAAGCTTCACTGGATTTTGCCTCACTTGAGTTTTGTTGAGTCAGAGTGATTCTCACTTTTGCAGCTGAGTGTTGAATGAGATTCTTTACTTGCACAGACATGCTACTCAATTAAAGGACAATCACCTCTTTTAGATTAGTTTGCAGCATGTCCTGAAATGCACTCTGCAGTATCTTATTAGAAAAATATTCCTTCAGTAGTCAGTGATTCAGTTCTCAGTTTTTTGTGCGATCTTAATAGTTTTCGGCTCATTTCTACCTGCACCACAGATTAACACGGTGCTGCCGAGGGTAACGCCGGCTCTGCGACAGGCGTGGATCCCCACAGACAGAGGCTCAATCAGAGCTCCCTCCTCAAATGTCACATTATCAGGCAACCTTGCAAAAAAAAGAGAGAGTAAAGGAGAAAGACAGAAATGGATATATGCAAAGGTTAGGCAAGAGAGTCAGTTGGCGGTCAGAGATCAGGTGATTGTTAGGAAATATCTGGGGTAAAGCCATGTAATCCTGAACAAAAAAAAAAAAAAAAAAAAAAAAAGTTGTTACTTGTAACAGAAGTCGGCACTGTGCTTGTAGTATCTGCACAGGTTTCCGTCGTCAGGGGGTGTGGCACAGAAGAAGATGGTAGGAGACAAGTTATATCGTCCGTTTTTGAAGAACTCGTCCATCTCGCGGGGCACACCGGGCTCAATGGCCACTCTGTCACCTGAAAAAACACACGTCAGGTTCACAGCACTGGATAAGTTTGTCCAGGTACCTTTGTTAAAGTGTGAATCAGAGGGAACTTGTTTTTAGAAACATAACTATATGTTACTATAAGAAGACATCCTCCATATGTACCTGTAGGTATGCTTTGTTAGTTAGCTAGTTATAGTTACATTGTAATATACCCTTTTTGAATTATAAATATTAGTTTGAAATATAAAAGCTTAAATAGAAGATTTCTGCTGTGCACATTGCATGAGTCACTACCATCGGTACCTCACAGCTCTGAGACACACACACACCCACACCACTCACCCACTTACCTACTTTAAGGTGCTGGACTGCTGATCCCACCTTCACCACCCGCCCTGACGCCTCGTGCCCCAACACCATTGGTTTTGTGACCACAAAGTCCCCAATTCGGCCATGCTGCCAGAAGTGAACATCTGATCCACAGATTCCAACAGAGTGCATCTGCAGCACAACATCTGGGTACAAAACGTGATGGGACACAGGACAGAGACACAGTGATACGCACTGATTTTGCCACAAAGGGACATTACAAACTATCCTGATTTCAGACCTGAATCTGAATCATTTCCTACATGTCTGATTTGTTCAGTGATCCAAATGTGAACGAAGGAGATGAAACAAAACGGCAATGCTGTTTGACACAGTGGTGGACTGTAGGTTGACTTGCACAATTAAAAAGCTGCACAAATATTTTAAGACAGAATTTTAAAGCCTTGCCAAAATGTTTTTCTGACCCTGCAAAACTTTAAAAGCCATAAAATCAAAGGGTCGTTTTCCACCTGTTTACAATACATTAATGCAGGAAAATGACTGGACCTGCAGCTGCAATTCAAATTTAATGCATTAGAAATAACATCACCTTATATAACATGCACAGCACTTTCATATATTGTGCATGCTTTGAAATACGTGATAAAGTGACCTATAAATTGTAAATTGCACCTCTAGAAACACGCACACACGTACCATTAGGTCCTGGTTCCGGGACAGGCCGCTTTTCCTGTGAGAAACGCACACAATGCAAATAGGTGCCAGTCAGTTTCATTCACACAGACTGTGACTAACATGCAGGTATGTGTTTGTGGTCGCTCTCCTACCAGCCTCAGGTCTCCCTGAGCGTGCAGCACCACGGACAGATTCTCCTGCGCCATCACAAAATACGGCACTGAGCTGGAAACAGGGCGACGACGAAACGACACGAAATACAGACAGACACACAGACAGACAGTGTCCTGGTCCTGGGCCTGACCGAAACCTGAGGCGTGTCCAGCGTTTCAGTCAGTGTCAAAGTACAGACGGCAGCAGCCAGCTTCCTGACAGTGGGGCTGGTACCAAAACAAAGCGTGTGATTGGCCAAACACCTACGGGACATTCCACTCTGCAGGGGTGGACGCTACCACGCAACGAACCGTGGACACACTCATGAAATGTCATGAAACCTGCTGCTCATTACTCTTTTAAGCGTGTACATTAGGCTGTTATTGATTGTAAACTACTAATGAGTCTGTATCATCGATATGCAGTGATTTTTTTTTTATCTAAAACATTTGAAGTGCTTATAAAATACTTTAGATTACAAACATAGACCCGTTTTTACCATTCGCCTTTTTCAGAGAAGGTTCATTTCACAACACGAAAATTTAAGGACTATGTTTGAGGGATAAAACAATTAGCAGATACGTTGAAATAATGTGGAATAGATTACAAAATCAGATCAAAATTATCCATGTTATACTTGTTTATTTAAAGTCAGTGTATACATCTACACTGCAAACGCAAGAGAGGGAAGGCAACGCAAACATAATAAACAAACATAATAACTCATGTGCCAGTATCATTATCTACAGCTTGCAACTGTGTGGAGCACGATATACTATTTGTTCTTCTTTAACATCGTTTTCTCTTAGTTCTTGTTTGCTGGTGTGTGGACTTCACGGCTGCAGCATCGGAAACACACGGGATGGAAATCACACAGATCTCCTGAATATTTCTGCAGGTTGTCCATGCTGACATAACCTTGAGTGAATAAGCCAACAGGAAAAAAAATGTGCCATGTTAACAGAAATAACAAACACCTTTCAACAAGACTGTCTCATTATGTAAATATGGACTGCGCCGGACACTAGTACAGACATTTTCTCAAAGAACATACAGTAAATTATGATAAAGGCTTCACCTGTAAGCCTGTTAGTGACTGGATAATCCAAATGACTGCACAGAGTGGCTTCACTTTCTGATGAGTCTGTGTCAGATGGTTCACAACTGTAAAAACAGTAAGAAGGATTTACTTACTTTACAGTTTATTCTGTGCCTATCTCTTTGATCTATTTCTAAATATTTACATTGGAAACTTAACATACTTGCCTCTGCTGGCTTCTCCTTCACTGTACTCATCTCCTGCCTCGCAACCTAAACTTCTAAGGGAACTCTGTGAAACAGAAACCAGTCCAACTGAGATGATTACAGTAATTTATATGATTTGCCTCTGTGTAAATTGCTTACCTGTGCTACTGACTGCTCGTTTTCACACTCCCAAATCAACCTCCCTACCACGTTTCTCACTTCTGAAATTACAATTAGATGAACAACGCATGAGTTGTAATTCATGAAATTGGTTTACTTTGAAATGGATCATTCATTAGAGTGGGTCCCGGGGTTTTTGGCTTGATCTGTGAAGCAACAACTACTCACAACCCTTTATCACAAGTTGACTATGTCTGCGATTAGTCCCTAGTTTTAGAGGCATGGAGAAACAAGACAACCCAGGAAACAGAACAAAGATTAAACAAAATCTGACAATATGGTTTGTGTAGCAGAGATATTTTATATATATATCTTATCTTATCTACACAGACAGAAACCCCTGAGGGTCTTGGGCACTCTGGGCATTTGCCCACTTAGCGCAGGTGGTAATCCAGCCTTGTTTACAACAAATAAACAGAGAGCAGTCCTCACCGTCCTGTACTGAGGCTGGAGGCAGTACATAATGACCAATGCACACAGACTTTACACTGCGGTGCTTCTCACAGGTGGACAGAAACAAGCTGTGAAAAACGGTCACCTTGTTCCAGAGGTAATCTTTGCTCTGAAATATCCTGAAAAAAGAAAACAAAAATCAATAATAAATAAATAAATAAATTGTAACTTTGAAGGGATTATTAGAGAAACGACCTTTGCTGAATCCTGCTCTTCACCTCAGAGTATCTGGACACGTAGCATCCTCACTGAAAAGATAATCTGCTGTCCTCCAACCAGCAATGGTCCCACCTTCCAGTGCTTCAAGAAACATACGTTAGAACCAAAAAAACAAACTCAAACTCCCAAACTACCCGACAATACTTACTCCAGAAGTTACCACATGCCTGTGGCACACTGCTTGAAAACCAGGCAGACTTGTTCCTAAACATAGTCACAGTCCGCTCCTTTAGACAAAAACGTACTTTGGTAATGTCAGTCAGTGAGTATGGCTCTGAATATTAGGCTAAGTGTAATAACTCTCCAGCTAGTCTGCTCTCTTTATCTTATTTATTCATTCATTTTTCTCCAAAAATGGCCGACACTTTTGAACTCAACGCTCCATGTCGAATGGCGCCCAAACGGCTCTGCTGCATTCAAATGCTGGCAAAAAGTGTCGGAAATGTTGGAAACCCGTGGAAAAGGAGGGCGACGAACCTGTGGTTGAGGCAAACATGCGGCGTGAGGTGAAGGAGCAGGAACATGCAGGTGTTTAAAACAAACAAACAAACAAAACAACAACAGGAAGTTACTTATTGTAGTCTTGCCCGCTTATCAACAGCATCAGTAGTTACTGCAGGTAAGCTACTTAAAAACCCTTTAGGGCCCGATTACAGCAGTTTATGTCAACAATCAGTCATCACTCTGTCAAATCCCAGCACACAGACACAATACACATATTTTTAGATTTAGTGTGACTTATATTTTGCGACGATATCGTTATCTCCCCTGTCCATTGCAGATAGACGTCCGTAAATCCGTTTAGACGTCCAAAGCCCCAAAACTTGCCCCAGAATCATCACATTTTTATGTTTTCTTCAGTATCAAAGTCATTTATTGAAAGTCCACAACATATGTAATGCTACATAGCAAACAGGAACTCCTAGTAGTGAATTCGGCGTACATGACTTTAAAAATTGTAAACAAATATAGGCAAAAAAAAAAAAAAAATCTACTTAATCTATGGCAGCGTTTACATTTTACGTTACGTCCCCTTCCTTGCAAAAGTTTGGTGAAGGTTTTTTTTTTTTTTTTTAAACATTATTCAAAATACTTATGCATGCATAATATTTAACTGTTTTTGTATTTACAATATTACCAGATATAATTGTAAGAGGGAAAAGTGCTTGTTCAACGTGTTTCTTCAGTGTGACCTTCTCAGTCATGGCTATGAAGAGGATCCAACAGACTGACAGCAAAAAGCAGATAAATGTGAACATCCCTCCTCCTGAACAGTCACACACTCCGGTCTCTGAATAAACTGGGTGTCAACAAACCAAGGTATTTCTTATCCCTATGTACGGGATGTTAGAGCTGCAAGGAGATGGATTAGGTTAGACACTTTTAAATAAATCCATTAATCACAGTTTATAAAGAAAGTGATTCCAATTTTCCAGGGCCCCCAGAACCTTCCTTACCATTTCCCCTGGTGACATGAGACTATGATTAAAAAAACCTTCAACAGATAAACACATAAAATAATGAAAATATATGGACTGTGTGTCAGTCTTTTGCAAAAGTTAAATTGACAGTATTTCTCTCTTTCATCTGATCTGATGATATTATATTCTCCTTCTGTTTTCACATTGATGATATGAGTAAGGATTCTCCTCAGGCATATGCTGTGGGCCCTGTTCTGTCTATAGACGTGATATATCTAATTTCCTCTGTGCATGATACTTGAATTTCAGAGATGTAGATTCAATCTGATGGTGGTAGGGAGCGCTGTCTGGAAAATGTGTTTAGTTAAGTTAATATCTGGGCATAGTAAAGGTCATAGCATTTGATTCACATCATTTTCATGCTCATCAAATCATTCGGTGCCCTATGAATGGACGTGTTTGCATTTGTTGTGTTTCTCCACTCATTAATTGTCATTTTAGCTTGTCTGTCCTGCAGCAGTACTACATTTTACCACCAGGTGGTAATATTTTGCAACATATTACACAATTGAAAACTAATTCATGTTCCATTTTATATGGCTTATAACAGTTCAGTCTGACAGTATAATTAAATTAAAATTCTGTATTGATTGAGCAGTTTTGACTTAAGGTATTTTTATTTTCTTTAGGCACAGTGCAGCTGTTATTGAGTAACTGTGAGTCTCTTAAGGAAGTGAGTGACTGAATCTTCTAAATGCAACTGCCTTTGGAAAGTAAATCTGTGATCACTGTAATGTTGAATTAGAGAAATATTGGATCTTGATTTTGAAGCTTTCAGCTGGTGGAATTGCAAAAGGGTTTTCCCCAGCTTTTAATTAGCCACACCTGTTTGAAAAGAACTGTAGATTAGATTATTAATAAGCTACTTTCCAGGCTGATACAGTTGTTATATTTAATGTTCAGGAACCAGAAACATTTGCTGTGGGTAAATTCATTCTCATACAGATGAAACGCTGATAAAAGCGGTTGTTGCGTTTTTATATTGTCAGTATTCACTTGTTCTCAGTTGTTCACAGTAACATCATGAGGTGTGCATGGACTTGTAGACTCGCTCACATATTGGACAGCAGTTTTTGCCAGCATGTAGACATCAGCACCTTTACTTTATGTTCTATAACCTCCTCAGTGGGGTTGTCTGCAGGTCAGGCACTCATTGCTGCCACTCAGCCACACACAGAGAACCCGTTGACTCCCAGTAATGTCATGTAACCTTGTGTTTTATAATAGCGGCAGCCTATTAAGGGAGATATTGCTGTACGGCACTATTGCCATCATGCTGCTGGTAAAAGTGATGGGCTATGCTTGTTTGAACTCTGAGAAGCCAGAGAGCCTATCACTCTGGAATAGGCCTTCTCCCAGGCTATTATGGGTCTGCACACAGGAATTGCTTGGAAAAACCAGTGAGCACACCCATACTGCTTGTACACATGTAGCTGCTCAGCTCTGTGTGCTTTCTCTTGGTGTGCTATGCATATACAAGGGCAGAGACTGCATGTGTAGTTGTAGTATTTTGGTTAGCTTGCCTGCATATCCTGTTGTTTGGCGACCGAGTTCCTGCACTCCGTACACTGACTGGTTGAGGGGGTTCAAAGCAGCAATAACTCTGTCGCCATGACAACAGTGAAACCACACCCTGTTTCTTACACCCAACCCCCCGACATGGTCTGTTCAGAACAAAGCACTGGATAGAGGGGCTGGTTTGTGGTACTTGCACTGAGGTTTAATATAAGCAGAAGGACAGGAGGCAACATGAATCATCTATGGGCTGTTGAGTGACCTTCGCAGGAGACAGCAGCCTGGTTTTTATAATAATATAACAAAATCAAAATTTTTGTTGGTTATCCCTTTTATTTTTCTTGCACAATAAACAGTATATCATCCCGGGAATATGGATTTTACTGTGTGATTTACTGTGATTTTACTATGAACAACAATACTAACAAGTGGTTAAAGAAAATCCTCTGGATCCACATTCTCAACTGTATGGATCTGATTTGATGCTTTTCTCTGTTTTATGTCATTTTAAATTGCTGATATTTGGGTTGTGGACTGTTGGCAAGAAAAAAAAATTAAGCAATATAAAGATGCCACATTGGACTCTGGAAAACCATGAAAGGAATTTATTCTTTTTTTTTATTTTTATTTTTTACATGCTTTAGTCATCAGATTAATCTATATTGAAAATAACTGTCCATAATTAAACACAGAACACTGAAATAACTAGTCAATTAATTGAATAGTAGATTGACAGAAGATTTGAAGCAGTTTGAAAACATCACCTTTGGCTAAATTAGATTCAGTACTAACTAAATGTTGCAACCGGGCATAAATTATCATTGTTCATTCATGATCCAGCTGTTACATTTTACATGTCTCTTGCTCTTTTCTTTGACTCTGGCCTATTGTGTGTTCGTGTGTCCTCTGATACCCAGGAATTATTCACATAATCTCAATTATGTAAAAACTACAGGATCTGTCCTCTTCCTCTGCTTTGTTTGCTGTTGTGCTGATTTTGTCCTTTCAGCTCCCCTCCTGCTAGACAGGGAAAATGGCCTGTGGTGGCAGAGATGGGTGCCGTGGCCTCATCCATCTCCCCTCTGTCCCCTGTGATATTGTTCCATTGTGTGGTAGACTAGAATATTGTATTGCCATTGTTGTTGTAATATAGCTGTTGGTGGTAGAATGCTTTAGGGCGGCGACTAACGATTAGTTTTGTTTTTGATTTATCTGGCAATTTGTTTCCAGACCAAATGTTCGATTGATCTATAAAAATGTCAGTAAATAGTGAAAAATACCCATCACATTTTTCCAAGGTCCGTTCCCCGTTGTTCAAACAATAATCCATAACCCTAAGGTATTTAATTGGGTATCATAGGCGACTAAGAAAACCAGCAAATATTCATGCTAGAGGGACTTAAATCAGTAATTTTTTATGCTAAAAATGATTCAGATGACTAGTTTGTGTCCTTTTTGATTTTTCTCACAATTGAGACTCAGCTCTAATCTCTGACAAAGAGATGTGGTTTGGGTCTTCCTGTAGGCTCTGTTTGCCCTGGTTTTGGTTTGTCTTGGACTCATTTGGACTCTTTTTTGTTACACCACTAGTGTGGGCTGTGTTTCAGATGGAATAATAATAATACAGCAAGAGGAGCCATGCTTCATATGTTTTAATTGGACAGTTTTGGTCAGGCAAAAGCTACATTCACAGGGGAATTGAAGCCAGTACACTAACTCATCTATGCAATCTGTAATGAAACACATTCAAAAGAAATCAAATTCTTAATGATTTCCCTACCATGTGAGGGCTGTAGAGGCATTTGTGTGTAGTGTCTGGATCAAGGAGGGATATGGTTAAAATAATGTCCAGAGCTCCCAGGCAACCTCAATGACAACCGGTGTCTGTATGAATTGCAGCTGGCTATGAATTCTATGTATTTACTGCTTCCAAACATCACCAGTCAGCATTCTCATTCAGTACTTTGTCAGCGAGATGAAGCAGTAAACCGTACTGGAGTTATATCATTGAAGAGTTACAGAAGAGTTGATTTGCTATCCACACCAATTTGTCACCTTAACTTGCATTGAGTTTAGTTCTGTGTTAAATGAGCAGTCTATTATCTCCCCATTTCTCTTTCTCTTCCCCTGTGTCCCTGTTAAGTCTCTTTCTCTCCAGCTGAACCAACAACATCAAAGGAGTGTGCTTCAAATCGCAGGTGTTGAAGGATTAAGGCCACCGCAGGATGGGGTTTTATTCTCAGCCTCATCTTTGATGTGGTCTCTCTTTCACTCACTTGTGTCTCTAACCTGTAACATGGATTGGTAGCCCACGATGTCCATTGCTAAAATTAAAATGTGGAGTTTCTTCATTCTCACACAGCGACATGAAGTGGGTTCAATTCAAAGAGGCTGCGCTCAGGAAGTGGCAAATATGTCCTGAAATGATTAATGTCAGTAATTGCACAAAGACATTTGGTCATGAATACTTCTACGAATATCTCTGCAACACATTTAGTGCCAGTTAGAAAATGTTAGCATGCTAACATGCTAATCTATGATGGTGAACGTGGTAAATATACCTACTAAACAGCACATTAGCATTGTCATGATGAGCAAGTTAGTTTGCTGATGTTAGCATTTAGGTCAAAGCAGAGCAATGAGAATGGCTTGTTAAATGATTTTGGCACCAATGTGATAAAGTACTTTGATAGGATTAGCCTATTACTTTCAGTTTCTCAATTGATTTTATACAAAATTGTTCACAGTGTAGCATACAGCATCCATATCACCCATCCATAGTTTTTTGGATTTTTTTTTTGGATTTTTTTTGTCTTACTTACATGTTATCCATAATCTGTTTGTCATAACTTATATTTGAATGTTTAGTGACAGATGCACAACTTGGGCAAATCCTCCTGCTTATTCTTTAGCTTGTCTCTGGTGTGTTTCGTAGCCAAGTTTGAGCTGATTTGAATACACGCAACCAAATTGGCCACCATAATAATGATAATGTGATATTTAAAGTAAAGCTGCTGTTTCCCTCTTTATGTTGTGTTAAAACAGAAAGTATGATGTAGGAAGGCAGCTGCCACACGGTGTTAGCTACAGAGAGGTGTTGAGGTACTGTGTTTTCTCTGTTTGTCAGACCTGCAGAGAAAGTGTAATGCATATTAAAGCCAGAGTCTCTTCAAGGCACATGCACATTTCAACGATAAAAAGTCCTGCCACCAAACTTGAATTTGAAACTGCTTCCAAATTCAGACCCGTTTTGACTTTACTGACCTTCTTTAAATTAGAAGCATGCAAATGACGCTAGAGAACTTTCCTCTTAGTAAACTGGAAAATCCTCTGTGACAACATGGAAACATCGGTTGAAACCCAAAAAGCTGTGTAAGTTCAGTGTAAAAGTCACTATGCACATAAACAGTCAGTATTTGAAAATTACACAGTGATCAAATGTATCTTATCCACCATACAACAGATGCATATTTTTTGTCCAGCTGGAAGAGTCTCTACAAGGCATTATTATACATTCATCTGATCCTCACCTACCTAAGCTACTTTATCCCATCAAAAGTTAAAACTAAACTGAATGTGAACATGTCTAAAGTTACAAAATATCACAGGTACATTTTTTTTTCACAGCTCTGTAAACTCACAAATACCTCAGCGAAAGTGAATCAGAGGAGACAAGGTAACTTTTCCAGAGTGACCGTTCTGGTGTTAGCTGTAGGCTCTATGCTGACCTTTAACCCTGGTTGGGTCATCAGGGTGTGTTGGTGTGCTGAGGAGGGACAGGAGGGTACATTGCTCCCCAGACCGTTAAGAAACCATGCAGGCAACAGCTGAGCGGCGTCCGAAGAGTAGGGTGAGAGGAAATGTCGCAGGCTCCACAGGCTTAGCTTTAGGGGAACAGGCTCACTCTTAGGAAAGCATATACTGTAGACTCAGACATGATTCACACTCACGTGCACATGAATGCACGTGTTTATAAATTCGCAAGGCTGCACAGAGGTATCGGTTAGGCAACACACTGAGTGAAAGATGTATTTTAACAGAGGACACCTGCGAGACAGAAACTGCCAGCAGAATCAAAGTTTTGAGTGACTGTAGCCAAGTTTGTGTCTCACCAAGGACTGTCATGCTGCTATGCCAGACCATGTGTGAATGTTATTTGCCCTCTTAGTTACTTGGGTCCACAGTGAGTCATCTTTTAGAGATGGCATCACTACGAAATGGCTGCTCCCTGGGGTTGACACCCCGCTGTGCACCAGCCATCTAGATTAATGACCTGACCTTCCTGTCTTTCTTTACTTTATTCCCATCATCTTCTCTAACTTTGCCCTCTCATTTTATGTAGCTACATTTCATCCAGATGTTTATTTTTTTCCTTGTGGACAGTAGTGTTTATATCCTTTATATAAAGATGCCTATTGAGTTTTCTTGTAACTAAATAAATGTTCTTTACATTCAGTGTCTCTCACCAAAACACACAACTGTGTATCCTTGAGGTCTAAAAAGTATATATCCCTGCTGTATCGTGCTGCCAGTGTACATGTGCGCAGACGCGTGCATCCTTGTGCACAAAAGAGAGTTCTGGAGTACCTTTAAGTAAAAGCAGCAACACCACAATGTAAAAATAATAAATTACAAGTAAAAGTTCTAATTAAGAATCTTAAACTCCATCAGTCCACTAAAGAGTCCACTTTACTCATTATGAGGAGGACTTTGTCTAAAAGTCAGGATTTTTCAGTTTCTGTGGCTTTGACTTTGACCGTTCTTTTTGTTTAATCTGTCTCTAGTGAGCCCCCCCAACTATAATGAAGTGCAATGCTAAATTGCTACAGTACTGTAAGTATTATAAGAGGCATGTCCTTAAACTATAAAAAGTAAAAGTACTTACAGTATTGTGCAGCAGAATGGCCCCTGTCAGTTTTATATTGTATATATTATAATATTTTATTGTTATTATTACTGATGAATAAAGCTACATTTTAATCTTGTTGCTGGTTGAGCTCATTATACTCATTATTAAAAAGTTAAGAAGTTATTACTAACTATGAGCATCAAATATATGCAGTAAGGTAAAAAGTACAATATTGAGCATGACATCAAATTACACCAAACATTGCCCATAATTGCATCTGTTGCATGAGAATTGTAGCTATTACTACTGATTAATAGCCACTTACATGTTTGAAAAGTTCTCATATGAACAAAGTTTACAGATAACATCACTGAAAGAGAAACAAACTTCACTGTCAGTTTTTTTAAAATTATGAAACAACATAAACAGAAGACAGACACGAACAACTTAAAGAATATTGTTGGACGTCTGGCTTCTTTCTTATTCTCTGAGGCGCTGTAATCCTGAGACCTGTTCCCTCTTGTTTTACCGTCACAGGATGCCCCTGTCTAAACACAGGCCCCATCCCCTTCTTATAACATTCACACGCACCACATGTGTTTTGGCACTGTCTCTCAAACTTACACCGATCAGATACAGCATTAAAACCATTTACTGCTTTTAATGCTGTGTCTGATCGGTGTAAGATAACGAAATAATTTGCAAGAATTACTCTAATTAATAGAAACAGTCAACCATTAATAGTGTTGTGTAGAAGAAATGCCTATAGTTTACATTTTTTAAAATGTTTATATGAATAGATATGCTCTGGTTTTTATAAGGTTGCTTATTTTATGAGTTTTCTCTTGCTTGCCAAGGCCAAATAGCAGGGAGGCTGAGGCTATCATTATTGTGGCAAATTCTAAACTGTTGAGACTAATCTGCCAGTTTGTGTTACTGCTGTAGATCTCCCCTAAGAGGCAACAAGAGCAGGGGACAAGCAGACTGGAGTTTTGCACAGAGGAGCGCCATTTGGTTAGTGTTTCTGACTGTTGCTCTGCGTTCCTCCGTAGGGCAGGAACATACAACGTGAGTCACTCCACAGTCAAAATCCCTGACTGAAATGGCCCTCTGATTTACCTCGGGTCATTTATGATTTCATCAGTAACCTGCCACTGCCAAACTTTAGCTTTCTTCTGACGACCCCAGTGATGATGAAGAAGCTAGTTCACTCCAGTAAGGAAAACCCTTTGTTGCCGTTTTTACTCTTTGACCATAAATTGAGGTACATCATGTACATTACGGATTAATCGTAATGGATTCCGTTTATTTATTTATTTAGGACATTTTGGAAAATATGTGTTTTTCTTATTTTCATGAGAGTCAGATGATGATCTGTATGGTGAATATTAAGCTACAGCCAGCAGCCCATTAGCTTAGCATAGCGACTGGAAACAGGAGGTGCCTGCAGTGGAGTTGTCACTGTGAGGTTGCCCACCCAAAAAATATTTCAGAATATAACCACAAACAAATGAAATATTATGTGTAACTTTGTGTTTTAAATCTAGTTTGCCTTCTTTGCTAGTTGTGGTAGAGAGGATCAGTGATGTTTTCAGGAATTTTCCAATCTGGTCTCAGTGTGATTTTGAAAATACTTACAAAGCTGTTTTCCAAGACAGCTTGTAGGAGATACTGCAGAGCACTGGAGTCTTCCCATATCTGTTGTGACAGCTACAGCATGTTTGAATTCTAAGCATGAAGTCAAACACATCCAAGATAGGCAGGGGAGCCTCGACAAGGGGCCTTAGTTGACATCTGGAGATAAGTGACATAACGCCGGCAACTCGGCTGTTTGTAGATGATTTTTTTGGCTTTATTGTCACCCAGCCTATACCATCATCAATATCTCTTAGTTACTGATGGTGTTAGTCGCTTTCTCTCCCCTCCCACACTGATATACTATAATTTGCTTTTGATTTGGGTTTGCACAGAGTCCATGTCATATCAAAGTTAGGTAATCGCAATAGTGTTCTCGTCAACATCCAAGTCAAAATTAATAGCGGATGCCTTACATTAGCCATAGTCTGTCATTTAGTGCATAGTGTTTTTAACCCTCCCATGACCCACTTTGTAATCACACAACTGTCTTAGGTTGTCCATTTAAATGAACACACGTATGTTGTGGGAACATGGGAATCTTTCTTATCTCTACCATTCCTCCCATATCACATGAATGCAACAGGATTATATACATTTCACATTGTCTCATGTTTGACAGAGGCTAACCTTTTGTTTAGAAAATTCTAACTTAAAAGTCATTTGTGGTCTCCTCCTCCTTGTCATTACTTGTGTCAGTACTCGATACGTGGATCCTCTGCAGTAAGGCACAGAGGAAATCTCACCTGTGATCATGTGCTGTGGGTATTAACTGAAAGAATAAGACCACAGGGGGGAATAGATGAAATGAATCTCCTCAGCAGGATGACTGGCCTCACTCTGAGCTGGGATTCGGTGATTCAGTGGAACCTTGTTGCGTCGCAGCTGTTTCTCCCTGCTCCGTTCACCCAAGGACGCAAGATGAGAGACGATATGTCTAGTTTTATTGTATTGTTTCTGATCTTTTATTTTTGGTTTTGAACTGTCCATTGTGACTCTGACAACGGTATAAGAGTGCAATGCAGAATTGGTAGAGTACTCTTTTAAAAGGGCGATATGAAAATATGGATAGACTAATTTGAAACAACGCTTTCTTCACTTATTAATCAGTATTCTGTGCTTGAGGTTTATGGATATTTAATGTCTAATTCTGAGTTCTGTTTTACTTCATGCGTTCTGGTGCCTCAGTGGCTCCAGGCAAACTGTAGCATTCTGGGTTTAAATCCTTGGAAGCTTGTTGAATATAATTTCCTTCTCCCTCCAGATCTTCTCTGAAATTCAAATAATTTACCAGCCAGCTCATCATATCAAGAAAGCATGGAGCGAGTATGATTAACGAAATCCAAATCCTCCTTGCTAGACAGACATGTTACAGTTTAAAAGAGATACTCTGAGTGAGAGTTCTTGGGGAGCTGATTGCAGCATTGCTAAAAATGTTTTATCTCTGGTTTCACACATATTTTCTTCCTTCCGTTATCTGCATAAAGCCCTCTTGGGTCATTTCTATCCAAAATGAGCAACCAGCCCATGAAAGTAAATTGCTAATGCCCAAGGTTTTACTTTATAAATGAAAGCACATAAATGGGCGGCTTAATATCATTAGTACAGAAATGTTTTGATGTGTGTGATGCATCACTCTGAATGATACTACTACTTTGCACACAGACGAGGAACTGTGTAGGGTGAATTAAAAAAGGGAGTTATAGATGTCTCTGTACAATAATGAGTACCAGAAGTTTTCTTTATGATTATTATTTTATGTATGAGTTGATCAATTAATTAATCATTTAGTCACTTAACAGATGCCTCATTTTGCAGAAATGCCAATACAAAAACACAAGAAACCAGAACTCAGCATCACTAATGGAAAACACTGAAAGACATTCATCACACAATGAAAAAGAAAAGCATCACACTGCCTTCAGTAAAATCTGGTCTGTGGACATAAGATGTAAAATTCCTTTTTCTTGTATTTTAAAATGTGCATATGTTTTCTCTGATCTCCATTCACACCTGCACAAGGGCAAGCCTTTTTTTTTAATTTCACACCCTGGCTGGATATTGTGAGTGCTCTCTTGTGTTGCAGTTGTTGGTTCAGGTTACCTCTGCCTCTGGCATGGTGTAAGCCTGCTGTGACCTTGACCTTGGCCCTGCAGATCTGCTCGGTGCAGCAGAATCTCTCCCTCTCTCTCCTACACACATATGTACCCACCCCTGTATACACTTTATCATTGTGCTTCAATATCTTAACACTTTGTTTTTAGCATCACATCCCTATTTGATGTATGCTACTGTCAAGAGTGTAAGAGGAGACCCCAGAGTGAGTCCAACAGAAATTTAGATACTGTATGTAAGGCAGACTTTTTACACACCTACAGTGATTGCCCTTTTTATATATCTGGTTATTAAGTTGACCAAGGAATATCTGTATTATAAGTTCAGGAAAACTTGTTTTGTGTCTTTGCTTAGGACTCCATGTCCATCCTTGTCCTCCTTTAGGCACCCCAGTACCATGCTGCTGATGTAACAGGCTACTTGGTGCACACTGGTGTGCGTGTTCTCTTGTTGCATGTCATGGCCTGGGAAGACTTCTCCTGGAGGAGTGTGTCTCTCAAAAGTACATCAGCTGTGTGTGTTGGGGAGTAAGTTTTACATTATATAAGAAATGCATCACCCTGTGCAGCCATTGCAATAAAAGGCAAAGGACTCTATGATGCACGTACATACAGTAGAAGCTTGCACACTCCTGTCCAATGAATTATCACAGGACTGTCTCATCTCTCCCTTCTCGTGTTTTGGCTTTGACACGCAAGCTGACTGGCCTCGCTGTGGTTTGGTTTGCCTGCTCACTCCGTTAATTGGCTGGCAAACCACGGCATATCACCACTTGAGGATATAAAGCACAACTTGTGTGCTGTGTGTTGTGTCAAACTGGGGTCTCTGTACTCCAAAGAGAAAATCAAATCAAAACATGGTTCTGCTTTACAGGCCAGTTTTACAAAGACAACTGTTAGAACAAAGGCTGATACAAGGTACAGGATGGATGCAATTCAGAAAAATAACTCACACATTTATTTTGCGGATATGAACATCTCTGGAGAGGTCTGAAAATGGCTGTGCACTGATGCTGCCCATCCAACCTGATGGAGCTTCAGAGGTTCTGCAAAAAGTAATGTACGAAACTGCCCAAAGATAAGTGTGCCAAGCTTGTGGCATCATATTCAAGAGGACTTGAGGCTTTAATTGCTGCCAAAGGTGCATCAACAGAGTACTGAGCAAAGGCTGTGAATATTTATGTACATGTGATTTCTTGATTTTTGACTTTGAATACATTTGCAAACATTTAAAAAAAAACTTTTCACATTGTCATTACGGGCTGTTGTGTGTAGAATTTTGAAGGAAAAAATTTATTTAATCCATTTTGGAATAAGGCTGTAACATAACGAAATGTGGAAAAAGTGAAGCGCTGTGAATACTTTCCGGATGCACTATACAGTTGAAGAAGTACAGCACATAGATGTGGGCATACACAGATGGTGTAATATTCTGTTTTCACTCTTCGCTGAGATTGCTGTGATAAGATGCACAGCGACAACCTACAGAGCACACACATGTAATGCTGCATGGCAGCACCTACAGCTCTGTACTGTGTACAAACACGGAGTCAGCTGCATGCATGATTAGTGGAGAAACAAATAACTATCATGTTGAGGATTTAAGTGATTTAATTTATAATAACAAGAAATAACGAATGTCATTAATAAACAGAGGCTGTACTGAGCAGCTCTCAGGTGTGTGTGTGTGCAACTGTGGGAATGTCAAGTGGGGCATCATTGGAAAAAAAAAAGAAAGTCTGCTAAGTCAACCTTCACTAAAGTCCATGGATTGTAACATTTATTTTGCCAGTCATTCAGCAGATGTTTAATACCTCAGGAGGGTTATTTGAAGGCTGAGCCAAGGGGGTTTGACTAAAGACCAGAAGCTTATCCCATAACGCATCTATTACTTATTCCATACTCTTTGTCTTTTTTCTCATGCTCTCTACATCTCCTGTAGCTGCAGCTGCATGTTGACTTCTAAATAAGAAGCTCTTGTAACTTTGTATTGTGACTTTTTATTTGCCATATCTTTAAAAGCCTATGGGGAGTTGTTAAATGGCAACAGCTAAAGTGAAATGCCACAATTTAATAGTGTCTGTCAGAGGAACAAACAAATGCGCCTACACTCACAAACAATTGTTTCTGTGGACGGTAAATGGGTGTTAAAGTGAGAATTTTATCACCTGACATTTTCAATAGCTTTATGCTTTAATAATATAAGTATGCATGACTCTGTTTGATGACTAGTTGTAAGAGCTGAGCAGATTGTGTCACCATTGTCACTTCCTATGGAGCACTTGTCGAATGAAAATGTCCAACCTTAAGATAGCGGACTGAAAGGTAGCCATGTTGTAGACCACCTAACACTTATTTTGTATTGTAGTGTGTGTATACGGTGTATATTGCTGCTGTGTTACCTGTAAACACTGCTTTTTTTTACAGGAGGGAGAGCGGCTCCCTTCCACAGGCTCTTTGTGCCTCTGTTCATCACTTACCTGAGCAAATCCGATGCTACAGTGGGACACTTAGGAGAGAAAGTCTCCACCTGGCAGACTGTTAATAAAGGTGACAGTGGGAGGGCAGGAGGGGAGAAGGCTGCAGGTGTCTGCTGAGCGGAGACACATGAGCACAGCGCTTCACTTTACTGTCAAGTAATACCGTTTAAACACATCCCACCATACGAACTCACACACACAGGTATCATGAAAATTCTGTTGTCTCAACAACTGTCAGGCTGAATATCTGTTTACATGTATATCCCTCTTCCTGTGGAACCATCCTTGTTTTCCTTCCCTGCACCCCCCCACCCCCTCCCCCACTCCGCTGAAGCTCCACCATAAATCACTGTCCGAGCAGCAACAGCAGTCATTTAGTATCCAGTGCTCCTGGCATTCCTTCCCAGTCTCTCCCTCTGTTTGCTTTCCGCTCAACCTGCAGCACCTTACCACCTCCACCCTGAAACTGTGTGACGAGTGTTTTAAAAAAGTCAGCTGTGTCCACCTGTTACTTAGCAACAGACGGAGGGGACTTAGGAGCTACCATGGCTGCCACAGAAAACTGTGGCCCTCCTCTCTGTAGCTTTGACCCGAGATAGAGCCCAGGCAGGCTCTCAGAAGTAGACTGAGAGAAGCACTGAATGGCTTGCGCATGTGTTCTCGCTGAGTCCTGTTCTGTGCGTTTCGCATGCAATTTTACAGCAACAACAGCAGGCAAATTCATTTCAACAACTGTTTAATTTACATATTGCATTACCCTTGGTTGGATTCATATGCTTTATGCATCCTCTGCCGCTTCCATGTCTGGCGGTCCATGTGCGCCTTCTTATCACATCACTGCTCTCTGGCAAGTCTCACACACGTCACAAGCAGGTTTTTATCATGCGGATCCTGCTGCTTTTTCTACTGTACATTACAGTGCTGACCTGTACTTCATTTTTGCTCTTCTAGCATCAACAATTGGTTCTTACTTTTCCATTATTCTACATATAAACCGCTGCAAATTAGCTTTAGCTTGACCACCTACATACATTCTGTTGTTTTTCCTCTTTTTCTTTTATCTGTATCGGCTCTGTTAAATCAACAAATAAAATAACTGCTTTATATCCTATTACAGTACAGCATTATACTACTACAGTAATATACCATTATTAGATGATCTTGCATTTCAAATGAGTTTGGAAATGGGCCCAGTGCCATCTTAGATCTAATTTTAACTCACCATTTACAATCCAAATTAATAAAGGATGTTCTCCATAGTGACATTCTGCCGCTGCTTATATTATTTAATTCAGTGTCACATTTTAGTAGCACTTCTATGTACGTGTAATAATTCTGTGCCAAGCTTCATGTACAGGAACAATTCTGACCTGCAAGTAGGTCTGCAGTGAATGATTATTGTCGTTATTGTTTAATCTATCAGCTGTTTCTCAGCTAATCAAGTAATTGTTTGCTCTCAAACATCAGAATAATTAGATTTTTTTTTTGGTCTAACCAGTAGTCCCAAACCCAGAGATATTCTGTTTACTATGATGTAAGACAAGGAAAAGCAGCAAATCTTCACATTTAGGAAGCTTGAAACATTAAAATGTTTGGTGTTTTTGCCTGAAAATTGACGTAAACGATTAATTCAATATTTAAATGGTTGCAAATGAATTCTGATTGATAAACTTTCTTCAGCTCTACATGAAAGTAAGGGGCTATTTTCACTATACCTTATCAGTTTACATCGTTTTGTTATTGAATATGAGGGCATATAATGTGTCAGGGCCACCTTAGCCAAGCCCAGAGCCAGCGTCGTCGTGGAGATGCAGGTCTGGCAGTGAGAAATCAAAGCTCTGCAGTGAAGTGTTGAGTTACAGGACGTATATAGCATCCACGCTGCACTGACTGAAAGCTACAGCCTGCAGGCGGTGTTCAGGATGGGTAGTGGTAACTGTTCTAGTAGTGACAGATAACAGGTGGATGATGACACATGCTGGCCACTCAGTGGCTAATTTCTATGCTGACACAGACATAGTAATCACCGTACGTATGCACGTACTATATGCTCAGCTGATGTCCATGTGTCTGCTCTTGTTGTGTGCTTGTTGATTATTTGTATGCCTTGTGCATGAAAGAGGCAG
Source organism: Toxotes lorentzi (assembly GCA_037833715.1). NCBI lineage: Eukaryota > Metazoa > Chordata > Actinopteri > Toxotidae > Toxotes > Toxotes lorentzi. Next base: position 18,234,496 of record JBBMJY010000001.1, read on the forward strand.
AGCGAGAGTGAGACAGGGGACCGGTCCAAGGCTACAGATTTAATCTGGCTGCTGTGGTCATGTGATTAATCGTGGCCAGGGGCCAGGGGATAGTGTAATTTATGGTTAGGGGGGATCAACACATTTGGATGGTTGCTGCTCCTGAGGGAAATCTCACTCTTAAACCAATCCAGTATTCTTCTCCATCTATCCCTTACCCACTGTAATATTGCAGCTGTGACAGCTGGGTTTCGGGCAAGTTAGCCATTTATATCTGTGACTATAAAGATGATGAAATAGTCTCGTCTTGTAGTTTTACTGTGCAAATGTGTAAAGTTTAAAGATGAAGACTTTTGCTTGTGGCCATCAAGCAAGTGTCGGACTGACAAATAACCGAACCTCTCAGCAGTTCTTTTTTTTTGAGGCCAGCAAATTAAAGACAGAATTACGTGCACACATGCTGCATACTGAGCACTTTAACAGTAATAGTATGTAATTTCAGAGACCTAAAGGATCTCTTGTAAGTTTCTGGGCTAATGGTGCTCATTTGCAAGTCAGTATCACCAAAATACCCATACATTTTGTTTTACCAGAGATTAAAGAGAATATTGACAGTTTGCTGTGGACTGTGCGTCATTCACAGTCTCTACTGTCCTTCTGGCTGAAAACCATATCACTGCTGTGGTGACCTCACCCTCCTCAGTCTCCTTCAGGCCACTGGTGTGATTGTGTGTGTGTGTGTGTGTGTGTATGTGTGTGTGCTTACTTAATCCTCTTTCTAACCCCAAGAACTGTAAATACACACTGGAGGAGCTGGAGGAAAAGCGAGGTGGGCTGTGTTTGCGAGATATCTGTGGTGAATTTTCTGTTGTTTTCGTAGATGCCAGTATCAAGCAGTGCTGATAACAGCAGTTTCCCACTGACCTTCCCCACCAACTGCTCACCAGCTTGCCCCATCCAACAGGAGTTACCTGCGTTTGCACTGGCTGTCTGACTTTCCTCCTTGGCAATTTTATTGTGGTGTTATTCATTCCTGATGGAGTTTATATCTAAAGTTACTTTTTCCGGTGCATGGGCCATCTCAAGAGGACCGTGGTTTATACACCGCAGTTCTCCCTTCCTTCATTCTGTTTATTAGGCTGAACAAATATGTAAATACAGTGACAGTGATGTGCTGTCTCACCTCATGGTGCAGTTTCATTGTGAAAAATGTGCGATGCTCTCCAGCTTCCACTGCCAACTTGTTTTAAGGTTAATGGTCCTGCCCAAGGGATTTATACAGAAGGAGTCTGTGATCAGTCTCTATGGTTACATCATACCCCTCCTAATCTCTCTACAGTCCTAAAGAAAACACAGTTTTGTCTCTTTGACAGAAGCCATACCAACATAAACATACCAGCACACAGGGAGTCACTTTAACTTATATCTTGTGCACATGTACTCCCCTGATGTCCCCCTCGTCCTTGAGGACTCACCGAAGTTACTGGGCATTTGAATTTGACACCAGATCAATCACTGAATTGATTAGCATCCTTGCGGAGACTCTGTGAACTATGAGCCCCTAAAGGGCGAGTAAACGTAACCTGAACCTAACACTGCTCTGTGGGTTGGCAGTAAGAGATAGCACACACAAGAAAGAATCGAACATGTTATCAAAGAAGCCTGAAAACAGCTGTATAATAATAGAGATGCAGAAGGTTTACTTATGTCAGTTAACTCACTAAATCACTAAGTATACATAATATTGTTCACTCTTGTTATTGAAAGATAGCAGACATTTTATGTATTTATGCTGTACATAATTATTAAGCGTAATAAAATAAACAAGATAGCTGAATTTTATTGTTGTTAGTGTTACTTTTGCCTGTTCGGAGGCGTTTCTTATTTAGCTTTGAGATCATGTTGACTCGTCTCCTCGTCCAGTCAAACCTGCAGAGCAACGCTGTGTGGCTATTTAAGGAGACTGAGATTTAAGCAACAACAAGGTCAGCAGCTATATGAGATGAAAACAACCCTGTTGATAAGATAAGATAATAACAGGTAACATAAGGTAAGGTAAGATATACTTTTACTCATCCAGGAAACGGTTGTGCTCTATACAAATATTGAAATAAATACATTAGCCACACTGATACAGACTTTTGAGGCCAACACTGATAAACATTTAATATGGACAAACATTTTTTTTTACATGTATGTACCACATAGTCTATAGCACACACAACAAAACAAAGTATACATACCTTAAATAAAATAAAACAGGAAAAACTCAAGACAGGTCAGTGTATAATTGATTGCACATGCATTAGTTTTTACAAACATTTCAAATGACAAGCATAGAAATACAGTATACATCATCTTGGACATTAACATGAAAGGGTGGGCACACTGCAAGTGTTCTAATAACCCAAACCCTGATGTTTTAATTCCGCCTCATATGTACAATTTCACCTAAAACGACGCCTCTGACTCCAATTTTACAATACAGAGATTTCACTCAGCATCAGTCAGGTCCCCCCCTCTTAAGCCATGACATCGCTCCCTCTCTCCTCCTCCTGCTCCCCTCACCCTCCCCCCTCCCTTCCTCTCTCTCCCTCTCTGGTTGAACACGCGCGCACTCTCTTTGCTACCACGCAGACGTGTGGGTGCCACCGCCGCTGCATCCCATCTTTGACTCTGTTTGTCTCTTTCTCTTGACTCTCACTCCACAGAGACACACCGGGGTACAAAAAAAAAGAAAGAAAAGAAAAGAAAAAAACAAAAGAAAAGGAAAATAAGTGGCCGCAACGGGGCGAACCACAACAATGACCCGGTCCTGACTAAAATTGAATGGATTAGCCAATCTATTCTGAGCTCTAATGAGATTAGAGAGTCAGCGCAGACATGGGTCGCGGCGGCGTGGTACCTTTCGTTGAGCTCTTCGGGGAACGTTTTCCCTGTCAGCAGTCCTCCAGACGTGGAAATGGCGTTTTTGATGCCGAAGATACCACGGATGCCTGGGGACAATAACAGACATTTGAATGCACGCTCACCTGTGCCGCTTTTGTGGCGCGCGGATTCCTAGAAGTAGAAGTAGAAGTAGCAGAAGCAGCAGCGGTAGTAGTAGTAGTTGTAGTTGATGTAGTAAAGGAGGACAAGATGAAGTACCAGAAATACATCACGGTGATGCAGATGGCCATGGGAGTGACAGCCTCCAACAAAGACTGCCTCCCCGCTAAGAGACAGCTGTGGTGAGTATGGTGAAAGAGGAGGAGGTGCGCGTGTGGATGGGAGCGTGTGTTTGTCGGTGCGTGCGTGAAAACAGTGGCAAAGGTGGTGTGTTCTTTCATGTGAAGAAGATAGCTTTAGAATTAGCCTCTTAGCTGTGCCGTCATGAAAAGCTCCCCCTTCGCCTTTTTGCGCGTGTCTCTCGTGTGAAGTTAAAGATTGAGCAGCTGTTGGCGGAAGTCGGCCGCCTCCATCTCTCTTTGCCTCAGACAACTGTTTCATATTCACACCGGTGAGGTCCACACACAGCAGGCATCCAGCCAGGGACAAGAGGCTTGTACAGTTCAGCAGCTTTCTGTGCGGCCGTGCGAGACGTGCGTGTGTGCGCGCACATGGGTGCGTGTGTGCGTTCTGTCCCTCTGTGTTTATCTGTGTTTCGCCTGGTGGACTCTGTTTGTTATGATCCGCTGGTGAGGGTGAGTTTCACATGCAGCGGTCGGAGAAGCGGACAATGCAGAGCAGGTGTATTCACAACAACAGTATAAAACAACGCTGAGCGCCGTCAGATACATTCTGCTTTGAAATGATTTCTGTTGCACCTGCACGCACTCCATGTTTTCTCTCCTCTGAGCCTTTTAGCGAGCGTCCATTGGAAGCTTTTAAGAGTAATTCGGTTGATTTGTATTTTCCCACTAAGTCTCTGTGTTCTCCATAGTAAAAAAAAAAAAAAAGATGTCGGCTGATTTCACCACTCTCATCACTTATTCAGGAGCTTCATTCCGTCTGCATTTAGATCACAATGTCATTTGTGTGTTTATATATATATTTCCATCATCAGAGTCTGTTTATCCATCTATGCATCTATACTGTTGGCCAGACAAAACCAGAGGGCTGAGGAAGATACCACCTTGCCCCTTGGAAAACTCACTGTTTTGTGACTTGCCAGTTAAATAGCTGGTTGATACAAGGGAACACAGCACTGATATTAAAGTCTGTTACCTTATTTGGCTTTTGACAAGATGACAAAGGCAGTTATACCAAATCATTTATGGTTACACTATAGGTCAGATTAAGGGAAACTGTAAGTCTGTTCCTTTTTGCTAATTGATATTATAAGCCCCATTAAAATTAAAAACAATGGTAAATAAAAAAAAACATGGCAGCAGAGTGGTGTTTGGTCTAATTATAGGCTTTTGTTGAAATGGGCACATTCAGTTCTTTTCATTCTCCTGTAATCCACATAGATAACATTAAGCATTCGGCATAATCCTTCCAGATTGGCATTACTTTACAGTGAGCAGACAAACACTGGTTTATTGTAATGGATGTCCAGATTGGTTCCCTAGGAGTTCATCTTAAATATAGGCACAAATAATAACTTTTCATGCACGGTCACCTGTAGTAGCACACCTGACTGAATCAGAGGATATTACACAGGGGAAAAGGATAGGTTTTCTCCTCTTAGCTCGTGTGACAGCTGTCAAATGTGTCGCAAAGGACATTGTGGTGACTTGGTTTTGACACTTCTCCCTTAAGAGAGGCGCGGTGGTGTGTCTGAGGCCATCACATCATGGTGGGGGAAGGGTCACGGCCATTAAAACAGGATTTCTGTATCGCCTCCGACAGCCACTTCAACCAAGGGAAGCTGAGCCAGCGTGTGCCTGCAGTGTGGGCTTCATGGAGTCACCCCATGTATTGTCTGTGTCTGTGTTTATTCAGTGTGAATTCGAGTGTCAGAATCAGGAATCAGAATTATTATTTTTATCCATCCATCCATCCATCCAGGTACTGTTACTTGTGGTATTAGATGCAATATGATAATATCATATATAATATAATAACATAGTTGAGTTATTTGACCAGTGGGCCAAGTAATTTTGAGATTGTTCAGTAAACACTACAGCATGCTAAACTTACAAACTCACAGACGGTTGAAAAGGACTGGGGGCAATATATCAGTATGCCTTGTGTTCGTGCTATAGGTTGGAGTTTGTGAGTCGTTGTGAAGGAGATGTTGCAGAAATAAATGATGATGGTGAAATTCAAATCAAACACAGCATGACAGAAAAGTAATAGCTATGTAAACACACATGGGTAACACGATTTGGAACTGACCCAGGTTTTTAAAACAACACAAAACACAGAGGGAAATGGTGTGATTGTTGCTTTAATGAGTATAATAGATGAGGAGGTGGTTGTGGTCCAGATGGTTTTATGATCTTCCTAAACACTCGACCTCCTTGATAAAAAATCTACTCCCATCCATCCATTATGTTTACTGGAGCAGTTCATTGCACTGACAATGCAATAAACAATCATAAAAAATATGAACTTATTATTATTATTATTTACTGCACTTGCTGTTGTATTTGTTTTTTTTTAAATGGGTGATGATGCAGGCCTAATGATAATTCGTGGTTTCTGTAGATAAACATGACCGCTATCATAATTTAAGTTCAATAAAGCTAAAAGGTGCTAAGTGCATATCCCGACCAGGTGGTTTTCAGATATAATAATGTACTTTTGTAGTTCATATGGAATAAGTTTTGCATTTACAGAAAACAACTTTTACCATATGTGTTGTTATAATGTGACTGAGACAACAAGAATGAAATTTGAATAATGTGAAAAGCAACAACAGCAATCTTTGTAGGTCCTTGTGCATTTAGGGAGCTTATTCGGAGGGTGGCTTTCTTACCAGGTCACCTGGAATTTATTCATCTCAGTGGAATAACTGCTCTGTCTTACCACAGTGGAAATAATGTAAAACTTGAAACTGAAAACATGCACCCTCAGGCCACGTGTAAAAATTAAATCTGCCACACTGCAAGTGAGAAGTCTATGACTCCTGTTGTTATTGTTATTACACAAAACTGGTCTGTAATAACCACTGCACTGTAATTAGTTTGAGATGATCCATAAATAATAATTAGCTTGATGACGCGTTTAAACTGGCCGCAGCTCTTAACATGTGGGTGTATCGTCCTGTATTGTGTGCCAGATGTCTACTCTGCTCCCCTCCACAGTGACAGCTCCGCCTGGTGTTCTCAGTCTGCCTGCTTAATGATGCATAAAGTCAGCGTCCCTTCTTCCCCCCAATACACACACACACACACACACACACACACACACACACACACACGTACACGTGCAGCAGCCCCTCTGATTTGCCTACCCACACGTCCTCTCTCCCAGCTCTTCAGAGGAACACAAAACACACACACACACACACACACTTTTAGCAACTCCTATCCTACCCCCTCCACTCTTCCAATTCCACTCGTGGAGGCCATGATGCGTAATCTCACACAAACTGACAATGCAGCGCATTAGTTACCTCAGCAGGAGCCCATGTCCAGGGTGGGCCTGTCATGATAATCAGTACTTTTCTGAAAAACATGCAGAAATACTCTTTTTTTCTGCTCAGCCTCTCTCTGCCTCTCTCTCCCTAAAGTCAAAAAAAGCATTTTTGTGTTAAAGTTATGAAGTGTGATCTTAAAAACACAAGTCATGACTTTATTCTTGTCTTAGAACACACTACTCTTACTCTCCACAATCTCTGTAGAGTTTATGCAAAGGTGCACACGTGTGTGTGTTTGTGAGTGTGTTTGTGTTTGTATTCAGTGTTTCTGTCCATTAGGAACTCGCATGTTCTTACTTTGGCAGAACGGTTGTAATCTCCTCTCAGATGGTTTATGCCACTAAAGGGAACAGATTACACAGGGTTTATTGACTCGTGGCTCACCCCCTTACCCCCACCCGCTCTCAGAGCATCCTGTGGTGTGTGTTTATTTGTTTGTTGGTCTGTGTGTGTGTGTATGGGTGAGTGTAGACTTGTGGGTGTCTGTGCCAGTGTGAGTGTGTCTGTGTGTTTGTTTGTCTATGGGTTAGGGCCTTTAGAGATCACTTTTTGGGTCTGATTTAAATAATGATAACAGGGGAGAAAAAAATAATTCTGCCAGACTAAAAATACAGCATTTCACACATGAGATTTGTATTTGACACGTTGAAAGAAGCAGATGTTTAGAGGAAATTACATTGACGATTTAAGTTGGCAAAAAGATGTACATCTACCATATACATTCTATCATCCAGCCCTACACAAAAGTAGGGTTTCAAAAATATGTAATCAGTGAGCAATCTACATGAAAACAAAAGCCAGTATGTCAGTATTGTCCATACTTAATAACAAAATATTGCACAGATTACAAGTAGACAGACTCTGGTGCATGACATTGCAAAATATCTACAGCACAGCTCAGTTACTGCCGAGTAAGTGTTGCTACAATTTACAGAAAAAACTAAGTGCACCGTAGAGGGGCTATAGGTTAGCATGGTTGAGCAGACAGAAAAAGACAACACAAGGGTTGCCAAACACACAGCGCTGAAGCATTTTAGGTACAAACTGCACTCTTTGTTGTATGTTCTGCATGTGCCAAGATACAGAGTTTAATCATGATGTATTAGACTCATAACTATTGTAGAGCAGGGTATCCAACCTATGTACTTGTTGATCACTGGGCAAAATGTGTTGTAGAATCAAGTACTGAAACCTGGACTGAAAGATGGCATCAGATGCCATCGACAAGATTCTTAGTGTTATTTACTTATTCTTTGCTTATGCAGATATTTCATTGTCAGAACAGCAATTTTGCTAAGCTAAGATTGTTCTTTATTCAGGCGTCTTTCAAATATTGTTACCAAAATTCAACTTTTTGTAATGGTGCCAGTAATGAAATATCTGAAATGATATCCAGCCATATTTGGTTCATAAGGCACCTTCTTGCTACGGCTTGGTGCAAATGTTCAGTTGCTCTATTTAAGATGCTTTGTTCTGTATCAGTCTTCACCATTTTAGTGTCTTCGTCGTGAAGTGTTGTGCCAGTGATATAAAGCTTTTACTCTCCAGCTGTATCTTCCTTGATTCTGTCTGCACTTCTAACTCAGGGCAGGTCTGGATTCATGTGATGTTAACTGCGTAACTGGTAACCAGGGTCTGGTAATGGGCACTTAAAGAGCCTTGGCGGCAGTGCTGGTAGCAGAGGCCTATCAGAGACTCATTGTCTCCGGTCAGAGTCAGGCACGGAGCAGCAATGACTTTTAGAATCTGTGAGTCACACGTTCTCGGCCTCTGGTGACTCTCGACTGTCACGATGGCTCGCAGGAGGCTGACAAGATGGAATCCATCACTGCCGTCCCACAAACAGAGAAGGACACAGCGGAGGGGATCCACTTTTGTCTGACAGAAACCTCAATTTATTCTTTTTTCTTCTTTTCCTCTGCTTGGCAGGTTTATATCTGTCTGTCACCATTCATTTTTTTATTACATACATTGACTAATAGAGACTTTTCATTTTGCTTAATGTACATTATTATGACATTATACTGTAGTGTAGTAGAGCATGTCTGAAAATGAAAAAGTGGCAGATACTGTGAGTGAAAAAAAAAAGATAACCAATAAAATAATTGATGACTACACAATGTTGTAAACACTAGCACACTGGGATACCTAAAAGTTTAAGCCCATTAACTACAAATGACATATTATTGCTGACATTTAATAGGACTTTACACTGGTTTTTATATCAATCTTCATGTAAGATTTGAAAGTTAGTTACCAAACACGTCGCTGGGTTGTTGGAAAATCAAACCCAAAAAACAATAATAAACAAACATGGATGTTTTGAACAGGATAAAATAAAAGTTTTGGTAGTTTCTTGTGTTGAAAAAGTTGTGGCTGTTTCCTCAAGAACTTTTTTAATAGGCTTTAATGGTCCCTGCTCAGAGACACACTACCAGGCGATAATAATGGAATGACAACAAATTTAAGTGGACCTCTTATAGATTACCTATCCAGTAGTGGCTAAGGAAGTTTTATGTCTCTGCAAGTTCATTTTCATAGGATACTGACCTGAACTGAGGCAAGCTGTTTCCTGGAAAGTAAGGAATCATGCAAAAAAAAAAAAAGAAAAAAGAAAAGTTGTATTATTCTCTAGTTATTGAGCTGAAGTAACTTCTGTTGCCTAAACACGCTCGGCTTTTCACCAAAATGGCTGCTGCCTGTAGACTCCGTATATAACAGGTAACTTAAGCCTTGTGACATGCAGTCGTGATTGTGTTCAAATACCAAATACTGTTCTAAACTTTAAACTTTAGAACTTAACCCCTGGTAACGGGTGTTTATCTGTAACAGTCCCCAAGCAAAATATATAAAACATACTTATGGTTTTGTAGGGTCATGTGTGGTACGGCAGCAGCTCAAGCTACTTTCCAGTTCTGCGTTTTAGCCTAACTTGTTTTCTTAGCAGATCAGCTCAAACGTGGATGTTTGATGTGCTCTGAGGTTGTGTTTGTTTGTCTTGATGTCTGCTGTGCATGTTTGGGAGCAGTGTTTTTTGTTGACCTGCCTGTTACCCTCCTCTCTGCAGGGGTCAGACAGCATTCGGACAAGACCGTTGTCCCGTCATGTTTGATACATGTCTATATGCCTAATCTGATCTGTCCATCTGTCAGGCCTGTCTGGCCTAATCAGAGTCTTGATCCCTCCCCAGAATTTCTTTCCCCTCCTCTTCTGCACAGGTGGCTTTTAACGGGCTTAGAGACTTCAACTAGGAAATAACAGCCTTTGAAATGTGTTTCTTTGTTGTCTTTTCTTTCTCCTCAGACTGCTTCAAGGATGTTTTCAGCCGGCCATCGTATTAGTCATTTGGTTTCATTCCTCTGTTAGGGAGGGTCAGTGAGGTTATCTAGATCAAGTAAGATGTGTCATGCACCTCTTGTCATCACTTGTCCCCTGAAGTAGGAAGGGGGCCCGTTAGCAGAATGATGCATGTTCATCAGCTGCCATCACTTCCGGCTGAACAGTCACGCATTATGAAGCAGTCGGGACAACCTCCAAGCCATAAGCTGACAGTGTCCCTCTGTCCTTTGTCCCTTTGCATTATGGTCTTTGTCCTTGTGTCGTTCTGCCCCTTTTGTTCCACCTCTGCCCCTCAGCACCTTGCTCCTTCATGCTTTGTTCGCCTGTCTCCTTTAGTTTCTACTTCTTTAACTTTTTGTTCAAACTTTTATTTTTCCCACCTGTGTGACAGTGGCCCCGGCAAGAGTGTGCGTTTATATGGAAGGTAAAACAAATGACTAACATACTCGCTGGCTAAAAGCTTCGCTGAAAAGGTTTCGCAATATAAATGGAAAGATGGAAAAGTCAGTGGAGCTATTTTGGATGCACTGCTGTCGCCCGATGAACTGGAAGATATGAACAAAGGCAAATCCCAGGATGGAAAGGCATCTCATCAGGACTCTTTTGGTCAGATCACAGTCCATTATTATTGGGCATGATATAAAAAGCAGATGAAGATAAAGGATAGTGAGACATTCTTCTATAGTTTTTAAGAGACACCAGTGTAGAAGAGGATGGGGATAGGGAATGTGTGAGGGGAATCAGATCTCTGGCTTGTGTGTGCGTGTGTGTGTGTGTGTGTGTGTGTGTGTGTGTGAGACACTGGGAGCCTTGCTGCTTCAGTAAAAGTGTCAGGATGGGGATGAGACACACCTGCTTTTTTCCCTGTAGTCCTCACTAAGCGGAAACAATTGTTCTGCAAAGTGCTCTCAGTCTGAAGATCTGTCATAACATAATACCTCTGAGGTGATGGGAGGATGTAGCCTGGTAGCACCCCCACAACCCCTGCCCCAAACAAGCCTGTTAAACTGGTGACTACAAGCTTACAAGAAGTGTTTCACTGGTTTAAATTTACATAAAGTCTTCAGATTCATTTCAAAGTGTTCAGAAGTTAAATATAACTGGCCTGTTTGTAGATGACTGATGATGTTTAAGAGGAACCCTCCCTCTGCTTGTCGCTGCTTCTGTTGGCATCAAAAACAATAGAGGAGGCCACAGCAGCTGCTCACTATCTGAAAACATCCTTAAAGGACGAGGAGGCAATTGCACGTCCGTATGGTGGCTTTTCTAGAGTTTTCAATCACATAACATGATCTTCATCAGCGGATAGTTTGCTCAGTTGTCGTGCAATTGTAGAGGTTAAGATTTCCACTACTTCTTTGCACTTATCGGACTTCTTGTCTGGACTGGCTCAAAATCTGAAGCTCAAAGCAGCAGCAGTTGAAACAGCAGTATTGCCACAAGGTGCGTTTAATAGTCATCGAAGTTTTGAGGGTTTGATCATATCACATGATGATCATCATTTGAATCTTAGTCTTTAGGTCCTTATAGTCCTCAGACAAAAAATAAAATAAAATATTTAAAAACTCTCTGACAACTGGGAAAACTCCTGCTGAAGTTCACGTGATATGACTGAAAGCTCTAGAACAGTTACTTTGCCGACAGCTGTTTCCAAGGTCAGACATTAACTTTCATAATCTTCAAATGATTTTTCAATAATTATAATGTTTTATAAATGTATTCATGTTATGTACTGTAATTGAATAATATTTTCGAACTGTATATAACTATATTAAAATTGAACAACATTCTTTTCTGCCAATACATTTACCAATAATTCAACTACTGCTTTTTCTAAAATTAGGCTCCAACATTTACACATTGCTGGGATGAGGTAATCTGTAAAGCTTTGCCAGTGACCTCTTAAATCCAGGGCAGGAGGGAGATTCTCTATTTTGGGCTGAAGTCTCATGTAATATTCATAAACTTCGCCTCTCACCGCAGTCACTGCCTAATGTTTCTTGTTATTTCTTTATTTTTTTGCTATAAGATGTTGGCAGCGTCTGTTGTTTGTGCTGAAGGGGTCACTTTGGGTACGCGCTGTGAGTGCACTCCAGCCTGTTTGTGAGTTTCTCCATATTTCTCCAGTGGCAGTGAAAAGTGAAACTTCTGTCTGCACAGACAGCCAGACTCGGGCTAATCCACCGGCTCGCATGGCTCAATATATCTTCCTAAAATCCTGCAGCATCACTGATGATAAATCATTCATTGGCCAGCAGCAAGTGAGCAGCCTGTCTGGTTTTCGGTATAGTTTTAATATTTGTACCCTGATGCCTGTCTGCACCAGACTGTAGATCAACAAAACTCTCAGCTTGTAGGTGTCTCGTATCATATCTGGTGTAAGTCTGTGCTGATTTAGTGTGTTAACTGTAAAATACGGAGGCAGTGTCAGTTGGGTCTGAAGGCTACGTTTTAAAAAGAAAAAAAATCTGGAGGTGTGGAGTTAGAAAGAATTGAGGTTACCACACCTATGTAGCCTGCTCCTCATCTCTACATGAGGCTATAAGCTCGAGGCTACATCAGCACGCTACTGGAATCACACACCTTAATCTCGACGTTGTGGGTAACGAAAGTTGTGCCAGGTTTTTACAAGGAAGACATGCAATAAAAAAAGAGTAATATCTCTGGTTCTGCGGCATTGATTTTGATTGTTGTTGTTGTGAGTCTGGCAGTGTTATAGGACTACAATAATAAATTCTAACCAAGGTCTTTTAGTCTCTGCTGGGTCATAAAATCAGAATTTTTTTTTAAACCTCTCAAATGTAAAACTATAAGCTTCTGACAAAGACAAATACACTTGTTTCTTCAAAATTGGTTCAGAATTGTTCCTTAGCAGTTCTGAGGTACTTAATCTTCGCTTTCATCCGAATGAAGCCACATTTATCAGAGAATGTCTGTATAGTTTTCAACCAGATGCATGACAGACTTGGACCACATCTTCCTAAAAAAAAAAAAAAAGTAGTATTCCAAGACACAGTCATTACTTATCATAAAACACAGTGTCATGGAAGCACTGACGTATAAAATCCTTGAGTAAAATAGTCCATGTTCTCTGTTTCCTCCTCAGTAATATTATCCTTTAGTGTCAGATCAGCAGAGTGAGCTACAGGTCCTTTAATCACACAGGTACAGTCCATGTCAGCACTCCTCATTCTTAGAAACAGTGTTGTTAAAACCCACGGAGCTCCATAAGCTGCTTCTGGATGTGTGAATGGAGTCCCCTTGTAAAAGCCACACTGGGATTACAGCGACAGAGACCGGGCTCCTCTGGATTCTGTTTTGTTTGTCCTGGCAGTTTGTAAATACACAAATTCATTGTGTACAGGTCGTTGTAGAGGACAGGGACCGGTAGGGACTAATTACATTTTAAGAGCTATTACTATTGGACTGTAACTAAGTTCTGGCCTTACTGCAGAAAAAGAATGAAATACATAAGTATACGTAATACGCCTAGACAGCAAATACATAACTACTGTATATGTACAGCAACCAAGTAATTGTTGCTCAGAGTAAAATTTGAGAGTAACCTTTGTACTTTTACAGGTCTTTAACACAATAAATATTAGTTCTGTTAATTAGTATTCAAGGAAAGTAAGAGTAGGTCTACTTCAGGAAGATATTCTATCATAGTACTTTCCTTCTTCTATAAGAGGAGCCGGGGTACAACAGGGCACAGTGCCTACTGCTTTCTTTGGCTCTGGATTTTTCCATGGGTGGCAACAAGGTAGTAAATCAACATGCATGTGTTTATTTTGAATCAACGTGTTTGGCATGAATCAAAGCAGATATTGAACAGGTCTCCAGGCTGCTAAGTGAGAAGTATTCTGCTGAGACACAGTGCAGCTCTCATACAGGACACACACTGAACTGCTGTTGGTCTGCCTCAAGTTTTCGCACTTTTCCACATCAGAGCGGCATAAAAAGGAACAGGAAAGTGTCAAAGACAGAAATACATTTAGTTAAATATACCGAGAGAAAGAATGTTTTTGTTTCTACAGTCTGCGGTTGTAATTGAAACCCTGTCCCAACTGTTTTTATTGACCCTTCTATCAATAGACAGATTTTGAAATCCATACCCTGTACTGGACACAAAAGTGAAGGCAATATGTATTGACAGAGCTTTAGGTCTAAATGCAGGTGGAAAGTGCTTACCATCCATGCTGTGACAGTGCAGGAGCAAGTGATCATCTACAGGTAGTCAGCATTATTGTATTACAGCAATGTCACTGAAACACTCTGCGCTTTACAGGTTATTGCTTCAGAGGAGCCCCTTCTTTTGGAACCATATAAAACATCATAAGCATTAAAACCTTGTAGCATACAGTCACAAATAAATGACACAAACATATCCGGTTAATGAAGATGTGGATGCATGTTTTTTTGGAAATGGTCATTTTGTCAGCCCATGCCTATTATGGCAGTTTGATGTGTCCGTGGACAGGGGAGAGAGGGAGCTCCTTTTACAAGAACATGTGTTCTCATTTTACTGCTAACTGGATCTAAGTCGCTTTATCGAAGAGCACCGGCTGGTGCCAGAGGTAAACAGTAAGGTGATCTGTCATCGTTGTTATGTTGCCATGGTGCTGTTGCTTGTTGTGATTAGCTGAGCCTGTTTTATCTGTGGTGAAAACAGGAAGAAAGTCAGCCAGACAGAAAATAAAACAAATGCCTAATTTCGCCCTGTATATGTGTTGTTACATTCAATTATGAGGTAAATGCCAATGTGAATGATTGCTCTAAGTCTCCATGAAAGTCTCGTTATGAAAGTGTTTGATAGATTATCTTTAAATAGATTATCTTTCAGTAGATCAAAACGTGTGAATGTGTTCCAGCCTTCTTCATGCCCAGAGAGACTGACAGGCTGTCAGTAGGTCTATCGTTTTTTTCCCGAAGACTGTCATGTGTCATCAACTCGCCGTCTAATACTTTTGTACAAGCCTTTGAACTGACTGGTGACTTGTCATTATGATACATCTTAAGTACAACAAACAGTCCATCTTGTCTTTCAAAGTCTTCGTGCTGTGATGTGTGAATGTAATGTAGAGCTGAGGTGGTTATAAGGCTTCAACCAGTGATTGTTTTCAGTGACGATTAATCTGTGGATTTTTTTTCTTGACTGACCAAAAAAAATCTTTTTTTTTTTCTGTGAAATTTCACAAAATTGTGAATGAATGCGTGTCACAATTTCCCAGCACCCAAGGAGGCATGTTGAAATGTTTTGTTTTGTCCAGCCACCACTCAAAAACCCAGAGATATTTAATTTATAATGATATAAAACAGAGAAGAGAATAAAATCAACACATTTAGGAAGCTGACACCTCCGAAAGTGTGAAGTTTTTGCTTGGAAAATGACCCAAAGATTAGGTGGTTACCTTCTTTTCTGTTGATTGACAAATAAATGAATTGACTAGTCATTTCAGCTCTTAAACTGGCTACACTGCGATTGTTGTTGAAGATTATTATACATACACTCAACATACAGTAAAATAGCATTTTTGTCTTCTAGCCCTTCTAGGCTTATAAACATTTTTCTTTTCAAGGAACTTTAAAATAACTTTTGGTTTTCTTTGTGTGTGTGTGTTTTATTAGCTTTTTCAGGCATGAGGCTAAATTACCTTGGAAACCCATTCCCTTTGCAGCCACGCATGTAAGAAGCAAAGCAGCTTCATTGTGGCTTAATGATAGGAGACAAGTGGATGCTCCATACCCAGCTCCATTTGCAGGCAACCCACTGACATTCAGCCCCATTATTCACACTTGCTTGAATGTCACTACAGCCAACAGGAGAGAATGTCCTTTAAAAAGTAAAAGACAGCAAGAGGAAAGATATGTCACTTTGATCCTCCGGGCATCTTAATGTTTTCCCTCAGATATGCAGCAGTGCCTGTGTGCACGGTGTGCAGTGTGGACTGCCCTTTGGAGAAAACTTGGCCATTGTGAACCGTGTGGTATTTATTCGATATGGTTATGTCAAGGTGTTGAGCCCACAAGCTTTACAACATCAGAAACATTCAAGGGTTTAAAACGTACCTGAAAGCAGGAAGAGTGCATTGGCTTTGAAACGACGCTGATGAGCTCCAACTGTTCATATAAACATATTGATTGGTGCAGCTTTAAGTACCCTGATTTTTGTTTGCTCTCTGTGTGTGATTTCAGTAAGGGATTGGGTAGGGGATTAAGAGAAACCTAGTAAACACAGCTATGTTGCAAAGAAGATCCCTGATTGTTTCTTACTCGTAACCAGATTTCTTGAAGGATTTTTACAAGAGTGCATGAGCATGACTTTAGGCAGGGAGGGTGTGGCTGTGGTAAATAATGAAAAGAAAAGAAAAACTGTTGAGGAGTCATGTATCATTCTGCTTTGTTGACATCAACTTTTTTGCCTGCATCAGAGTTAATATGCCTTTGTTTCTTTGTCTTTCTATTGCAGGGTGACCCCGCCTGATGGCGATACATCCCCCTCAGGTGGTGACTGTTCAGATGGGCCTATAGGTGCTACTGGTGGCGCTGGTGCTATGGCAATGCCTGCCACCTCCACCCTCTCTTTGCCCATGAGCCAGGGTAAACCCTCTCTGCGTCGCATCAAAGGCCGCATTCACCGCAGCAAGAGCCTAGACAGCATTGATCTGCTTGACTCCAATGTAAGGCTCACTCACAACTTCACGTACACACAACGGAGGAAAACTGAGTGCAAGATACTAAGGCTGCAACTAACAACTATTTTCATTATTGATTAATCGACCCATTACTTTCTTGATTAATTGATTTTGAGTTTTTGTCTATAAAATGTACTAGTAAAAACTAGTAGAAAAATGTCTGATACAATTTCCCACAGTCCAAGGTGACTTTTTAAAAATGTTTTCTTTTATTCAACCGACAGTCCAAAATCCAAAGTTATTCATCTTAATGTCATGTATGAGAACAAAAGGCACTAAATCCTCCACATTCGAGAAATGGAAACTACTAAAAGTTTGATATTGTAAAAAAAAATGTGACCAAACGATTATTCGATTATCAAAAACAAAAACTGTAAATTTTCTTTCCATCTCATAACGGAAGCAGAGAGAGGTAAAAGGCAGTGTGTGTATTTTTTATTTATTTATTTTTTGGTTATTCCTGTGGCAATACTATTTTATAGTCCTGCATTAAAAATAAGCTGTGATTACATTTACAAAATTACAGTTACTGTGATTTCAAGGGAGAATAAATGTCCAAGAAGTCCAGGCACATTTTTTTTTTCATCCTAATGGTTTCATTCAGATTTAACATTTGCACAAACTACTGCACAGGATGACCTTTGGTTATGCAATATTTCTTTGGTTTTCAGATGAGCACAGTTTAACACATTCCATATGTCTCTCTCTATGACTGGTTTATTCTCATGAAAAGTATTAATCTGATAAATGATTGGGTAAGCTGCTTGGACCTAAAAACCCTTACTAACTCCGGGATTGTCCATTGAGCTGAGAACTGCGTTTGGCCCACGCTCTCCTCCGGTCAACTCATGCGTACTTGTGTGTGCGCGTGTGCGCGCGTGTGCTTGTGTGTGTGTGTACCTATGTGTGTTTGTTTATGAGTGATGTGGCTTTTGGGAAAGCAACCAACGGTTTATGATGTAAAAGCATGCCAACCTTCTACTAATGCATGCTTGGTAAGGCTGTTTTTTTTTGTTTTTTTTTTTTGTGGCATTGGACCACGGTGGACACTCGGAAACAGATAAATCTCTCTCCTGCACAGCACTTCTGAATGTGTATTTCTCCCCCTGACTGCTTTCTTTATGTCTTGGCCCTCTGTAGATGTCTCCTTTAATAAATGTTCACAGTGTGATGTTTCCTCATCCACCCCCATCCTTCCTCTCCATGTTAACGGTCTGCAGTGTATATGCGTGTGTGTTTAAGTGAGTGTGCTCGTTGGGTGTTCCGTATTTTAGCTAGCCTTAATTGGGAGTTGCGTGGTGTGTCTGTGTGAGGGGTCATTATTCTTCCCCTGCACAGCAGCCGGCCTGTCGTCAGAGCAGGAGAGGGACTCGTTATGATTATGTCTAAGAGAGGCAGCATTTGGAGTTCAAACAAGTTAATCCATTATTAATGTGAAGGAGGGTTGAAGGTGGACAGCGGAAGTCACAGGGTGGGGGTGACAGTCAGGGATGTGTTCAGCACAGCCTCGCCAACCTGAACGATGTGACATACACACACACACACACACATACACACACACATCTGCGTCTGTTGGGCTGAGTTTGTCAGTTTGATTGACTGCTGGCATGAAGTTTCCTGTCAGTTTCTAATTTTGAGACGGAGGCGAAAATATCTCATAGATTTTTAAAACAACCTTGAGTGCTCTGCTGCATAATACTTGGCTGTGAGCCCTCTGGCCTAAATCTGAGTTGTTTCTCTGCTTTTTTTTAATTTTATTTTATTCCCTCTTACCTTTTCAAACATGATTGAAGTAAGAGCAGTGTGGTGGGTTGTAGTGGAGCTGCAGAGGCAGATGGTGAATGAAAGTTAGATGTGGCTTTGGTGTTATGTCATCTACAAACACAAAAACTTGTAGCACTCATGGAGCTCTTTGGGTCGAGGGGGAGATACATTGTCTAACTATAGCTGCTCTGTTACTGGGGTAAAAACAGGGCTGGGCAGTTTGAGGTAAACATCTAATTGTCATTTTCATGACTTACATTGTGATTTGAGTTGTGTTTATTGCCTGTATGTTAAATTCCAGGCTTGTAGTTGTGTAGTGGTCTGCACACTGCAATACCGAAGACCCTGAAAACACATTTTCCCAATCAGCTCTTTTCTATGTGTGATGGGCTCCTGCATGAACCTAATTTTCTGCCAAAGTTGCAAATTTCTGTTTGTACTTTTCTGTACTTTTTTACTTTTCTCCCAGGTTTGACAATGTCACTTATTCCTGTGCACCTGTCAGGAGTTCTTTTTCATAATATAAATATGTAATGACACTGGTGGGGTTGTTACCTTATGTTACCAGCATGATCTGATGTTTTTTTGTTTTTTGTTTTTTTGTTGATGTTTTTTTTTACTTTTAATCTTGATCATGATATTCATATGTGACGTTATATGATAGGTAACTACTAGTTATGGTAATAAAGACAATCTGCTGTTAAACACCAACTGCAACGTTACGATGTGCTTGGAATTTATAGGATATTTAGACAACTCTGTTCACAAGTTGTCTGTCATTTACGCAGTACAGCTACTAAGCCACCTCTCTTAAAGTGACATGAGGTAGATCACCTCAAACACAAAATTTGTACAGAGTGGGGTTTCCTCCTCAACAAAACTATTTTTGGTTAAGTGTAAATAGTACAGACACTTCATCACAGCCACTGTCGAAGCACATTAACCACAAAACAGCTGAGACAACAAAACTGAGTTATTACACTGTGGTTTCAATATAGATTCAATTTAACCTTTTGCCATAGATGAAAATAACATGATTTTTGGCACTTCAGATTTAAACAATCAAGGAAATCTATCTCACAGCCACTTTAGCTGTTACTTGCTCTGGCACAAGCCTTACATTTCTTAATCTATCTGTCTCTAAAGGGAATACTGCAGGAAGGTATCACTGTAGACAAGACAGAGTTGGAAGAAGAGTCATAGTGATGCTTCACAGTTTTATCTTTAAAGACCATCCATCAGCAAGGATAGTGTTCAAACACAGCCTCAAGAGAACCTGTGAATTCCTTCAGAAGTAAACCTCGCTCCTTTTTACAATCTATTCAGCCTTTCTCTCTCTCTCTCCAAACTAAAACATTACATGCAGAAAATAAATCTCCGCCCACATGTTTTATCCTGTGCTATATTCAGCTGAGGTCAAAGTTTGTATGTGACTCTCAAGCGTTCTTGTTTTGCATCAATACTGAAGAAAAAAAATAAACAGGCTTCGGTATCTATTTCATCTCACTGAACTCTCACTGAATGCAACTGTATCGGCTGCTCGTAGCATGTTACACAAATAGATTGACTTCCATTCTCTTGCCTTGCTGTGGACCATCACAAGATGTCCATGAGTGTAAGTCGCAAGCATGAATAATAGATGGAAGAAATGATCTGTTTCATAATGCAGTGTTTCCTTTCTTTCACTTGCAGCTATTTTTGTGTGATGAAAACAGCCCTGTGAAGGCTGTAGAGAAGAGAATCTGAAAAGTCTGTGGTTAAACTGGATGAACTCACCTGGGATTTCAGCTGTTATTTATTCAATACAGACCGAGAACTCCTCTCTTCTATTTGTCTTCTAATGCAAAGTAGCTGCCAGTGTGCACTTCACTGTGCAGCAAAGGATTGATTCCTTACAACAATGTCAGATGCTAGATAGCTGTGTGTGTGTGAGTGTGTGTTGCTTTAAAGTGTGAAGTGTGACCTGATATGCAAAGTCCTTGAGCGGAAAGTACACACTGTTTTGGTGAGATCGCTGGGCTCTGGTTTGATTTCTGATAGATCTTGCTGCACTGTGGCCTTAACTTTCCACTTCCTCTCATTTCCTCGTCTGTCCAAATAATGTAAAATTTCTCAACTTATGGAGCCGAGGACCATTAAAATTGAGTAAAAGAGTGGTGGGTTATTTCTCTGTACCTTATCAAGACTTGATTTAACTTAAATAAAGAAAAGCTTTAATTTCACCCTCGTCCTCCCCCTCGTGACCTAACAACCCGGGTGAGGGAGCTGTGTGTGGAGGCCAGCAGCCCTCTACAGCTTTGTATCTTGATATAGCCGTGTATTGCACTGGATTCACAGTCAGGAAATTTAAACTTAGGCCCTTTAAAGCATTTCAACAAACAGCTGATGCTGTTGTTTTCCTGGTGAACCCAGAGCCCTGCAGTTTCTTATTTTACTCTTCAGGCATAACTGTGATCACACGTCTTTGATGCTAATTCGGTATCCCTCTCATGTTAGCACTGTGCAGTGTAAATGGCAGTTAACTGTCAAAAAGAAAACTGAGAATGAATTTTAGCATCTTTATCTTAATTCATTCCTCTTTTTTGGCAGTTATTTCTGTGTTCAGTTTTTGCATTGGTGGATGCATAACAGTACACTTGAATATACCACATAGGCATGGTGAAAGACTGTATCGCATCATGCTGTAATCACATTTGCAGAGCATTTCTCTCACTCATTCGCCAACTCATCCCATCCCCCAACCCAGTCTTCAAAACCTTCCTCCCACTTACTCCATCACCCAGATGATAATAAAAATAAATGTAATATATAGACGTGTATCTCCCTGTGTGTATACAGTAGATTTATCTGCACACATATTTATATCTGCCTCTAGAGGTGCATGCATCGTATCAGCAGTAGTCATATAGATATACTGTACATCTATGTATTTACAGTGTCAAGAAGAAGAAAAACATACTGGGAGGTAACCCTACCATACCCACATATGCACTGATGTGTGCATGCACAACAGAAAGGCAGTGTATACCCAAGTCCACTGCATCTGCATGCACATGTTATTGCCAACACATCTACTTAAGCAGGCATGTGTAAATTTTCAGGTGAAGACCTTGGAAGAACGGAAAATGAAACTAGATGAAAGGAGAAAAAAAAAAAACCTGGGAGTCCCAATCAGCAGAGATAAAAACACAAGAACAGGCTAACCACAATTGCTGATACAGTGTTTTTTTTAATGTGACTACACCTTGCTAATTGGTTGACTTCAGAATAAAAAGCTTCTTTGCACCAACAGAATCGACCTCAGTAAAATCTGTTCTATTTAACTGATAGTGTAGTAACTGAGATTTCTACAGGTGAATGTCCACTGACAAAAAAAAATGTGTGTTGATGCCGCTTATTTGTTTGAGCGAAAGCAGGCATATAGACGTTCTAGATGATAAAACAAAGGAGAAAAATCCAAGCAGGCAAGTAGTCAGCACCAAAAGCAGAGCTCAAGTGGAGAAATAGTTAGATTCAATTGTCTCACACGCGTCCATTCGAACCTTCTCATAAAATACCAAGTGTGGAAAAGTCTGTTTTGTAGACGGTGCCTGTTGACTCTGAGCATACTTCGTCGTGTACTCAGTGGTGAGGCAAACCTCTTGGTTCTCCGTTAGGCTGATGGGTGCAGAGCAGACATGGCAAACATTCAAACATTGCCTGACAGAGAGAGTGGAAAGGAGAGATTACAAAACAGAGTGATGAATGTGAGGGAGGAGTGGAGGTTATGACATGGATGGGCCATATGAGGGATGAGAGAATGGTTTGACAGTAGGGTGCAGGATGTTCCGATTAGATGAATATATGTTCCCTGGATTGACAGGAGGCTCCACAGACACCTTGTAACTCACTCTTTTCATCTCTTGTTCTGGAGGCACAACAGGACAAAATTGCATTCCACATGCAGGTCGTTTATCTTACCTGAGTTGAAACAGGCCACTGGAAATTGTCTGCAGCCTCTGTGATTACGTGTGTTTTCCTGTACCTTTGCGTGTGTCAGGACCGGATGTGGCGTTACAGCAGCAACAGTTTTTCAACAAATTATTAAACCTACAGTAGAGCTAAGCCTCTGGGATCATCATCATACTAGTCATCAGTGTGGGAAATTAACACCAGACATCAGCCAAAAGCTGCTGAATGTGTAGTTGATGGTTGAAGTTGTATCGGTTCACCTGCTACTTCTTTGGGGGGGCAACAAGCCTTTCATATGTATTTATATGTGTGTATTGTATTTATGTAGTGTACATAAAAAAATCAGCCTTGAAATTCAATATCACAGGTGCCGGTAAAGAAGTTAGTCTCTGTATTTGATGCCATTTAATTTTTAATACTGCATGAGATAGTGAGCATGAATATGCATGTATCAGGATGTGTTGTTATGAGCCTGAACTTTTAAAGCAGTCAGGTGTCTTGACTGTAGGGTGTTATTACTGTTCTGGACACACACAAACAGACACATACACTCCCGCACAGAATGAGACTGTGGCTTTGGTATATGATTCAATAAAGAGAAAGCTGCATATGAAGTCAGCGGGTAATATCTAACTGAGACTTTCTCTCCCCATACCGTCCTCTAGGGGCAGCTCCAATACATTTGTTATAGACAGTGACGTACATAAATTCAAAGCCAGGCATATTGTGTTTGGTACTGTATGTATGTTGTTTGTATTGATTTGATAATGGCATCAATGTTGAATGGTGTTGAAAAAAAAACATCAAAGTAGGAAAAAAAAAACATCAAGTCTGTGTTGTCGTACTACTTCAATGAGAATCATGTCTGTGTGTGGTGGCAATGGGCAGGTTACATATCTGCATATATTAAATTATAACGGAGCCATTTTTATTTTCACAGCATGATAAATCATAGGAATATGCTTCACTTGAAAAGAAACACTGTTAACATACTGGCAGGGGCATGTTTACCCCGTTTATGTAGAACAGTATTAAATATTATAAGCTTAATATTTCTTCTGTCTCCGAGCACTAATGCTGCTATAATGATGATGATCATAACAGCAAAAGTAATGAATCTGAAAAAAAGCTAATTTGTAAAGTTGCAGAAAAGTATAGAAACAGAAAGGCAAAATAAAGGCTATGGTTGACACCTCTGTTGACATTCCTCTGTGTGCTTTTCACATGTCAGTTTAAGTTACTTTTTCAGCTCATAGTGTTTGATCACTTCTGCGGACTTTGGGTTCATGCCTGCCATCCAGGACAGCCAATGAAGCCTCTCATTAATTGCGTTTGCCATTAACCAGCAGCAAATCTATAGGCTGTAGCTTTCAGGTTCCCTATGGCTTTGATTTTGATCAGGGTGATTCATTAATGAATGCATAATGACATGCTCCCTGCCCCTCATGTTAGCTCGTCCTGCGGCACTATGCATCTCTGATGTCAAACAGGAAGGGCAGGCAGGATCAATGTTGGTTCTATAGATAGATGAAGCGATGATCTATGACATCCACAGCAGCAGCCTGTGAGTGAGGGGCCTTATTTAACATAGGGTCATATGGAACAGTTCACATGAAATTAGATTAAATTAATCAATCACTCTCGGTTCGCAGGGTGTGTATGCGCGTGCCATGTGTATGAGATCTTTGAAGAAGTGGCTGAGGGGATGCCTGCCTGCATACATTGCAGGAAGTCTATCTTCATATTAGTATGTCCGGCGGTTTGCTGTCCTCTGTGTGATATTGATTGGTCGCATTAGGGAGTCTGCAGGTCAGCATTTCTCGAATGGGGACAGAAGAAGAGCAGGATGGAGGAGGGCAGAGAGGCGGCATGGAGGAACTACTAGAGGGCATGAGCTGAAAGAAGAAAGGAGGAGAACAACAAGGAGTGATGGAAAGGCGTAAAATTAAAAGAGAGTTGAATGATGAATGATACATTGATTGAAGAAAAGTATCAGTATTGGCGCTGTTTCGCTCACATGACCACAAGCTCGGCCCCACCCCATCCCTGCTCTATAGTATTGATTTGCAGCTGGTTAAAGATGACCTATTGTTCTCGCCTTCATGCTCTTTGTTCACGTGTTTGTTTACAGTATATAAATAATCATTTTTGCTCACCACCACTGAATAAATAACATTAAGCGTTGTACTTGCCCGGCGATGTTTACTCAACAGAGGAGCAAAATTAATTTTATTGATCAAATCAGACCAGCTGATGTGACAGCTCGCTCAGTGGCACACACTGTAGCCCTGTGTTGCCTTCCTGTGGGATGCCAGTGTTCTCTGTTCGAGGTGCATGTGCCAGATGAACGTTAATTTAGTAATGGCAACACGTAATTCTCTTATTAATGAAATTAAATGTAATTCTCTTATTAAACACTTAGTAGTAATTTTCAGCCTCACTGACTGACGGTGTCCTCAGTGACCTTCTGTAGCTCTCGTGTTGTCATGTAATTTTTAGCTTTGCTTTCACATGCGTCCCCGTGTTGGTCCCAGCTCCACTTCTAGTCTCAGCGCTGAAATGTTTTGCTGTGAATAATTTATCACACTTAAAAGCAATCACAACACCTTGTAGTCTTGAGTTAAATTAAGCAAATGGCATTACAACTCTCCATTTTCTGTAAGAGCGTTGGCTTGTTGTATTGTGCATTTTTAAAAATCTCATTTCTTGGCTGTGGTTCCTGCACTGTCACGGAAACACTTTCATGTCAGTTGTGAACATGCAGGCGATGGCTCGTGCATAAGATGCGTTGGATTATGAAAGAGAAGATTGGGTTAATTTATGACTTCGACGTGGCAGCAGCAGCAGCAGCAGCAGCCTCGTCTAACGAGATGGGATGCATTCTCGGCCCTCTCCCCTGTTTCCATGGCAACACAATTGCTTTGCCCTGGGTGTGGGAGGTTAGGGTGATAATGCACATAGGTTAACACGTTACACATAGGTTTCATGTTGAAAGAGCGCAGAGAGAACCCAGGCTGAAGTGGGCAGTTATATCAAGAGTTTTTTTTGTTTATTTATTTATTTTATTTTAGTGATTCAGTTGGTGAAAAGTCTTTTTGTTGTAGCTCTTGAAGGGAGCTTATTTTCTGCTCCTCCATTGATGCCTACCTCAAACTGCCAGCTATCTTGGCATCAAGGATGACTGTTACATAACACAGAATATTTGCTATTTAACCACCATATAATGAGCATATGTTTAACGGCTGCAACTAACGATTATTGTCAGTATTGATTCATTTATTGATTATTTTCTCTGTCAATCAGTTAATTGTTTTGTCCATGAAATGTCAGAAAATATATCTGTTATAATTTCCAACTGCCTAATGTAACATCTTCAGATCTCCTGTTTTGTTGGACCAACAAGCCAAAGCTAAAAATATTCAAGCTTGTCCTCACAAAGCTCACATTTGAGAAGCTGGAAGCAGCAAACATTTGGCACCTTTGCTTAAAAAGATGACTGAAACGATTATTCGACTAATAAAATAGTTGCCTATTGTCAGACTAATCAATTAATTGTGTAATTGTAGCAACTTTACATAAATCACTAAATCATATCTTCTCAGTTTACCACATTTAAGATCATCAGGATGATTAATACTGTGCTTGTGAAAGACAACTAATGGTGTGTCTCACTATTAAAGGTCAGTCAGTTCATCATTTATATTAGCACAGAGAAGCGACACAAAGGAAATCATAATAAACAGTTTAAGTGTAAGGTTCATTTAGAAAGCAAGGTTTCAACCATTAATTGCACAACATGAAAATACAGGATCTTAATACCAAATACATAAAAATGCCTGCATAAAACGACATAGGAAGATATAAATGAAATCTGTTCTGCCTTATTTTGACTCTCACACGGACAGGTTGCATGTCCCACACCTAAACAGAGATTCTCAAAAACAGTGAACATGTCTGCGCTATATAGAGAAAAACCTGTACACATTTATAAAATACCTTACATATAAATGACATATTAACAAATGTGTTAAAAGGGTTGTAGTACTGTACTGTGCTGAGCTGAGCTGAAAAAAGTGTTGAGAAAATCTGTCATCTTGTTGTAGGTCTTGAAATATGATTAGCTTTTAAACAGAATATACCTGCTACTTATCTGATGTCTTTATCATATCAGTGGAAGTGCAGACTATAGTGTCACCTTTGTCCCTTCACTTCATTTTATCACCTGTCTCTTGCCCTCTTTCTACAACGTCAGTCTCTTCAGTGCTGCAGGTATACAGAAAGATCTCTGTGTCTCTAACCTTTCCCTCCATTCAGGCACCTCTAGGGGCTCTCATTTCATGTTTGACTTTTATTTTCCCTCTCAACTAAATTGACCACCAGAAATGCGAAACTTTGTAAAGTGAGATGCCCCCAGGGGAAGTCATGATGCCAACCTGCGACCTGGCTTTGTGGCGTCTGTCTGCAGAGAGGAGTAAAGCAAGTGATGGGAAAAAAAACAAAAAACAAGAGGAAATGGGTTAATCAGAGCCGACGGGTGCATGGAGATATGTGTGTGTCTATGTGTGTGTGTGTGTGTGTGTGTGTGTGTGTATGTGTGTGTGTGTGTGTGTGTGTGTGTGTCTTTCTGTCCGTCACTGCCTGTGTGTGTGTCTGTGTCTGCCTTTGTGCGTGCATGCCTCAGGAGGACTGCTTGCTCGGGGACAGGGGGGGCTCTCAGGATGGATTCATCAGAAGCCAGGGGCTGTGCTGTGCACCATTAGGATCAAGGTTGCTATTTCAGGATGCTACCTGCTGAGGGATGTACTCTGCTCACAGTTTTGATGGCCCCTCCGCCCAAGTCCATTAAACAAGGCAGAGATGGCCTGTGCCACTGCTGAGTAAATGGGATGGGACCTATTTTCCCAAACTGACCAGTTATTTTAGTTCAGATAGTTTATGACATCAATTGCTTTTCTTTTTTCTTTTTTCTTTTTACCTCTATGAATAATTTTTCATTTATCCCCTACTTAATGACTAATCTCTAACACATCTGTTTACAACACATATGACATGACATGCTGTGGAATTACATACTGTATACAGGACAGAGAGTGAAGCTGTGTTCTCTTTTGCTGCCACTTCTCGAATGATGGATAAATGATCCGTCATTTTTGTGGAGGGCTCTCAAGATTTTGGCCAAAGATACCCTTAAGGTCTGCAGATGATAATAAATTGGCAACTGATTAATCAGTATTCAAGTGAGTGCATGTGAAGACAGGAAAGTGTGTGTGTGAGTGTGTTTGTGTGTTTCTTTGAGGAAAATGAATCAGCATCTTTTGCTGACTGATTGTGACAGCACAGGGACACAAGCTGATCTCAGTGGCCTTTAGGGTTAAAGGTCACATCAAGCTAAAAAGTATCTGCAGATTTATGATACACATGTTTAAATAGACATGAAACAGTTTGATTCATTGCTTTAATTATTTACATTTTTTTACTCAAAGGAGAGGTAAGCATTCATCCTAAATATGTGTATTACATTGATTTTCTTTTAATTAAATAAATGAATTGAATTGGATACATGTATTGACCTTTTATATATATGTGTATATACACACACATCTACACACACACACACACACACACACACACACACACACACACATATATATATATATATATATATATTAGGCTTATAGTTTCTTTTTGCTCATAAAGTTAAATAACATTGTTAACATTTTAACTCTTTACCCAGCCCCCCATTCAGCATTTATAGGCAGTATATAAACATTAGATATTAATGTTAGTATAATGTTATGTTGACATATTTTATTACATCATTATTACTATGTTTTACTATATTATCTGTCTGGTCTCATAATCTGTTCATAGCCTCCACTTATGTGCACCCACAGGAGGTATTACGGTTGTTGTCAAATACATGAATAAACTCATATAACTACTAGAACTACATTTAAGTGCCATATAAAAAATGTATTACATGTTTATATACTGCTTATAAATACTAAATGGGGGACTTAAAGTGGACTCAAACCATTTACTACTGTGCAGTACACTTGTGTGGCCACTAATAGTGCTTTGGCTACACTGAAAGGATTATTAGAGCACTGAAGCTCTTCCCCAGTCAACCTGTCTGAAAACCAGGTCAGTGAGAGCCTTGATCCTGCAGAGGGCAGAGTTTCACCACTAAACAACTTAACACGGCCGATGAGCAGACCACTGACCTCCTCAGCACCGGTCTCCATTTTAACTGTCTGAACAGGAGGGGATGGTTTTGCTCTTCAGCATAAGTAGATATATTTCATATGTCACACACGTGTCTATACACTCTTACACACTTTTCATATCTCCATGGAACCATTTCCAAGCCATTTGTGAGCTGATGTTCACATATGGAGAAAGACAAAGACAGTCTTTCTCCTGGTAAAGAAGAGTCAGATAGATGAAAGCAGACTCGTTGTCAGCTGAGTTTCCATCAATCATGAGTCCAAAGAAGGTGGATCTCTTCCCTTTGATGGATTAGCGAATGTCTACAGTCTCTGAGTTCCAAGTAAGCAATCTGCAATTTCATATGTGGGCTAAGTATATACAGTATATCTCTATTCACCATTCACTATTTCACAGTAAAACTTGTGACAGATCTTCTGCAGATGCCTCTACTATTGTGGCTGCCTGTGACTTCATGGGCAAAGCAGATGCCAGAAAATTTAATTAACTGAAATTGACATTCCAGAAAAGCCCACTGGGGATCTCACTGCCAAGCAGAGTGGCAGAGCTGTGGAGCATCACAGAAACACAGGGTGAAAAAAAGAGAGAGATGGCAAGCACTTTAGGGCTTTTGGCAAATATTTGCCAGACTAACAATTCAACAACATCATAAATTTGATCTACTGGCTGATGTGAAGTAATTCTACTGTCAGTTTTTAGCATTAAAATAAGCAGCTGTGGTTGGTTTGATTCCGAACAGTTTTGGGAGCCAAACATCAGCATGGCCCCTTGAAATCAAAGTGCAAGAGATGTTTGCTCAGGGAGCAGCTGAAGAAGACTGCGTGGACAACGAGTACAAAATGTTCTGATGTTTTGTTCTTGTTCTTGTTGATGAAACAGAAGAGGGAGATATGAACTCCCCAACACGGCTGCTCATATTTATGAGGTGGTGTCAAGTCTTAGCTGCAGATATTTCATTAAAAATGAGAGAGGGGGCAGAGAGAAGAGCAGCGGGGGATGACTGATCAGTCAGGTGATAGGGATTTTGTCATCCATGGGTCAGCGCCTTTTCTTGGAGCCTGCCAGAACACTCCAAGACTGACAAAAACAATTCCCTACCACTTTCTATTCTGTTCTATTGCCTGCGAATCATATCCTTTTTCTACTTTTCTGCTGCCTCTTTTGAACATTGAATGTAGTCTGCCTGGTGCCATCTGTTTAAGCTAGCAGTTCAGTTGGGCTGTAAAGAATAAAGGTGGTATTTTTTCAGAATCCCAACACAGCTTTGACTAAAGAGCATTGTCAGAGGAGCCCTGTTCAGCGAAGCACCCTTAGACAGCATCTATATTTCTGGTTTATTCTCAATCGAAGCTCCCTGAGAGCCTCAGTGACATTGCCAGCAGATTAACTGTCCTCATATCCCTGTATCCCATGTTATTTCTCCTGCTTGTTTTCTTTTAATAAAACTGACCAGCCTCCTTAGTCCTGAAGCAGGCTGGCAGACAGACAGGCAGACAAGAAGCCAAGCAGGTGGGCAGGAATAACAGAGAGAGGGATGGTGCGGTGGAAGGGAAACTGGGCAGAGAGGAAGACGTGTCGAGTGGTTGCTGGAGAAGGTCACACTACTACAAACCCCCCTGTTTGGTGCAGTCGCAGCGAACGTGACATCTCTGTGACGTTGTCGCTTTTGATCCTGTCCTCTCTGTGTGAAGAGCTACATTCTTGTAAGACAGACTTGCAGCCAGACACACATTTGTGTACATGGGCACACATGCAAACACACACACACACACACACACACACACACACACACACACACACACACACTGCTAGCCATTGGCTTTGTCTGGAGCAAAACTGGTTGGATGGGGAAACATCACCTGCCCCCAACACCAAATCAGATGGTCACAGGCTTGAAGATGAAAGTGGAAATAATGTAAACAGTTTTAGGCTGTGAGGAAATTTTAATTCAGTGTTTGTCCCAGGTTGATGATTAATACCTGCATGGGTGCAAGAGTTACAGTTTAAGCTCGCAACCCCAAATGTCGTTCCTCATTTGAGACAGCTGGATGTATTGGTGACACCCCTTCTGCCCCACCAAGCTCCACCTCTGCTTCTGTAACAGCAATCCAGTCATCTCAGCTGCTGATGGTTTGTCCCTAATGTTGGCCCATAAATAAAGCAGCAACCAATGGAGAGAATTGATTTCCAGAAGCACGTAGGAGTGGTGGAAATTTATGCTCCGAGTCGGACTCAGCTGCAGTGCCGTATATCACCCGTCATCTTTTTTTTCCAGCCCATCACTCTGCCTCTGACTGTAAGGCCCAGAACAGAGTGTTCCCCTCTTTTCTGAGGTTATAACATTTGCCAAATCTCTTCCTTTGTTCCTTTGATCTTCTCTTGGTTTATCTTCTCATTTTATTCGTCCATGTGCTGTGCTCACCTGGCCTGTAACGGCTTTATTTTTTCTATCTGCTCTGGCTCTCTCTGTTTCTCTTTCTGTCTTCCACAAACACACCTTTTAGTTGTCAAGGGGAAACTGACCAGACTCTCATAGACCATAGACATAGATTTTCTGTTTGAGTGGCTTAAGCTATAGATCAGAGTAGTAGTAGAGGCAAAGCAGTGCTTCTGCAACTTCATGATGCAATCTAGCATCGTGGTAATAGTGTTGCACATCTTTGGAAAGATCATATATCACAGAAAAAGATTAAACACCATTTTTATGAATTGCTAAGTAAAATGTTCTCATAAAGCACAGTTTTTTTTCTCTGTCATGCTGGGTTCTTCGACATTTTGTTGCTGGGATCCTCAGCAGTACATTGATCTGATCTGTCTAATCTGCATGTTCAAAAGATCCCATCATTTCCCATAATCCCGTCCTCTGATTCTCTTACAGAGTTAATCCAACTACACAGCTACATATGGACAGGCTTGCTCCAGATTTGCACATTGTATGGCAGATGTTCTCCTTGCTTGTGTGTTTGTGTATGAGAGTGTGTGCGCATGCACATGTCCATCCTGCTGTGGGCACCCAGGTGCTTCAAGCACCAGGAGCCATAACAGACCTGAGTTTATTAATGTTGTTCATTTCCTCTCGTCTGTTTGCCTCTGGCTGCTCGGCTCTGCAGTCCAACATTCCACACACTCCGCTGGAATTAAGGGAGAGGCCTGCGGCGAGGCAGGGAACGAGCTCAGGAATGTCTCTGTTATCACAGGGAGAGAGAATGGGGGGGAGGAAGGGAACAGGAGGTCAGGCCAGAGGGCCCCACCGTTGTTAGGTTGACTTTAGTCAGGACTGCTGGAGTTGTAGGGGTTTCCATCATCAAAGCTTTGATCACTACACTCAGCTCGGCCCACGGACTCATATTACCACAGAGGTGCATGCCTCTGACCCGATCAGAACACATAGGAATCTAATTTTAGAGCTGCTGCTTTTTAAATCAATATCTCCACTGCTATCAGTGGCAGTGTCATGTAGATTATCTCACGGCCTTCACAGATGTCACACCAGGTTGGCTCTGCTCTCAGTCCACAGTGTGTGCTGCAGAGGATCACCCCGCATCCACTCACACAGACAAATGCACTGACTTGCATACTGCTCGTGCATGCGAAGGGACACATACGCGGGCAAAATCATCCCTCTGGGTTAACCGTAGCTGGAGTCAGACCGTGTGCAGGCATATGCACGCATGTGTGGTGAGTGAACGTGAGAGACGGTTTGATAATGTATGATGAGCACAGAGCTAACCAAGTGTTGTTTTTGGATAGCATGTGATGTTAATATGTTTAATTCATGCTAGTCATATCGAAATGTTTAGTCTTCTGGAGAAAGATGACAGGAGATGTTTTTAGAAGGTGGATGTTTACTGCAGACACAGGATATTTCGTTTTTGTTGGTCGCTCTGTGCTCTGTAAGTATGACAAGGGCGACTGTTAGTGTATCTCTATAATTTGAACTGTGTGAAGTAAATTTAACTCAGCGTGTTGATGTAAGGCTAGCATTTTGTGTGTTGATTTGAATGATCTTACAGTCGTCGTAACTGTATTGTGGGCTTTGGTGACGCACAAAAATTCCAGGCTGGTGAGATAAAACCAAAATGTTTTCTGAAATTTACTGTTTCATAAATTTTAGAGGTGTAGAAAAGCTGGTAAGAGAATTTATGAATCTTAATTTTAAAATGCCTTTTGACCACTGGCAGCAATGAGGCTTCAGAGCTTTGACGACTCACTGGTTGGATAGAAATCACACTCACAGCAAAAAGATCCTGGATTCAAACATCGTTCTGTGTTGTGTTCTGTATTATGGTCTTCCATGTTTGTATGGGTTTCTTGGGAATGTTACAGATTCCTTTCAACTCAAAGACATGCATGTTATATATTGTACTGAACTGGAGTTGGATCCCGGGCCCTGCACTGTGACCACCCGCTCCCCCCTGAATAGAATAGGGAAGATGCAGAGGACAAATTTTTCCATGGTTAAATTTTAAAAAGCATAATTAAACTGACATTAATCCAAATATAAATGTCCTCTAGCAAGCTTTAACCTAATGGTTTCATGTTGGTCTTTTGCTACTGCTATTCACAGCTTTTCTAATGCAGGAAAATTGCATCACTTAGCATAAAGATAATGCATAATGGCCAGTTTTTCTCACAGTTAAGTCCCATAAAGCTTCTATGTAATGCCTGCAGTTGAGTGTTTCTTCTGATGGATGAGGGATTTCAGTGTGAAATCCATTTAATCTTGCCCATGCATAACGTCCTGCAGCTTATATATAAATACAAAGGGGATTATTTTCATCCTTTTACTATTCCTGTTGTAGATTTGAGACAAGGCTTACCACGAAACATATCAAGACTTTTTGAGACACCTGGATATTTACTGCAGTAACAGTTTTCTTCAAAGTGGATTACATTGTACTGAATAGAAATCACATGACAATACTTTTAAAATCTATTTTTATGTTTATATTTCCATCCAGGGTTAACTGCTGTGATTCAGATCCTTTCTGGTATACAATGCTGTTGTCCTGCAGAGTCCTAGTGTGTCATACAGTCTGACCTTCCCGCGGGAATGCTGCTCTTGCATATTACACACTGTTTAACAGCATGACAACAGAACTAATCACAGCCTTGTAGCTGTGGCCTGCATAATGTTCCCTCTGTAATTAAAGATATGGATGTCCCATTAGTTGCACACAGGGTATGGACAGCAATGAGACCATTAGGTTTCCAATCAAAGTCAATAACAGATTTAGAATCCCTATTAAAAGTTGTATGTATGTTCATACAGTTTTTTTTTAAATTGTTATTTATTTCAACATTAATTTGATGTTGTTGAAGAATAATATATCTTTAAAATTACCACTTTTATAGGATTGGAAATGTGAATTTGCAGTTATCTCTACATTTCTTGGACCTAACTGCAGCAAACCAGCGTTTCTCTATGGTTTTCAACATTGCTGCGATAACTGTAATCATATCTGAATAAGCCAGGCTTCTTCAGCTTCGTCCTGCGTGGTTGACTTTGGCTTGGTTTAGCAGTGTATAAAACCTGTAATATCAATGATAGCAGAAGTGAGCTGGCTTGTCTGCTTGGAATAAACATTAGTGGAACAGTAGTGCAGCGTTAATGTGTTTTTTTTATTTCTTACTCTGTGTTGCTCTGGTGTTGTCCCATCAGTGCTGCTTCCATATGTTGTTTACTGTACATGTCACATGGTTAGGCCAGTGGCACTAGTCCAACTGAGCGGGGCCCCAGGTGATACGAGAGCTGTAGGTAAACAGAGGCAGATAACATCTCTGCACAAAGCTGTGCTCCCTATTGGTGGTGCAGCACAGGCAAACACAACACACTTACTCTGCGTTTAATTTATCTTTCTCTGTTTAGTTTATTTTCCTTTTTTGCTTTTATTAGACTGTTATCACTTTAAAAAAATGACAAGAACCATAGTGAAAGAGGCAAATGACAGGTCACAAACATTAACGTTGAATCCGAACACTGAATATTTCTACCACTGTTTTGTCTTGCAATCTCAAGGCTAAACGAGTTTTATTTTGGTTGGATCCCATCCACACAGTCATGTGTTCTGGACAAGCACAGAGGGAGCATGAGTTGCTCAACATCACCTCATCACTCATCCTTCCTCTTACTTAAGCTTCTGTTTCATCTGGCTGGCAAATCTAACCAACAATGATGGAGGCCAGTCCAGTGAATCAGCTCGGCTGATACACTCACCAGTATTCACCTTCTATGATTATGTTAGTATCAATATATACACTGTCTTTATTCTGTTTTTTAAAAATATAAATATAAATATATTGAACTTGATCTCAATATTCAGTCTATGATAGTTATAATCAAAGACAAATGTATGGAGTCCTATTAATTTTATTCGATTTCATTGCAAACTTCTCTGTGCTATCAGTGGGTCATTGTATTGTAAGTGTGGGTCATGGGAGGAGGTAACTCATAGCATTTTCAACACTTTGATATGGCACTCTGTATTTTTTATATTCAAGTTTAATAAAGTACACAATTTTATATTAACTGAGATTTTGTAGACCAAGTGATTAATCAAGAAAATAATCCATAACAAAAGTAAGCCATAATATTTTTGTACATGTATTACTCCATCCATCTTTAACCACTTTGGTGCCAGTTTACAGCAAGTAAATCTACCTTGTTTATGAACAATCCCATAACCATTTCTTGATTCCCTTCATTCACCATTGTGTTCCCATCAGCTTTAAAATCAAACCTACACCCTTGCATCTCTCTGCCCAGCATGCAGGAAGGGTTTGGACGTACACATTCTGTCTGGCCTCACGTATGAGCTCACAGGAACTGTCTATATGCTGTAGAACAGGGCACTGTAAATTCCTGCCCACCGCCCAGCTCAGTCCTGACCTAGCACAGGCCCCACAGTGCCCACCCCG
The DNA here is from genome assembly GCA_037833715.1 of Toxotes lorentzi. Classification (NCBI taxonomy): domain Eukaryota; kingdom Metazoa; phylum Chordata; class Actinopteri; family Toxotidae; genus Toxotes; species Toxotes lorentzi. The sequence goes on from JBBMJY010000001.1 coordinate 18,269,938, forward strand.
AGAGTGGTGGCTTAGACTGGCTTTTAGGTCCGCTCCCTTTATGCTGAGTTCATCAGGCTGGTCCTTTGAGCAGGGAGCCAGCCCACTGCCTTGTGGCTCTTTCTTTCTTTTCAGGCGACAAATGTGCTAAAACAGCACTCCATAATCACTTGGCATTAGGGGCCGTTGTGTTGGGCATTAGTGGTTAGAATTGACCAGTGGGACGTTATAAAAATGAGTCTGACAAGAGAACACCAAAGCTGATGAGTCTGGATCCTGGCACTGGACGGCAAGAGGATTAGTCAGCTAACACACTGGCTGGGGCTTCTGCAGGGTCGGGTCCCATCGCATCTCATCACCACCAGGCTTGAAGCGGCCCCTGTGGCTGCCATGTCTCCATCCGCCTCTCTCTGGTTGGCTGGGTCTGGTTCCCATCTTCCAAACGCTTCTCCTCCTTCCATTCTTCCAAAAACAAAACATAATTTCCTCTTGTAGGGTTGTGATTTCATTGAAGGAGCATATGATGTCATAAACTTGGGCCCGAAAGGGTTAAGTGGCAGCAGAGGAGCTCCGTTGTTTCATAAATGTCTCTTTCTGTCTCTCTCTTTTTAACTCAGATGGGAAAAGATAATGAGTGTTGAATAGTCTTGATTCGAAACGCTTATCAAACACTTGTATATCTGTGTATTTTTAACTCAATTACGGCTGTTTTTGTCTGACTGGCACGTCTCGCCTTGAACTGTTCTCGTGCCTCTTATGGGGTATAGAGGGCCAGGGCCTGTTTCTCTGGAAGCTCCTGCTGTTTCCACTCCTTTGACTGGTGCAAGCAGCTTCATACTGCTGGAATGTAGCAGTAACAGGCAGTACCATGGGAAGAGTCACTGACAGGGAAGGAGGGAGGGGGGCGAGATGCACGTCCCTTATTCAGGCCAATGCTGAGTTCACTGGACTTGAAACATTCCCTCATTCGTCACAACTTTGCGATACAGTGTAGTGTAGTTTAGCTCAATCCTTCTTTCTGTTATCTCATCTACTGTTCTCTCTTCTCTTTGCTGGCCTCTCTTTCCTTTTCCCATCACTCTCCCTTTTCTCTCGTCTTGTCAACTTTTACCTTTTAAATTACACTATTCTCCCTCTTTCTTCTTCCAAGCTGGCACCTCCTTTTCACGCTGCACTTTCTCCCCCCTTTAATTCCTTTACCTTTCTCTTTTACCCATTTCGCCTCTCTATCATTTATCTCCCATCTTCTGCTCTTCTCTCCCTTGCAGTCCTCCTGTTTACTATTACTTTTTTCTTTTATTTAGTCCCATATTATTTTTTTCCTTTCCTTTCCTTTCCTTTCCTTTCCTTTCCTTTCCTTTCCTTTCCTTTCCTTTCTCTCTTCATCATTTTGTGTTGTCACTTCTCATTGATGTGCCTGCCACAGTTTTGTTCTGCAGAGGATGTTAACTGTTATTTTGTACTGAAGCTATTCAGTTTTTATATGCTTATCTTTGCGTGTTTGGACCTGCTCTGAACCATTACAGTCTGCCAAATATTCAAATAGAGCTGAAACATTTAATTGAACAAACTATTTATCAACAGAAAATTAATCTGCACCATTTTGATTAATTGTTTAAGACATTGTTTCCACCAAAATATGCCAAACATTTATCGGTTCCAGTTTCTCAACCATGGTAATGTGCTGCTTTTCTATGTATGATATGATGTAAACTGAATATTTTGGGATTTTGGACTGAACTGGTTGGACAATACAAGACATCTAAAGATGCCATCTTGGGCTTATGCACTGTGATGGGCAGTTTTCATTATTTTCTGACATTTCATAGATGCTTGATTGATCAAGACACTAGTTGGCAGTCACTAATAATGGAAATAATCCTTTGTTCCAGCCTTATCTGAAAGTCTGTTTACAGTAACATTGTACAGATGTCTAATTTTAGCTGTTCTATTGAGGTCTGAGATGCTGTCACATTCAAAAACATGAGCGCTCACATGGGATTATTCTCTCTCTGCACAAACAGTGTGCTGTTTCTGCTACTTTACAACTCAGTATCTTCTCTTGTGATTACAAGAGAAGATATCAGAACAAAATGCATTCAAACCAGTTTGTTACTTTTCTGCAGCCTTGATTTTAACCAGAACAGTTTGAAACACTGTTTGTTCTTGTTATCAAGAGAGAAGGCCAATGTCCATAACATCAAGGCTAATGCCAGTTTCACTCACATATCCTATATTAAATATAAGATAATGAAACATATCACTCACAGTCGTACCAGACTGTTGGTCATTATGGTTATAAATATCATTACATGTGTTGTTGGATAGACACCACGTCAAACCATGGTTGTTGTAACTGCAGTGTTTACATTGGAAACAGTGGAGATCACATGGTGTAACTTTATAGGACTTATTTTCTTTCTTTCACCTCATGAGGAGTTAAGGCAACTCATGTGAAACAGTTAAACCGTGTAAATGAGTCAACATTCACACTAGCAGAACACAGTAAAAGGTTTATTAAGCAAATTTCCATATATCACCACGCAAGAATACTGAACCCGGCCTCCTCTGCGTTAGTCGCAGCTTTAAGTGAATGGAGAATGTCATTGTTTATCATAGTGACATTGTCCCCCCTAAAACATTATATATACACACGCACATACCTCTCCATGAACCTGCAGATTACTCTCCAGGTAAAAAGATGATTACATTTAAGCCTCAGACACAAGCAGAAGAGAATTACAGTCAGTACAAAGTGGAAAAGTGAAATGAGCCCATTCTTCTCTAAACTTGAGAGCTGCTTCAGTAGCTTTTTATGTCTGAACCCATGTCCACACCACTGAATTTGAAAACACATATCGTTCTCCCTGCTTTCAGTTCAAAAGGTCAGTGGTAATACTCATATTTTATTACAAAACAATGTGTGCATTATTGATGTTACATTCAAATGCAAAATAAATGACTACAGAGATTCTAAGTGAAGAGAGTAAACATTGTAATTTTAATTGTGCAGCCTGTTTCAAGACAACAAGGCATATTTGTCAAAATCATCTGTCCTTTCAAACTCTTTACCACATGATGGCAGTAATGTAAATATGGCTGCTTGCCAGTGACTATTTATGGAGCGTGTTTTGACTTAACTTCACACTTTTCTGTAGTGATGTAGAAGTGTACTCTGGGACGCCATGACATCACTGTAAGTGGTACAAAAAAGGACACATGACCACGCCCCAAAGCGATGCTTGGTGTGGACAGAGGTAAAATAACTCTCACTCTTCAGTTAAACCTGATTAAAAGAATAGGATTTGAGTTTTTCTTTATTATCTGGCTGGTTAACTTTTAAAAGCCAATTTGAAAAGTTTGCCATTAATAGAAATTAGACTGAACACAATTTGAAGCTAATGGGCATTTTCAAATCGCTTTAGAGTTGGCCCAAGCAACATGGGATGAGATTGCAGCTTTGCTGTTGGGCTCCTTCAAAATAAATCTTTTCTCTGACGGAAGTTAATTGTGTTCGCAGAGCATGGCAGCCTGAAATCTGCAGTTGCTGTCTGTATTAGACTTGTAAATCTTTACTCTTCCCTAAAAATCAATTACATGCCACTTACAGTATGTGTCAAATGGCATTTTAGTGCCTGCTGCTTGCTGTCGACACTGTAACTTGAGCTGCAGCTGTTGGACTTACCAAGACATAATTCTGTCTCTCACTGTAAGTGGGGCAGCTTTGGAGCCCTTGTGTCTATTGCCTATTTATTAAGCTGTAGATTCACACCAGGCTCGGCTTTTCACACATGTTGGCATATTAGCACTTGCACAATGACAAAGCTGACGCCCTTCTCTGGTTTAATCTCACCTCTGTGGCCTGCAGTGCAGTTCGAAAGTACTAGGACAGTGATGTATTTTTCATTGTGTCAGCTATACTCATTCTTTCAACTCACTGGATTTATAACTGAACAGCAATTACAGTCTGAATGGTTAGTATCAGCAACATTGGCTGAACACTGTAGAACTCAAAGCCATGTTTAGACAGTCCCTACATTTGAGACAATTCAGCAGGACAATATTCTTTCAAATACATGATATAGACAAGGTCACCAAGGACTTTTTAAAGCCTAACACAGCAATCCTCAATCCAGCTTAAAATTCATCCGATGTGGATGTAACCACCCTCAAAGCTGAGAGTCTGGACTTTAACCCTGTAGTTATGTTTTTATTGTAAACCAATGTGCTGAAATCAATCTCACTGTCTTAATACTTTCTGACTGCGCCGTTTTTCTATTTATGTCCACAACTATGGATTACCGAGTGAGGTTGTGATTTAGAAGATAAGCTTTAAGGTTTCATCAGTGAACTTGTATAGATTGTGTTTCTGCTCTGTTATTACGGCCTACGGTGGACATTTACTGTAAGTGCTTTCAGACAGTTTAACTGCTGCCTTTTTTGCACCCTCTCTTACTTTGTCTGAGGTGACATATAAACCTGTTAGAAGTTACAGTGCAGCATAATTGCTGTATATTTCAGTTTGGCTGCCTAATGTGTGCCTGATAACGTCTCCCTGCTACCAGTGTCAGTGTTCTGTTGTTTTGATTTTCTGAGTTGTACCAGGTGAGGCCTGACTTTTATGCATGAGGTGTTGCACTACCTCATTACCTCTACTTCAGTGTTTTCTAAGCCACGTACTTAGAGAATAGCTGATGTGCACCTCTTCAACTATTTAACAAGAGCATATACATGGACTACCTGGATACTGCAGGAATAATGATTGGGCTGCTTGAGGTTACTTTTTACAGCCATGCTAGACAAAGCTATGTATTGTAATAAAAGCAATTCACTGACCCATTCTTTTAAAAAGGTTCACTCTCCTTGAAGTGGAGCACAGAATGAACATCGTCCATTATTAAGACTTCATCAGCCATTCAAGTTTTTGCAGACTGTTTCACAGTTTCCCAGGCATATCTGCAGCAGTGCAGCTTTGGTGGTTTTAGGGCATGCTTGTTATTAGTAACAAATTTTTTTTCCAAGCGTATTTACTCTACACATCTGTGAGGTGAGGCTATCACTGATATGTACATCAAACACTGCACTGCCACCTACATAAGGTGCTGTCCTTACTCTCCTGTGTCTCTCCTAACTGTATATAGAGCCACACAAATCAGAGATTAAATTCACTTGCCTATTGTTCTATATTTTGTAATCATTCAGGGTATAGAGTTATCTTATCCAGCCCTTGTAGATTATAATACCACTTGCACTTGTCCTTTGAATGCTATTTAACATGTGATTATGAATATCTGATTATGTGAGTGGATTTGTATGGTCAGACTGTTGTTGGTTTGCACAGATCTTTTCCACTTTTTCGTCACAGCTAAATTCATTCCCCACAAGCAATTTTCCATCTTTTGACTTGCTTGAATGTGATCTCTCTCTCTCTCTCTCTCTCTCTTTTTTTTTGACCGTTAAGCTCACGTGTTTACAAATCCAGCTGAGCATTGCTCATCTGATTATAGGGGGGCAGTGAAGAACAGTGTACAACCATCAGCCCTTAATGAAAACACCACAGCAGCATTGTTTATGCCGTTTCCAAAGAACCCAGAGAAATCCCATTATATTTCACGTTACACATCATTCTTGCTACTTCAGAAGCAGCACATGACTTAAAAATATTTTGCTTTAAATTCAAGTCTGCTTTACTTACTCTCACTCTTTTTCCCACATTGCTGAATTGCTTATTTCTGCAGGAACCCGGCATGTCAGCATGTCACCAAAATATTTACATGCTCCCATCTGTCACTTAGTACACCTTTGTGTAATTGTATGATATAAATCGCATATAGGTGTAGCCTGGGTTGAAGTTATTTAACACATCTCTGTGATAACAGATTTTTCCCCTCTTGTCTTTACAACTGAAAATCCCTATTTTCTTTATTTCATGGTGATTTTCTTTCTTTCTTTTTTTTTAATGAAAATTGTTTTCTTTGTGGTTTTTGCTAGATTTTTGTTATCAGTCTTAGAAAGTGTATCATTACGTGGATTAGCCATAGAGTGTGATATGAAACTTCAGAGAACAGTCTGTATTTTCTCTCTGCGTCATGAGCTGGAGGACACACTTGCACAGCACAGACACAGTGTAATACATTTATCTTTACAAACAAATAAGACTGGGCAGTAACAAAATGCTGCTTGAAGTTCCATACAGCTGCATTGTCTGCTATGCTATCCCAACAATGAAGGGAAAAGGCTGAATTGTTTTTCATCAAGTATTTACTGGCAAAGCGCACATATACTCGCACACATGCACTAGATTGAACTGAGTGCAGTGTGGATTGTACCTTGGGATTTGCAATATTTTTAATTTACAGTGTCATTCTGCAGTAAACAATGGGGTCGTCACGTGGATGGAAGGCATGACGTAACGAGCTAGTTCTTCCTCATCAAATTTACACAGTATACTGACTGTTAATGGGTGCTCGCTAAACAAAAATAGAGATTCGACATTTAGTATTCAGGTTGGCTCAAGGGAGGAAAATCATAACAGCCTGTTTACTGTGAAATAATCACAGAAGTTGGAAAGTGGTGGAATTTCAAGTAGACCTGCTATCGTGCTCTGCAGCTTGGGCCATTACTTGTTAAGCTACTTGAGATACTGCTGAGGAGCAGAGTTCAACCAGGTTCACTGCAGCATAGTCTCTGCTCTCTGGCTATAAAAGGCTCAGCAGTCCTTGTCTGTTGAGAAGAGAAAGAGCAAGAGAGAGGCAGGGAAAGATGAAAATGGGAGATTTTTTTGGTTGGTTGATCACAGGCTGCCTCTTGGAGTAAATGTCTTCAGAAGTTTAAAAGTAGCCTGGTTCACTATCAGTGACTGAAGACCCTCCATGGTTAATTTAGAACTCCAAAAGCCCTTTTCTTCATCACAAGAGCTAAGTGGAACTGTCTCTCCAAATAACAGCACCTCTAGACTATTCTCACACAGGATAACTGCTCTTCAGTGGTTGTGAATGAATTAGGGAAGAACACAATTGAATGCAATAGCAGGAGCATTAACTCCAATAGTTAAAATTACTTTAACTGTTTCCATTCAATTTCTTTTTTACTAAGTGCCATTCCAGAGCTGTGTATCATTTGATATACTTGAAATTAACTGCAGTCGCTTTATGACAACAAAATAACTAATGTTCATCTTTTTAGGTCACAAAAGCACAACAAGAGTATATGGCCTGACTCTAAAGATGGCAATGTTGGTCTGTTGGTCAGCCAGTCAGTAAGGCCACCACTTTAGTGCTGACTGAAATATCTTAAAAATTGTAGGGAGAATTGCCATAAAAAATTGTACAGACATTCATGGTCCCCAGTGGATGAGTCCCTCTGGTAATCTTTGGCTTTACCTCTGTTGCCACCTGCAGGGTGACATTTTTAGGTGGATTGCTATGAAAGTCTATACATTCATGTTTCCCAGACAAAGAATCCTTGTAACTGTGGTGAACCTCTGACTTTTCATCTTGCACCTCATGGTGATTTTAGAGATGGATTGTGATGATTTTTGGTATGCACATTCATGTCATCTCTGATGTCTCTGATGATCTCTGGACTTTTCCTCAGGTGCCATCATCAAGTTTTCTGTTCGTCCAGTAGTTTGTGTTTAATGCCTTGATTGACTCTTCAGTCTTATTTTTTTCAATCTAAACCCTTTTATTTAATCCATTAATATGTTAACCCTGCTGAAGATCTTGGTTTAGCAAGAGACTGCTGGAAACAGGTGTGCAGTACTGATGCACTGTGCTGTTAGTGAATATGGAAGAGAGGGACTGCATGACTGGAAAGAGTTGACAGGTTTAGTGGAAGATCAGGTTGAGGCTTTCTTAGAGGATGTAGACCTGAGTTATTATTATAAGGATATATGTGTATACTCTTCGTCCTGTCAGCCTTGTTTGCACTCTGTGAAAACTCTTTCTGATGTAAAACAGCTGTCAGGAAGTGTGTTTACACAGTCACTAGTTAAGCTGATATGTGGAAAGTAAAATGTTACATGCTTTTATGCTGTTATTTGAGTGGTTCTTTTAGCCCACCTTTTGAGCGTGTTTTTTTTGTGGAATATAGATTTTATTTATGGTTTTGTTTTTATAGATATTTCTTTCCCATGTTCTATAATCAGCATTTATTTATTAGGGTGGGAGCACTGTAATTACCCTGATTTCATGCATGAATACATTTGACCTTGACCCTTAAACCATGTCTTATTATATGTAAACTCCTTGTTTTCTTGAAATCCTGACACCAGATTTGTGTTTACTGGTTTACTCCCCCACAAAAGCCTGAACAATACCGACCTGGAAGTTAGGGGATAAATTTGAGAGATGCCTGCTAATCCTGTCATATGATACTAATCTGGTCACAAACGGTTGGCCTCTTAAGCAGAGATGTGACATTTGTATACTGATCATTAGTGGGTTACACTACAACCCTTTCCTCTGTGGCTTTAACTGCGCAGATAATATTCTGTAAGTGAATGTTTCTCAAACTGAAATCCAGGTGAAAATAAAATTTAAAGTATAAGGCTGGCAATATTTTGTGTTTTTCTTAAAGTAAACTAATTCCAACGAAAAGACCAAAACCAACAGTGAATTGATCCTGGTAACAAGAATGGCCTGTGTTTTCAAAGCTTGAAAAAGCTTATTCCTCTGTGCCTCTTGTCCAAAGACATGCTCCTTCATTACCATGAACATGGGCACTGTAGTTCAGTTTATTCTGAGTCTGTCTCACGGACAGAGATCCATAAAATTTATATCAATCTACAGTTGAAAATGACTATTTACTCCTTTTTGAGAAACTTTTGATAAACAGTACAGTACTCAGCTTTTAAAAAACTTTTTTTTTTTTTTTTAAATTAACTATACAATGTATTTGCCACTCATTTTCATAGATTTACATCTTGAGTAAGAACAAATAAATAAGGAAGTGAAGTCAAAAAGTCTTCAGACGGACTAAAGCCTACAATGATAACTTAGTGTCGGTTTTAGTCTTTTAATTAGAAAAGAAAAACATGCATAAGACCAGCATTATCGTTTGAACTGGTTATTTTACTACACAAATGACTGTTTACCAATGTTTGCATACTAAAAAAACTGCAGATGAATGGCTTCTTAGTGTAGCCACAGTTGACCTGGTTCACAATAATGTGACACGGATTGATAGAGAACTTCAGTTGCTCTTATGTCTCCAGAAGGTTCCTATTAGTAAGTATAAACAGAACCTCTGCTAGACCTGCAGGGCAGCCATGAGTCAACAGGGCACAGGAGGGATTGTACAGCCTCTCACAGACACCTAACTCAGGACAGATGAAAACGGGAGAGGAACATCTGTTTAAGAACTTTCACCAATGGAAAAATAACTGGTTCAAATCAAACATCACATTCTTCTTTATTCATCATCATTTACGTGTGTGTGTGTGTTTGCTCCTGTGAAAACCTCTATGCACATCCACTGCCAGCTTTACATTTTTAGGGTGAGCACATGTTTCACTTTACATTAGCCTTTTCGCTGCAGGAGAAGCTGGGTTGAATGAACCTTGTGATGTGCTCCAACTAAATGTGGGCCTGCATCCTTTGTTTTCCATGTGCCTGCTCTTCCATGAGCGCACCTGAGCTTTGAAGCTGCCCGTTGCCCGAAAGAGCTGTGTCTCTGCGCTTGTGTGTGTGTGAGAGAGAGAGAGAGAAAAAGAGGGAGAGATGGGAGCAGGGTTGCAAGCATAGAGGACAAAGATAGCTTTGATCACACTGGAGTGTCACTAATGTCTTGTTCCTCTCGGTCAGAACATCTGAGGTACCATCACAGGTGTGGATGAGAGTGAGAGGCGAGCAGCAGAGGAGAGGCTTCTGTTTATTGTCATTTTTAAAGGTGGTTAGCAATATTTTGTAGCTGAAGTTTGGTTATTTTGATTGCAAATTATTGTTCGTCGACACAGCAGCGATCATGTTAAATATCCTGCTGTCCGCACTGATCGATCCCGACAGGCGTTTGAGGAGCTTCAGAAGGAGCGAGCGACTGGCATCAATACTAGTATGTATCATCCCTGAGGCGTGTTTGACATTGTTGTGTTCTTTTTTTTTCAAAAGATTTAGTTGAACCCTTGTGATAAAAACATATCTTCTTCAAACATACTTTAGAAATGAGTGTGTTTCCCTGGCTGATGTATCGCTGCAGGTTTTAAAAATATTCATCTGTCTTGATCCTCTTCTCAGTGTGACCTGGCCTTTCTGGAGGTCATCCTCTGCTTGCAACCCTCAAGACATGCCTGCTCCTCCTGACTGGAGGTATTTTAGTAGGATTATGTTTGGTGGGAATTAGCTCCTAAGACCACCTACATTGCCGCCAAGCCCTCCTCCACAGCTGGGCAAGAAAGACACAGAGGAAGCAATCGTTAGAGGAGCTAGAGTGAGGGAATGTGATTGCTCAGTTTGTTTGGAAAAGACTGGATCATATTCTCACAAACACAGGGACTGTAACCGTGGATAGATAACTTTCATAATGTCACACTACTTCATCAGTTTGTGGTTCTCCTGTGGCTCGCTTTAATATTAGGTATAGTGTTTGCAGGAAACAGAAGTAAACTGCGAATCAATGCAAGCTGAGATTGTTGCATCCTGTGGGTGGGGTGTGGTTTAAGGAAGTCATAGGAACTTAACTGAATGGCTTTTGTGGTTTCCTGTGTGGTGACTTAACCACAAACGCTGCTAATTTCTGTGTTCCAAGAAACGTATTCAAAAAAGGGCTCCCCTTTGAGTTAAGTAACTAATTTTGCAATCTAACATATGCACTACTCTGAAACGCTACACAAACACTAAGAAGGGAAAGAGTTATGGTCATTATGCGACTAACTTTTTTAATATTCAGCTCACGTTGTGTTCTGAAGGCAGGCTTCCTGTTACTATGGGCAAGTCGTACACCGATTTTTGCAGCATTGGGCAGGGGAGCATTACAGCTTGAAAGTGTGTTTTCCCTCCAGCTAGAGTTTTTTTTAAAGACCGCTGTAACTCGTCTGCAACATAGCAGCACAACACTGACCATCATCGCACGGGGAAAGTGAGCATTCAGCATCAGCAGAGACAGCGGCGTCGCTTCTCCTTATTGTATCCCGGACTGTTTATTCCACGGGATAACAGGGGTGGGCACTTTTATAGCCGCCATAAAAATAGAAACAAAACAGAAAATTAAATCAAACTACGAAGCAATGATGCATAGGTGCTTGTAGTCTAACGACAAAGTCGTTATTAGGGAAGACTTTTCGGTGTAAATGGACAATGCCCCCGTTTTTCCAGAGTGTTGCACCCCTCTGTGCCTGCAATGGTCCGCTCTGCACAGACGCGACACGACCGTTGCTCACAGAGTCGAAAGCAGGGAGAGGTTCAGTCAGCCTGCCATTGCTGTGCGCCGTCCGGGTGATGCCTCCTCTTCTCAACTTTTCATCCAGCGGTTAGCGACGAAACGTTAAAGAAAGGTGGTCTTATTTGCTTTTTTCTTTCTTCTCAACTCGAGTTTCTTCCATGACTCGATAACTGACTGGACTAACGCTAGCGTTTCGGACAGCGAAGATAAGATAATGAACTTTGGACTTTCCACACGGCTTTTCGTGACATGTTTCCCGTCGTCCTGGATAAAATAAAATAACAACGTAGCCCGGCGTGGCGGCAGCTGGGCGAAAATTCAACTGGAAGGATAATAGCGCACTCTCCCAAGTGATTATCTAAACAAAGACAACTACAACTCTTAACCTGCCACTTTTGAAGCGGAATAGGAGAGTAAAATGTCCTCCAAAGCTTCAAATAAGGTGGGTACCTGGATGAATAAAATTCAAGTTGAAGTGTTTAGTTCCAGGATTGTGTTGCAGGCTTATGTAATGCGTATGGTAAAATGAAAGGCTAACAGTGGTTAATTGTGCTGTAGTTTTTTTTCCATATAACTTTATAGACCATGGTAATTTAGTATGCATAATGGTGGCTGTGTTTTTGTGTGAGAGTGTGTTTGCTTAGGTGTTATTTTGAAGTCTACACCTAGAAGCATAGTATACAACCAGCCATGCTGTTTCTACTGTATTAAGTTTAGAATAACTTATTCTGGTTTATACTGGCTGGCAGTTGATAAGCTGTCAGTAAGTCACCCACCTGTGAGTCATAGTAGGTCTAAGCTCAGCTACCTGTTGATATCTAGAGTCCCAGTTTTAATAGTTTATTAAAACATTGGCAGGAAATGTAACTGTGGAAGTTTTCCCTATGAAAGCACATTCTTAGAATGTATTTGTTTTTGGGTTATGGTTTGTTGTAGGTTGTCTGTCATGGAAGACTGTTAAAACTGTTATTATTGTTAGTAAGGTGATGATAACTATTTAGGAGAAAGAACTACTTGTTACCCATAGTGGTGATCTTTATAAAAATTCTTAACGAACTAAGACAAATCAAACTATTCATGGTTTTAGGGGATCATTTCACTTGCTTGTCAAGTTCCAGTTGTGGTGCCTGAAGCCCATTTTGGAGAACCACGAGCACTGTACCAGCAGTGTGTAATTGTTGTCTATTTAGAAATAGCTGGATGAATATCTGTCGGGCCTCACATATTTTCTAGTTTTATGTGATATATTTTAGATTGTAAGTCATCAATGAGGCATTCTTGCAGAATTTGCTAACTAGGTCAGGCCAGGTGTTGACAGCCAGCAGAAGAAACTTGAGCATATACTGCAGGCTTTAATCACTAGGTGAATTCTACATTTACACACATTCACCATATGCAATATAAAAAAAACATTGAATTTAATACCATAAAAAGTTATTGTAAATAGAATTTAAGTGGGTTAGTCCTCATAGTAGACCTAAATATTTTTACACGCTGCATTCTATAGTCTTATTCTAGGAGAAGATTTATTTATTTCATTTTGACAAGTTAGGAATGTGCTGTGTTTGTCTAATAGAGGTGGTGATATTCAGGTTTGGGCGGTTGTTCCAGTTAGACGAAACCAGCTTCATCATGTCAGCTGGAGACGTTACGCTGGACTGTACATGATGGCACCAGTCACACCTTGACAATAAACCTACTACTGTGTTATGCTTGTGGTTGGTATTGAGCCAAAAGTGTTTCATGCTCTTGTTTGTAATTCCAGTGTTTCTTCTTCAGTTCCTTATCATTCTCTATTGCCATGGACATCTCTGTTCAAGTTTGTTATTCAGTAGGCAGGACTTTTGAATACTGGTGTTTGCTTTCCATTAACTATATCCTTAGAGCAACATAGCTCTCAGTAATGCTCTGCTGTAGAAAAATCAACGATGATCAGAACCTGAACCAAAAGGCTGGCTAGATTGTCAGTGGCTTTGCTATTAATACAATTTAGAACAGATTAGGCTGCTATCAGTAGGAATGTAGGAGTGGAAGTAGTCATGTTGCCTGATTGTTAATAGGCAGTAGAGGCAGGTTGGTTGTGATTAGTGGACAGCTTGCTAACTAACTTGTGTGATAGTGATAAGAAGGCTACATGTCATTTATAGTCAATTTTTCATACACATATATGCTCTCTGAAGGTGGACAATCTGAGCTCTGTCCTCTTTCTAAGCTAAAATGGTCCATTAGCCCATACTATGTCAACCAATGTATAGAGGGTATCTTTAATCAGTTATTATCATTTATTTACTCTCAGCGGAATCGCGATTTAATAATAAAATCTTATGTAACTGTTCTTACAAAATGTTCCCGCCAAAACTATGATGTCAAGAAAACAGTTGTTAAAATAAAACCAAAAAAGAAAATAAAGAACTTACTAAGGTTGTAGTATTTTAACTAGATATACTGTATCAGTGAGAATTTTGTTTCATTCAACATCTACAATAGCCAAAAGTTTTTTATGGGGATTTTCTAACAAATATCCATGAACTATCTGAACTGTTGTTTTATATTTCCATTTTGCCCAACCCTAAAAGTCCAGTAAAGCTGTCTCCTTTAACAACACCTGTTGACTTCTATTCAGGAGTCACTGCAACTAATTCTGCAAAGACACTAGACGCAATAAGTATCCATAGCTGCACCTGGTGAGACAGACACGCCCTTACTAAATTTTCTGGTGATGGATTCCATCATGCGTAGTCAAACATAATATGTGAAGTAAGTACAACTTTCCATCCACTGTGTTACCCTTCTCTTCAGTTCATCTCTCGATATCCACATATTTACTCCCACCTGATGAGTCACGATAAACTGCCACAACACCAGTGTTAGTCACACACCACGTAAAGCTACAGTTAATGATAAACTCTCATAAATTGTTGTGGGATTGTCTTTCAGGAATACGATAACACCTGTGGGTGTGTTGACCTCATGTCTCAGAGGTCAGTAATGCTGTTATTGCCCAATAACATGTACTAATTGTGTGTCATTAGGTCAGTAGAGTGTTTCAATACGTATTTAGCTTTCAATAAATTGTGACTTCTTCTGCAAAAACAGTTGTGGTGAAGAGAAGGAAAGCACTTTGTCTAATCCAGTCTTAGTTGAAGTGGCCTTTTAGTTTTTCACGATAGACCTACCCTGCAAAATAACTGTTTATGTTAATTGCTGTTTAGAGGAGGATGTGTTTTTTTTGTGAGGACGGAAAGGGAAACATCTTTCTGTTTGGTGTTCCTGCCCTGGCACTAAACACGGAGGAAAGGACAGCCTCTCTGCTTGCCTCTGTTTCCAGATTTGGTTGAAAACTACCCTGATTCCAAACCTTTGAATCACAGTCACAGTCATCATAGCCATTCAAGAAAGTTTTGGTATTACTTTCATGAATGGCTTGTACCCAGTTAGAGAAACAACCAAGCCAGTCATAGATAGTTAGTGATTATACAAAGCTGTCAGAGTCAGACAGCTCAGGATAACTTGTTATCGAAGGATACACGATTACAGTTAATAGTTTAAAAGACACAGAGAAAGTCAGGCTGTCGATGTTGGCTAATATTTGATGAAAGGATGACACATACACAGAAACAAAAAGTAGAAGCAAAAAGTAGTGTTTAAGTTTAACTTTATTTGGTCATCATTTAAATATAGACTAAAAAACTGACTTATTTAGCAATGGAAATGCTCACTATATAACTTTTTTACCTATTGTATCATATTATTTATAATATCATTAAAATATCAATTTTATTGATCTGTTTAGACACTGTTGTTTAAATGAATCGGCCATTTAACTAATATCAAACTAGCTGAAAACCATTAATCCACTGAAGAGTTGACATTATCTCTTTGTCACTGTGATAAATGCTGGCCTCATTCTTTGTGTTTGGCCTCTGGCCATTCCTGCTTGCTTTTGTGAATGCACCACAAAAAAAGAAGAAAAATTAGAGCATCAGCAGCCCCTCCAGCCTTTAGACTTGTGTTTTGAGAGGACAGACTGAAATAAGTGGAAAATGCATTTGGATGGAGGAGGTTGTATTAATTAGAGTTGCACAGCAGCCTCTATTTTGCTTTGATGATTACACATCTCCATTTACATCACTGAAGGAGGGAACTGTAATTAGAGGACCAAGAACTCTGGTGCAGAACAGAGCCCTGGTGGTGTTTTTGTTCTGTGTCCTAGGCTCCCCGTCCTTTTTGGAGAATCAGGGCTGATGTGGTAGGTGATAAAGAGCATGAAACAGCTAATGTCTGGTGTCTGTGACAAGGAGTTAAACAATCAGTTTAACTGAATCAGTGAACAGGGACAAAGAAGGGCTGGATATAGTCCAAAACAGATGTGGGTGCACATGACATTGGCTATCTGCATACACAGATGTGTTAACATTTCTGCCAATGTCTGCAGTCCACAGGGTCATACATTTTGACCTATATGTGGACAGTCAGTACAGAATCTTGCACATGCTCATAGAACACAATTTACGTGACACAGAACTTCATAGATCATTTGGCCATGCACATTCAGAAAGTATAAACTGTGCAACAGACACACAATGGTAAGGTGTGCAGTGCGTACTAAAAGAAGGGTTATTGTTATTAAATGGGAAAAGAAGGACTAAATAATATAAAAGCTGTGGTCGGTATCTAAAAACGTAACAGGGAACAGTTTTGGGCAGGATTGAACAACACATGATCAGTGCAGCAGCTACTGCCCAACATTAAGAAGAAGGATGTGTTGAGAACCAACAAGGACACCAGCAGTGTCCAGTTGTGGCTTCAGTGTAGAAATAAAACGAGGCATAAAACACATCCATACACGCAGCACAGTAACTCTGTCATTTGTTCCTTCTCACACTAACAGGCAATTCTTTGATTGTAGGCCCTTGATTCAGAGACCTCACAACCCTTAAGCAGAGCAGGTGTAAGCTGTCTCTGTCAGGGCTGGGACGAGGAATAGGACCCAAACGCAAAAAACCCAGAAGACAGGCTAAGAGTAAGTCTTTAATAAACAAAAAATCACTGGAGGTCCAGGGCTAGGGAACAAAACTCAAATAACCAAAAATCATCCACTAAGGAGTAAAAACACTT
>JBBMJY010000001.1:18286513-18324791 GCA_037833715.1 Toxotes lorentzi
ACGGGAAACAAGACAGACAGGAAGTAGAACAAGACTAGATACACAAGGGCAATAATTTCAAAATAAAACAGGAACTACAAACAAAACTAGATTCAGAAAATGTCCACAAAACAGCCCCTCATAGGGGCTAGTCATGACAGTCTCTGTATAAGATGAGATGGCTGCCAGTTGCCCATATTGAAGACAGCACCCGGGGGACTGTTGGTTCAGCTGGGCTTTAGTTTTTTGGCTAGTTTCCTCCCGGCTGTGACATATCTGGATCTGAACACAAGTGTAATTTCATTTGACAAAAAAAAAACAATGTTTAGGCAAAGGTCCATGGAACACAACAGACATTAACTCAGTTAACTTATATAGAGTAAGGTTAATTTAAGTATGATCATGGCCAGATGCCCAGATTCTGTATACTTAACTCCTGAAGATAGGAGTCCAGTTTTCATTGAAAAGGAGAAGACAGTGAATTGTGATCGTGTTGTTATGCTCCTTGGTATCACCTTCTGTCAGACAATAGATAAATACATTGAGAGAAAGCAGTTGGTTGTGTAAGGATACTCTGAAGTTATCAAGGATTTCTGACCTGCTTATCCTCTCATCTCTGGAGGGAAATCCAGGGCAGATACACACAGCAGGAGGCAGGTGGATAGCAGAGTCAGAAAAAGAGGGAAAATGCCCTCTGAGGGAGGAGGTGATGTGGGAGGAGGGGTGAAATGGAGAAAGCAAGGAGTGGGAGGGTCAGATGTGTCAGCTATAATCTGAGTCGCATGGCAGATCTTAAAAAGAAGGCCGCTCTCTCCTATAATCACAACATTATAGCTCTTGGGCTTTTTCATGTAATAAAGCATATTGTGAAGCACATTAATAAGTATTTCTAGTTAATTGAAATATCTTTATTATATTGCCCAATGTGGGTCTGGGATTTGTGTGTAGAAGACTAGCAGTAACAGTCCACAAATTTTATTTTGTTCATTGCGGTTTGGCAGTGTCATGCATAACATGTCTTAAGGGGCTTGTTATTCAAAGTAGGTTGTACAATAGACGATTGGCAGTTATCTGCTTCACTGAGACATCAACATGAGTCCTTCCTACTCTTTACTGGATAAGTCCTCCCCTTGCTGGGCTGTCAAAGGTCTCTAGCTGTTTCTGCAACAGCATGGGTGTGGTTCTTAATTGTAAAATTAGCTTTCCACCAGAATCCGTTTCTAAAAAATACGACACAAAAAGTGGGCAACGTAGTCCAATCATCATCATCCTGCTTCAGTTTAGATGTTCAGTGCCTAATTTTAGTAGTTCTCAGCAAGGCTTAGACTTTGATGTGGCAGAGAGTCATGTTGTCATGTGGTCATGTTTGAATCTGACTGGGCTGAATTAGTTTTCTAGTGTATGTTTTTA
This sequence comes from Toxotes lorentzi, assembly GCA_037833715.1. NCBI lineage: Eukaryota > Metazoa > Chordata > Actinopteri > Toxotidae > Toxotes > Toxotes lorentzi. The sequence goes on from JBBMJY010000001.1 coordinate 18,287,903, forward strand.
GACTTAAATTTGTTGCAAAAGCTGAACTCGCCAGATGTAGTGTGGCTGTGTGAGGTTAGGCAAGCAAGGTGCTGCAGGCAGAACCAAAAACACCTAAAACGGGAGTGAGCGCTGGTCTGCCCAGGATCTCCATGACCCCCCTTTCTCCTGTTTGAATGTCTGGGCTCTGATATTTATCAGATAGTCAGTATTATGTTCTGGAGCTCTTTCCTTTGTCCCTCAAATTTTACTTGCACTTTAGTTTGCTCAAATATATGGGCTGCTGAAATAAAATGATGCACCACCTATCACTCACCTGCTGAAGCTCTTGATTGAGATGAATGGATTGAAATGTCATATAACCCTAAGTTTTGGTCAGTCCCTCGTTCCTTATCAGTCATCCAGCCTAGCAGAGCTAGGACACTCCGAGCCAACCCTGCATCCCTTCTGGCATGGCAGGTCTCTGCAGGGATTTATCATTCCTACTACAGGCATCAGGGATTTGACACAGGGTGTTTTGTATGTGAGAGAGAGAGAGGGAGGGAGGGGAAGAGGGGAGGGACAAGAGAGGGTGCGTGTGGCAGCCGTGGCTCAGCTGGTTAGGGAAGAGAGAAAGAGGCTGGAACAGATTCATCCCAAGGCTTGTTGCCCTACATGCCTTTACACACACGTACACACACACTGCTGTGTGTTCATTTGTTTATGTTCCACAGTGTTAGGGCCGTTGCACCGTCTGGGAAACAGAGTCATCAGCCTGTGGGAGACATTGTCAGCTGCTTTATCTGAAATAAAGAATCATCACTAGCAGTATGTAGGTGTGTAAATTTCCCAGATGTCAGACTTCCTCCTCATATTGGGATGATTATCGTTCTGCAAACAAATACATACTCATTTGCACATCTTGAAATATGTCCAGCTGTTGCAGTTGTTTCCTACATTCACACCAATGCTATATAATCAAACATGGTGGCTAAAACTGCTACTAATTAAAAAAAAAAAAAAACACACTCATACAGATGCCACTTCTGTTGTCCTCTCTATAGTGTAGATTAGGTAAGTCCTTAGGATCTGCAATTGATGTGGGCCAAGCCAGGCCTTTTTTTTATTGCGTCATATTGGCAAAGCTCAATATCTCTATATAGATACTTTGCTTGTTTCATAGGTATCAGCTGTCCTAAATGCTCCATGTATACCTTTAGCACACTAGAAAGGCACAGCATTGCAAGTGAGATAACTGCAGGTGGACTGCTGAGTACACAAAATAAACAAACAGCACCAAGCAATTTCAGTTAACGATATGACAATGAAGGCTAGTGAATGATGCAAGGAGAGCCACATTGAAATGTGTTGTGTTTATTTCAGCACCGGGTTACAGGTACTTCAAAACTCTGAAGTGTTGCTATTGTGGCACAGAACACTATTCTCACATATCGGCAATAGTAAGACACCACTTATTTATTACAGGAAGCAATAAGAAGAAACCTTTGATACTGGTTTTCTTAATATAGATATGTTCCTTGACCAGTTCAGTTTAAATTGCTTTAGGCAGGCCTTCTTTATAACTATGCACTGTGCAGCTGTAGTCATAAACAAAACTCTGACTTTTCTGCAGATACTCAAAAGTAAAGGACTAGGATCAGGGGGCAGAGAATGTGATTAGGAGAGAATGGATGTGTTTCTGTTATTGCTCTAGCCAGGAGTGGCCAGCCCTGTGAAAACAGCGTAGTGATGTTCTCTCATTAACTGTATTTACAATACTGAATAACAAGGCTCCATTACGGATTTGCAACATTTAGTAATTAGTTAATTAGGTGCATTTGAGGGTGTAAGCTTCCTTCCTAGTAAGGGTGCTTTGAGTTCTTTTTTAGTTGTCATTAGAAGTCATCTATGCATTATCTTTCTGTGCTTGTGCATCTTGTTAAAGAATGCGTGCACCCCCTCCCTATCTCTCATCTCTTGGGGGAATGGTAATTATGTTGCCAGTTGAGTGCTGGGAAAATGGTTGCTCCAACAGTAACTCATTAATTCAGTATAGATTCTGCCCCACAACATGCCTATTGTAGCTAAGTCCTCAGAAGGCTCGGGAATGCTGTTGAGTGGGCTGGGCCTCTTGTTTTATAGCAGCATTCAATCTGCAGACTATGAGTTGTGGTTCAGAGTTGCGTAGTTTGAATGATGTTGTGCAACAAATTTGAAAGCCATTATGTTTTTACTTCTGTGTCAAATATTCCAACTGCCTGCTCCAAGTTTATGTTTGAACATTCAAACGTTGCTCTTATCGACATGATCTTGTATAGTCTTTGCGGTTAAATTTTGAATTGTGGCAGAGGAGACTCTCTACATTTGCTCTTGCCGCTTGTAGCTAATTTTGGTCATTCTGTGTGTATTGTGGAGGCAGGCAAACATAAGCAGACTGAAAGACCCCATGCTGAATCACCCCTTTGTTTTAACGTGTGTGTGGGGCTGCCTGCCCATTTGGTACATTGAGTTTCGCACCAATCCAAGCCAAATGAAAATCCTCAGTTACAAACTAAGACTTCAAGACTACAAATTTTTTGGTTTCTCAATATTTACACAATAGTGTAACACAACACAGACACTTCTTTATCCTTTGAACTCTGTATGGCTTTTGTCCTTTAACAACCTCTTATGCTCACTAGATTATCGTGGGCAGTTGCATGATGATACTTGGTGTAAATGCAATTTTGTTGTTAAATAAATACCATGAACATGAAGACACACATGAAAGAGCTGAGCATAGGTGCTACACCATCAGAATCATCGTCAACACAAGAGTTGTTTTTTTTTTTTTTTTGGTTTGATTATTAAATGTAACTGTGGCTATGGTGGACAATAGAGCCCAACATATGATTTAGTTTTATCATAGATCCTTTTACATCATGGTTACTTCTCAGAAACTCTAAAAAAACTCATGACAGTGGTTGCTGTCACTCCTGTTACCAAACTATGAGTCTTTTTACCTCGCCTTTACAGTCACTAACACCTGTCACTGATGTAGTCACTGATATTTGGTATTTTGGGTCTAAAAACTGACTCAGTCACAGTTACATTATATTTGGTGGTTATGTTGATCTGTGGCCTTTTAATTTGTACTTATTGTCAAGGAGAGAGCAGATGGGGAAAGGAGACTAAACAAAAAAGATAGAGATGTTTAGGTAGAAAGATCCAGAGTGAAACCGTTTGGAATGAAAAACAGGCATAGTTGGGCCTTGTCTCCTTATCTGCACATTCCTGTAGAGTCTGTGTGTGTGATGGGCGGGGTTGGTTGAGAATACTGATAGTTGTGTTCATGGTGATTGGCTGAATTCAAATGTTCCAGTGCAGGATCTGGTTAACGTTCTCAATGCCTTGACTTACTGTTGATTTCCGCAGACACCAAAACAAGGCAGAAGTATAGTGTGTGTGTGTGTGTGTGTGTGTGTGTGTGTGTGTGTGTGTGTGTGTGTGTGTGTGTGTGTGTTTTAATAGAAGCACTTTTTTGTATGCACATGTCTAGATAGTCCCTGAAACTACAATGAAAAACAAAAGTACATTGAAGCAACACTGAAAAGCGGATATATATCACCTATGTGTCCTTACAGCATTCAGTGCTTTCCTCCCCTTATATTCACTCCTTCATATGAGCCACCATATTTGTATGTGGGATTATTGAACTTGATTCATTTATTATTGAAAGGTGGAAAATAATCATAGTTTCACAGGATGACAGACCAGAGAGGTCAGAGATATAAGAGATGTAAGAGATAAGAATGTATTACATATGTTATTGGGAGTCAGTTCTATCTTTGGACTTTTGCCTCCCCTACCTGCACCTGCACCGCCCAAAGGAGAAAACAGAAAACTTTTTCTGCAAAACATCTTCCAACCCTTAAATAAACATTTCACTCTGGTGAGGGTGGACCGCTGTCTGAAACTGAAACTTTGGAATTTGTGAGAAACCCACAGCTTGAACTAAACCAATGTGAAGGATTGTGGGAAAATGGAAAGGCAGAATCCCACCAGAGGTTACCACTGCTGCTCTGTGACCTTGGCACTCCTGTCTCTCTAGGCAGAGAACAATTAGTGTGGTTGAGCTGGGATGACTTTGCTGCTGGATAAGCTGCACATGAGATGCTAGCCTAGCCTAGCCGTGTGTCTGGGTCAGTGGATAGCAGTGAACAGCCCACTGCACATTAACTCTGTGGAGCTGGACTATGGTCAGTGAAAATAATCAGAGCCTGCACTTGATCCGGAGGCTTCAATGAGGCTTTCATTTTTATTTCAGTCGGAAATACTTTACCTTTGTGTTTTACACATGATTTTTATGAGTAAAACGGGCCAGTTGCGAATAGATGTTAAACGCCAGATTAAACGTTCCTACAATTAATAGCATAATCAATTAAAATGTTAAGTGTTACCTCAGGCACCTCAGTAGTCAGCTGTAAAAAGCATGCTCATGAGTCAGTCCTGTTCAGAAGATTAAGTGCTTAATAGAAGAAACTGCATATAGCTCCTCATTATTTTACCCTTCCCAACTTGTGTGTTTTGTAATCCTTCATTATTTCTTTCATGTTTTATCTAATTCATTACAGCTCTGTGTTTTATGTTTTGGAACCTTCGTGTTTTATACCCTGTATGGTTTTTATACCTTGGTCAGTGCACTGCTGTCAAAGAGATTTCAATCTCAGCTATGTCCTGTCATGGTTAAATAAAGTTATATGCATCTGCCACAACATCCTTCATAACAACAATTTCTCCAGTATTTGAGCATAATATATAAAATAGTTATGGATAACTCATCTCCTTATGAACAACTACTAGGGATTTAGTGTTTCATGTTCAGCACTGGCTAAAATGAGAAGTTGTAGCTAAATGTTTGCTACACTGCTTTGCTAATGATTTTTAGTGTCAGAGCTCAGTGAATCTGAGTATACTTCCAACCTGAGTGTCTGAACTCAGTCACTCACCGCTGCACCCAATTAATATTTCACTTTCACTCGCTAATTTTCACTGACTTATGCAGCACTGTAGAGCCTGGCTGTCTTAAAGGAGAGGAGCTGCAGCACGATCAGGCTGAGGTGGACAAAACATAGCAGAGTACAGTGATGAAAGGATCTGATTTTGATCTGCATTATTTTAGCTGATACCAAGCCACTGAAGTATGCCTGGATTGGCCTCGATACCAATCCTTAGTTTCAGTTTGGGACATTTCTAAAAACCACAGTTTCATTTATCTTTTTTCTGGACGTGTAATCTCTCTGTAAAGTGAAAGAATCACGTGTAGTTGAAGGTTAGATAAAACATAGACAGACTAGTCATCTGCTAGTTGGCAGGCTGCTACAACAGAAAGACAGACGTGTTCACCGATGTTCCCTGCTACTTGAATATGACTTTTATCTGTGTCCAAGAGGTTTAACAGTCTACTGTAAAAGCCATGCTTGCTGCTATCCAGTTCTGCATCCATCCATCCGTCCATCCATCCATCCATCCATCCATCTATCCATCCATCCAACCATCCATCCATCCATCTATCCATCGTTCTATCCATTTCACTCTGTCTGCTTTCATGAGACAGCAGCAGTAGACTTCAGAGGGAAGCATGGCTCAGATTAACGTTTTAATCCAAAAGCCTGGATTATAGGTTTTGTATTTTATTCCTACCCTCACTATTCTAGCAGTGACTCTGTGTCAGATAGTTTTCAGTCAGAGGTGTGGGAGTATGAGTATGTGTGTATCCTGTATGTTATGCTGAGGACAGTCCTGATTGAGGGTTTTTTTAACAGAGCTGTGTGACAGAATAGAGCTGCTGTTTGAAACTAATTAACTCAAGCATATTTGAGCACGTCAGCACAACAGTACATCATTGCTGACTGAGGCTCTGCATCATCAACGTCATCTGCCTATTGGCTACTTGCCCTCAACACACCCACACAATCACAAACTGCCCTAAAAATGGCTATTGCTGAATTCATCTGTTTAACACTGAAAGTGACGGGCAATTATTGTGCTGGGTTTGTTGTTACATGTGCACCTCATAGGGCAGGACAGTACACACTAATATGAAAGACTGACACTTTCATGCACTTGCATATGTTTGCTGTTGAGTGCTTGCCCTCCAGAAAGAGCATGTGCATGTGTCTCTAATTATGTGTTGTTTGAGTGTACTGCTGCCTCACTCTTTCCTCTGGGTCCAGTCAGAGGGGAAGATATGGTTACCATGGATACAATTGCCCCAGTGATGGGTTGAACTGCTGGTACAGGGTGTTGATTCTGTGGGATGTGCCAGTCTAAACAGTCCCAAAAATGTTAGTCTCTTCTCTCTTCTCCTATTCTCTTATCTTCTCTTTCTTGTTTTCCATGAATTTATAGGCCTGCCCTAGCTGTTTTTGTTGCAGTGTTTAAATCCCCCCGCAGTACAGCTGAGCAACATATCGGCTGGGTATTTATGTAGTAAAGGTTTGATGGTTGTTTTTTCCCCCTTCCATCAATACATGTTTGTGGTTGAGGTTGTGTATGTATTTTTGTTTGTGTATTTGTGCTTAATAGCCATGAAGAAAAACTAAGATCAGCTAAGGCCAATAACAATTTCACCTTGGTGTATTCGAATAAAAACATGTGAGATAAATAGCCTTTATAATATTTTACAGACCTGGTCCTTGATGCAATGAACACTCCCTCCAAGTGAGGCTTGATTTTTTTTTTTTCTTTTTTTAGGTTGTGTCTTGTAAGATGAGGTGAGCTATACAAGGAGGAATTTTCAATAGTGTGCACAGGGATTAGAAGCTGAAGCTATTTCCTGCAAACAGGAAGTGGAGTGTTTTCCTGTGGGTGCTGTGGCTGCTCTTGCTTACATCCTGTCTCGGGCTATCAGAGAAGAGCAGGCACACTGACCTAAAGCTTTGTCAGGATTTTTCCTCACACTTGTCGTCATCTAGACACTCACTTCTGCTAGCCCATTGCTCAGTATTCCTCTGTGTTCCTCAGAATAGCCTGATGTGAATAGTGAATTGTTCTCACTGAAATGTCAGTCTTGACCTGTTCTTTCATCTTTGTCCCAAATTTTAACCTGTCTGTTTTTCTCAAAAAGTGCCTTTTGCACTTTCTGTTTTATACACCTACTTTATGGAGCATTCCTGTGGTTCAGATGAATGCAAGTCAGATGAAGGGAGGTGGTGAGTAATGGACCACTGAACAACCGTTTCATTGGTGAAGCACTGATAAAGAGCTTCCAAACTGCATTTCAGCTCACGATTCATAAGATGACCTCATTGTCACCTGCTGCTTTGTCAGTTTCTTTATCATGTTAAAGAAGGTAATTCTATTGAGTCAGGGAAAAAGTAGAGGTAGTTAGGGATGTGTTTGACAGCACATCTCTGTGCTTCAATTATTCTTGTGTAGTCAATACCCTCAACTTGTGTATGTGACCCAGGTCAACATGTTTGTGGCTGTTTCTGGCTGAATGCTTCTATTTCCCAAAAGTTCAGTGATGCTCATCAGCTGACTTTTTATTTGGTCGCAGAGTGGATGGGTTTACAGTGCACAGATTCTTAAGATGTTGGCAGCGTGTGCTCAGTTTGTGTAGACTCTAGGCAAATGAGAGCAAGTTTGATGAATATGCAGAGTGAGAGGTATGCGTTGAAGACTTGCATGCTTGACCTGACCCTATTTATCATAGCTTTCTACAGCAGGTTATTATTGTCCATTTCAGCACTCATTTTTCTAGTCAAGTTCATCAGTATGCCCCAAAGAACTGGATTAGTCTCTGCCTTTGAAGAGCCTGAGTGAGCTGTTATCATCTGTACTGGACTGTGTGTTATGGTGGACCAGGCAGGGCCAAGCCAGGCTGGCTGTAGCGTTACCAAAGAGGCCCGGTAGTGTTAGATCATGGTTTGTGTGTACTGTGTGTACTGTGTGTACTGTGTGTACTGTGTGTGTGTGTGTCTGTGTGCTTGCGTGCGTGCGTGCGTGCATGTGCAAGTTCACGTCTGTGGTTTGATGGGTGCTCTTTGTTTCTCAGCCCTGGGCCTTGCTGGCCAGAGCTCAAGTCTGACTAATATGGATGTATAAAACACACTAGGCTGCCGTCAGTTTGTGCAACATCAAGCGCACCATTGTTTCACACAACTCTGTGACTTCAGAGATAAACCTCATCCTTTGTTCCCGTCAGTATTTTTATTATTGTTTTACTCTAGAAAATGAGACACACTTGTATTCATGTTTGTCTTGGCCCTACATGTGATTTTTGCGTTTGCATGATCTAAAATGTGCCTGTAACAAAATACAGAAGATAACGAAATGACCTTTGACACTGAACTGCAACTGGTGAGATCTTTTCAGCACAGAAAATTCCTCTCAGTGGATTTTTGTTGTATGAAAGATGAGACCACGTTGGTCCCTCATCTACATCATTTAATATTAGTTGTTCACTCGATTAAACTGAACTGTGTCATTGTTCTGATGCCTCTTAATAAATATTATTGTTGGCATGATTATTCCACTTGGTTTTGCTATAACCAGGGCTTTCAAAGTTTTCCTCAGGCTCACTCTCTGTTGCTGTCTACTTTCTCCTCTGTTTATATCTTGCACTCAGTCAACCAGTATGTTAATCATCACTTCACATTGCAGTGATTAATTACTATAATATTCTCATCTGAGAGACAGAGCTGTGCTCCCAATGGAGTAAATACTCTAAGTAGCCTAAGAGACAGATCAGGTCTCTTTTGCACCATGGTATATTGAACAGAGAATGACTCTTTCTCTCATACAGCACCCACTCAAATGTTAAATAGAAATTTAGTTGAAGTCAGGCGAGTAATCTCTAAGTCTTCAGTTTCTCCTATGACTCATATACTTGACCTATTGCCTGTTACTGGTACAAGCATGTCTACACCCTTATGGCTCATACAGCCTCCCATATACTGTAAGCCCTTCCTAGCAAGGCTTCTGGTCAGTGTGTGGTTGAGTACATGTGGGTGTTCAGGACTTTTCAGTTTTCAGAGGATTCAGACTTGGAGGAGCAAAACATGTTTTACACAAGAGGGCTTACTAGCCCTTTTCATTCTCTCAGGTTGCCTTGAATAGGGATTTAGTTTAATGGTTATCATTAATTTGTGTGTGAATAAAAACAATCATGTCTTTTGACATGAAATCTGGTACAGTTTTATGTACCCTGTCCCCTCTGTACTGTACATTTATATTGTATAAGCAGCCCACATCCTTGTTCCCCTCCTCCTCCTCCTCTCTCTCCTGGCCTCTCAGTGCAGCCCATAGTTCAAGGACACGGCCACCTGCCTGCCTGACCGCCTCGTCACATGACCCCAGGACGTTGTTGTTTCTCATGGCGTAGCCCCTCTGTGTCTGCTGGATGAATGAATGGATGAACGGATGGATGAATATATCACAAAACACTTTGGAGGACTGCATGTATTTGGGAATGTCGGGGGGAGCCACAGTTAAATGGGTCAGGTCCCTTCACACAATAGTGGCATTACTGTGGGAGTTGTACGGGCAGACATGGGAGGGGAGAGAGGGGAAGGAGGGATAGGAGGGAAACTGATTCACTGTTATACATTGCAGAGGAGAATGAAAGGGAAAGGCAGATTAGGAGACCTACAGTAAGCGCAGCATAGGGTAGTGTTTACAGGGCCACCTGTAAACACTAACCTAACATAGTCCAAAACGCAAACATACTCCAATTATGTAAGGCGAAGAAAGGCAGCAAATGCTCATATGAGAGAGGTTTGAACAGCCAAATGTACGACATTTGGCTTGAGAAGTGACTCAAATGATTCATTGATTATCAAAACAGTTGCCAATTAATTTTCTGTCAGTCAACTTATTGAATAATGGTTTCAGCTCAAAGTTGTATTCATGTGAAAATGTGCTGACTGTGACTCCACACCTTGGCGCTACAAACACTAATGGAACTTAAAGCAAACTGGTTCTTTGCATCCTATCTAGATCTCATATCGAGCTTCCTTCTTTACGTTTGGTCGTGATTTTTTCCTTAACCAACAGTATGATGTGTCTGGACATGTCAACAAACAGCCAGACACTCTTATCTGGCTGTTGGTCTGTCTCCTCACATGCACTTGGCAACTCTGTAGTGTGAACCTTCTGTAAACTGTGTATTTAGGATAAGGTAAGCTGATGACAGTAATGACCATGATGATGTTGAAGATAATGGGTGAGATGGTTTGGGGATTAGGTGATGATTAAGGGGTGAGGGACTGAGATTAACACGATGATAGGGTGCACACATGACATGGCGTGTTATTTTAAAAGGCTGATTATAGAAGGTGTAGTAAATGAGTACCCTGCCCCGTGTGTTGATGTTTATGTCTTTCCCTCTCCTGCCACATTAGTCCGTGCTCAGCACTCTGCTACAGACAGCTGTACCATCACTCCCTGCAGGCAGGCAGACAGGACAGCAGTGTTGCTTCATCAGCTGGAGGGAAGCAGAGTAAAGCTGTAATTTAAAGCTGGGGACAAAGCAGTCTGGGTTTTTAAAAAAAGCAGTGCTTTGAGACAGAAACTGATGAGTGTCTGTTTGAATTAATAATAGTAACATTATCACATTCTTATAATTTCACATTGGGAGTTTTCTAGAATTTTCTCTGCTCCATGTGGTGGAACCAGCAATGGTGAATCAAAGAAAGACACTGATAGCCCTGAAGACTTTTAATTAATAAAACAGAAATTTACTGAAAGATGAATCAGAAAGAGAAACCTATGTGCTGTAACTGAATTAGAGAATGTGTAAGCAAAAGATGCCTGTCTGGCAGCGGATTAAACCAGTGTGGCAGGCCAGAGGAGCAGCTAAATACTTTCTTGGCTTCAGCTCTCTCAGATGACCCAGCCAGAAATAATATAGGAATGTTCACTCAATCTTTGTAGCCTCAGTCAGGCTCTGCCAGCTGTTTACTCATACTGCTGTCATTCATAATCTTTTCACATGTAGATCTTTGCGACTCCACGACTTAGTCATGCAAATAAGCGAAAGAGTGCACCTTGCTGGTAGCCAAAGAACAACTCTGCGTACTGAAACTGAACAGGATATGGAAGTACTAGGTATACATGTAGCTTTTAGACTGCTGCTCTTATCTAAAGCTACATATAAGCAATGTTTTGTTTGCAGAATTTCATGAGTGAGTGACATTTTGTATGTGTTTTATAAGTATTTCTTTCCTGCTGCATTAAGGCTTGGCTGGTTAAATGTGCCCACATTGTGTCAGTACTCCACTTCCTTATTGGAACAGAAAGATTTCACAGTGAAACAAATAAAAAAAAATGCATCAATACATATACAATAAAAACTAGAGCTTATTTTTTCAGTTCTAAGTGGATCAAAACCTGTGTTTTTTGATGTGCAATTTTCATGTTTCCTTTACACTTTCTGATGAGTCACAAACAAAAGCACACTATGGTTCACAAAGATTGAATACGTTGCAGGGTTATTGTATCAGACTGCATTTGAATGCGCACATGTATCTAATAAACTGGCCTTAGGGTACTGATCATTTCCCCCTTGTATCTTGTGTTGCAGAGTGCAGCGATGGAGGAAACAGTCATATGGGAACAGCACACAGTGACCCTTCACAGGGTAAGTGTTTACAACTCTTTAATCCACTCTCCCCTTCTTCTTCTTTTTCCCTCTCTGCCTGTCTCTGGCATCCTAATCCTGTTGTATGTCTTGTGTGTTCTTCACATTTTCCTCACTGTTCCTCTCTGTCCTCTGCCCATCCATCTCTCTTCTCACTCTGCACTGAGTGGGCCAGCTGTAGCAGCAGGATGTGCGGTAATGAAACAATAGTGAGGGAACCCAGATGGCAGGAAACAATGCTAAGGAAGACAGAAATCAGCAACCACTTCCTTACTACTTCATTTCACTTCCTTCCTGTTGGCAACATATTCTTCTCCTTAACACAACTCCAGGGAAAGAGGGAGAGGATAGTTTTAGGACATGTGTTTTTTGTTCTGAGTATTGTCACGTGTAATTATGATAGATTGTACTTCCTAACTTCAGGAGCCATTGTAAGGTTGGTGAATATCACTGACTATCCATTCTGGCACAATCAGCGTCATCCGTTTAACTATCAAACTGTTCAACGCCATATTCCCCCACAGAGAACAGACATACTCATTGTCTTATTGCAGGCTGAACTTCTGAATGTACTTTACTTTGAGACAGTAAACTCTACTTATTTGATGCTGTTGTGCCGTGGGATTTCGTAGAGCACCTGTCTAGACTGGCCTGCTTGCTGTAATCTAATTAGTAGCAGCTTTATTGAGGCTGAAGGAGCAGCCCAGTGTGGGCTGCAGTTCTCAGCCTTGCAGCTCTCCTGAGTTGTTGTGGTTGTGAGATTAGCCATTTACACCACATGGCTTGCTCCCTTGGTGCTGGCTTTAGTGTAGGCAGTAACACAGCAGTCCTCAACACCTCCATGGAAACTTGGAAAATTAGCAAAATAATTTGCAAATGCATGGTTTTGTTGTTGTCTACAGTAAATGCCTCAGTCTTTTACAGCCCTACTTCTTCACTGCACAAAACATATCATTTAAGTAACAGTTTCACTGATAATTAGCCTGCAGAGAGTCTAATTTAGTCTAATTTTGTTTACAGCAAACCCAGGCTCAAGTCTAATGTATCTGCAATTTATGCCATATCAGTCAGTCTTGTATGTATTTCTATGTGTATAGGCCCCAGGATTTGGGTTTGGCATTGCCATCTCAGGTGGACGAGACAACCCTCATTTCCAGAGTGGAGAGACATCCATTGTGATATCTGATGTGCTGAAAGGAGGTCCTGCAGAGGGACTGCTACAGTGAGTGTTTGACTACATAGCTATAATTATTATTTGATAATAATATTTAATCTTTTGCAGTATGTTAATAGGTAGGAGCAAAGGTTAGTTTGAAGTTAGAATTATCATTTTTTTTCTATGTAAGACAGACATAAACCATTTATCCATTGTTAATATTGTTTTTTTGTGTTTTTTCCTGTCAGAGAAAATGATCGAGTGGTGATGGTCAATGCTGTCTCTATGGACAACGTAGAGCATGCCTACGCTGTGCAGCAACTCCGCAGTGGCAAAAATGCAAAGATAGTAAGTTCAACAGACTGCATTTACCAAGCCTGGATTAGGGTGAAATACATTCACAATGATGCCTGATGGTAGAGAGCATTATTATGGGATTGTGTTTGTTCTCTTCGAATTGCTGTATGACAGAATGTAATGATTTTATCGTGAGTCTTTCAGAGAAAATAATGTCTTCACCTTTTTAACATTCAGAACTTGTCCCTTTTCCCAGACCATCCGAAGGAAAAGGAAAGTACAGATCCCTGTTTCGCGGCCAGGAGACAGGGAAACAATGTCAGAGCACGAGGAAGAGGACAGTGATGAGGATGATGGCTATGAGCACCACAGTGGTCGTGGTGGCCAAAGTGCCTATGGAGGAGCAAGTGGAGGCACGGGCACTGGCAGGCGTCAGGATCGTGAGCGTAGCAGCAGCGGCAGGCGGGATCACAGTGCCTCACGGGAGAGGAGCGTTTCACCCCGCTCTGATCGCCGATCGCAAGCCTCGTCTGCTCCACCCAGACCTGCCAAGGTCACCCTTGTCAAGTCCCGCAAAAATGAAGGTGGGCAACATAAAGATGACTATTCATATTGTGAATACATCCAATTTACATAAAACAAAAAAAAATATTATAACAAAATACTGAAACAGATTATTAAAGACATACGTACATATGAAATGACAGATTCTAGAGTTTCTCAGTTTTTGTGGCACTTACATTGAAGGTCAATCAGTTTAATCAAAAAACAAGACTGGTTAGTCTTATTTGGAGAGAACCAAATGAGGGTTACATTTGTGTTGTGTGCTCTGCTAATATTACTTTGTTATGCTTATCAACAAGCAGAGTATGGACTCCGGTTGGCCAGCCATATCTTTGTGAAGGACATCTCTCCTGAGAGCCTTGCTGCCAGGGATGGAAACATCCAGGAGGGAGATGTTGTACTAAAGGTGAGAGAAAAGCAGAAGAGAGCATGTGGGTAAGAGTGGGTATATCAGTAATGGGGAAGTAAAATAATGAAAGCATCATTAGAATAAATGTGAAAGATGAATGAGTAAAGAAATGGCTTCAAATAATTTCATAAATAGAAGGAGTGAGGTGGGGTGGGAGGAGGAAGTATCAGATATTCTTTATGCTGCAAATGTTCACTGGTATTCTGGGGTAATCTGTGAGCTGCTGAAAGTAGCTCATAGAGTGAGGTCACAGATCATTAGTATGCAGGCTCACCAGCAGGAATACCACACATTCCATTATTATTATCCACTCAGTCTCCGAGGAGGGAAAAAGTCCTTCTTCATATTTAAGAGATGCATTCAAAATCTAATTTATTGTATCAATAGTTCTGAGACATTTTCTCAGTGAAAATTGATTGCAGGACAAACACCAATAGAAATGAAAACTTGAATATAGAAAAGAAAGTTTTGCTTTATACAGTGTATATGATACAATACTAAAATTATCAAACACTTTTAAACTTGTTAATAGCCTCCTCGACTTTTTTTTTCCCATTTACAGCATAATTAATGTTAATCTGAGGTTGAACTACTCCATTCATAATTCTTCTTTGCCTTTCGATGATTCTGTAGTTTTCAAAAGCACATTGTGGGCTTTATAGCAAAATTCTGCAGTGATGATAACTTGTCCATTCAGTTCTTGTGTTGACCTGCTTCTTTTCCTTTGGCAGATCAATGGCACAGTTACAGAGAACCTATCACTGATAGATGCCAAGAAGCTGATTGAGAGGTCAAAGGGCAAGTTGAAGATGGTGGTGCAGAGAGATGAGCGAGCCACGCTGCTCAACATTCCTGACCTTGATGACAGTATCCCATCAGCTAATAACTCCGACAGAGATGGTGAGAAAACACACATGGAACAGTCCCTTGTTGGATGCAGCTAGGATTTGATTGCTCAAGCTGTGCCTTTGTTTTTACAGAGACAGATCTACATTTGTTTTCTTGTTATTTTAACTCTGCCCTGATTTTGTTTGAATTTCACCATTGATTAAATGCTAATACATATTTTATGTTAATTTCACAGACATTTCAGAAATACATTCACTGACATCTGACCATTCCAATCGATCCCATGGGCGAGGTAGTCGATCACGTTCACCTGACAGGACTGAACCATCGGACCATCTCCGTCACTCACCTCGACAGATCAGCAATGGCAGGTAAGCGAAGTACACACGCACACACATGTGACCACCTCTCCAGCTTCATATATCATGTTCACACCCACAGGTTAGTGGATGCTTCGTAAGCACCTTGCACCACTAATGCATAAATCAATAGATAAAGACATAGCATGCATAAACCATCACACTCCCTCTGGAGCCATTACTGAGTTTCAATAATGCTTTGCTCTGGGAGAGGGCTTGGGGAAGAGAGGAGGGATTGATCCATCACCTGGTGGACTAAGGGCTTGTTCTGAAAAATCACACAACGCTAGGTGCATTTAATATTTAACACAAGCTTTACCATAATATATTTTATAATGCATATTGAATGCAGCGCTATTTGATAGATGTCATATACATATACTCTGTGTACACCATGTGCTATTATTTCAATTCATTTTAATGTCTGTGTTGTCTCTTTATTGTCCTGTTTTCTTTCTGACAGTTGGTGCTTTCAGTAAGTTATCTTTCTCATAGTTCAGAGGTTGCATAGCTTCTTGTAGCCAACAAATACATAGGTGGCAAAAACGAGAAATAAACATATGGGTGGTGTAAGAATAAGATACTGATCTTGGTTGAATGGGTCGAGATGACTAGCTCTTGCAGACGTGAATCCAGTAGATAAAGCAGGACTGAGTAGACTGATCCCTTCATTTGGGAACAGACCTACGCTAATTCTGTCTGTGGCTGCAGTGAGAAAATACAGAGGGCATGTTGCTTGTTTCAGTAAATCACAGTAAATAGTTCAGTTGGATACTGTGAAGTAGGGGCGGTTATTGAATCAGCAGCCCGAATCCATGCTGCCTTCAAGCACTTGTTCTGGATTGAACTGTCAGAGTCTACTGTAACCAGACCTCCATTTCATCATGTTTAAATGGGCCTTGAGGCACACACACACACAGTGAGCTGCCATTCTCCAAACCAAAAAACCTATCCTACAGAGATCTTATAGCCAGATAGAGAACTAAGCAGAGGTGCTATTTTAGGAGGCAGTCATTTTCCAACTCATTTCAAATCAAATAGTTGAAATTTTCTCCAGACATCTGTGATCTTGTTGAGATTGAGTTGTGGCTATGTAAGATATGGCTGCCAAACATGCTGTTTATAATAAACGCTATTCCTAAAGGGTAAAATGTCTCAATGGAAATGGTACACAAAGCTCAACTTTAGCTGAAAAGCCAGTAGATTTATTGAGACGTTACATACATTATTTGATTTGCACAGGCCACACACTTAAAACAGCAGCTTGTTGTTGTAGCTCTGGGATGATAGCTTAGTATGCAGCTGCTAGTTTCGCTGTCTGACTTGTTGACTAGTTGCTTGTCAGTCATGTCATATGACTATATTGACCTCCAGTACTGCCATTTCATTAGATGGTACATTTTGTCAGACTGTGCAGTTGTGTCTTTTTCACCACTCACTCGTCCTGCATTGAAACAAGCATGAGTGCATTTACTTACATTGGATTACTTCCAATGTAAGTGAATGCATCTCTCTGATAACAGGCTAGTATGTGTTTGTTTTGAGCTTTTATCACTATTACTTTTGTTGCTCTTTCCCTGACCCCTGTTTTATCTTTGTGCATCAAATGTATGTCTGTCCAGAAGTAAAAGCCTTGTCACTTTATTCTTTTATTCTTGTTTACCATGTAAGAGTGGTTAATCTGGTAAATACACAAATTGTCATAAGAGGTAACTGAGGTAATAACAGTCTGACTCACTAGACTGTGGTTTAGGGGAATCTTGTCACTATCCCCCAGTTTAGGAGGGGAAAAGGAATTTGACACACTTCCCACAGAGCTTTGCCCCAAGCCAGATGGTTCGCCTAACTTGATTGGCTGTAGGACTTAGCCGCATTCTTATCCCCAGGACATAGCGCTGTTCCATGTTTCAGAATACAGCAGATCAACAAAAACGCCCTTCATCCAAAGCATCTCTCAGTGAGCATGAGTATACTTTGTGCAGAGGCAAAAAGCTCTCTGTTGTCTTTCAAGGAATTAAATTTAAAATCCTCTTAATAAGCGTCATGGTTCAACTTGCAGAAACATTCGTGTGAGTAATTAATTTTTGTTTAAAAATTTTTTTTTAGCTTTCGTTAATGATATGTTTAATTAGTAGCATTAGTAGTTTGCAAGAGTAAAGTTTTTGCTTTGGGGAATTTTCTTTGTTTCACAAAATGATGTTAGTATATCTAGTCAGCTTTATTCTGTGGATATTTTGAAGCCTGTGGGCGGATATGAAATTACGAAGACTGGGACCATTATGCATTTCAGAGATTGTGGTGTGGTAGTACCATTTTTTTCATTTCTTGTTGATATTTGTGCACCCACATCTCTCCTGCTCCCTCACTTTTTCTGTCTCTCATTGGTTTGCACTCTCTCGCCTGTACCTGTAAGAATGTCTAAGCGAGGGGATTGAACAAAGGCTTCTGTCAAATGGTGTTTGTCAGCGTGAAGCCTTTTTTAGCACCATTCTGCAGCAAGGAGCAGCAGATTTAGGCCACAACACTCTCTCTCACTCCTCTCTCTCTCTCTTTTTGTCCCTCACGCTTGCTCTGTTTTTCTCTGTCCTTTTCCCCCCTGTGTCACACTCTCTTTCTCATTCATCCATTACACACACACACACACTGCCTCTCTCTCAATTCTGTTATTTATCCTCAGGCTGGAGCTCTCATTTACTCTTCTTCCTCAACAACTAAATCCCATAAGGGTCTCTCTAATGCTGATTGTGCAGACATATAAAATTGCACAGATCAGATTTATGTGTAAAACTGAATTGTAGTGGCACTAAATAAGTTCAGCAGCTGAGTATCAGTCATTGCCAGTAAATGGATATACATGTACTTTCTATACATTTTTCCATACACTGTATTTCTTCATACTGTATGAGCAAAAACGAAAGAATGGGTATGGCAGAAGTTGCCTAGTCTGAGCTAGTGGCACAGCCTGCACCTTAACATTCCTCTACAAAAGCTTCTGAATACAGCTCAAGTACTGTGCCAGCAGGCAGTCATGTGATCAGACTGGAATTCAACCATTGTTTTAAGCAGCAGAGCCCTTTCTACTCTGTCAGACATAGGCTTCTAGACTCACACACACACACACACACACACACACAGTTTTACCTTGTTTATTCGATCTAGGTTAAACAGGAACTTGGACTGAAAACTATCCTAACTCAAGACTTTAAGTTACGGGACTTGGTCTCTTTTCTTTCTCTCCCTGTGTGCTTTTATTGGAAAGGTGACTGTATGAGAAAAATGCAATTTGGAAATTAAAATATTTCTAAATCCTATCTGCGCCAGTGGAACTTATCTGTTTCTGGTTAAGTATGACAAGATAAAAAAGGAAGAAGTACATTTGACAGAGTCAGCGCATCCTACTTTTAATGGCTTCTTCTCATCCAATTTTATGTCCATGTGCCCTTATCACATAACTCATGGTCCATGCTGTTTCCTTTTAGGTTCATATTAGTGTCTGTGTCATTCTCTCAGCATTGACTGTCCACTCGTACTGAATTGTTTATTTTTTCATTTTTTCATTTCAGCCATCGAAGTCGAGATGAGGATTTCATAGCCAAACCAGGGGCCATATCCACACCAGTCAAGAGCTCTGATGACGGGGTCTTGTCACAGGCCAGTGACCAGGCCAGCTCCAGAGATGAGAAACAGTTACCTCCGCTGCCTGGTATAAAACCCTCTTCTCACCATCTTTAGGGATAAGTTCAGTCCCTTACATCTGTCTCAACTTTCACCACATTTTGTATTTTTCCAGCTCATAGCCAGTAGTACAGTGAAGTACCACTCAGATCTTAAAGCAAAGAGACATTAATGAAGACCCAGTCTGCATATTGCTGTAGTTTAATCCACTCTACGAGTGTTTTCTTCTCTATAGAGCTGTGTCTGTCAGTTGTAGGCACCTGATTATAAATTATTAAAAAGACAATGGGAGTCTTTGTTCCAAATTAATGAAACTTAATACGTGTCAGCACCGAGTTTGTGCAGGTTTTCTTAGAAGTAAGTGTGTTAATCTAGTTACTATGTTTTTATTTGTGGCAGAACCAAAGCCAGTTTATGCACAGCCCGGTCAGCCTGATGTGGATCTGCCTGTCAGCCCCTCTGATGCCCCTGTACCCAGCGCCGCTCATGATGACAGTATTCTCAGGTAAATGCCTTAGACACTCACAGCCATAGCATCTCACAGTATTGAGTGTGCATATTATTCATGTTGATAATATGAGTGAACTTTATTATTCAATTAGAAAATTAGCCGACCTGCCATACACTTAGTTCAGATTAGGTCAGAGGTTCTGGTCAGCTTTTGTTATGGCTTTGTTGTTACACCACACTGCTTGCTTGAATAGTTGGCTGTGTTTTGTGTCTCTTGGAATGATTGTTTTTAAAACAATGATTTGCTGACCTTTTTGCTTAATTCTGTCTGTCTACTTGTGTTCTCCTGCAGGCCGAGCATGAAGCTGGTCAAGTTCAAGAAGGGAGAGAGTGTCGGCCTGCGGTTAGCAGGAGGGAACGACGTGGGAATTTTTGTGGCAGGAGTTTTGGAGGACAGTCCTGCAGCCAAGGAGGGGCTGGAGGAAGGAGACCAGATTCTCAGGGTATGGTGTACTCCATCATTTAAACAACATGACTTATTTGCTTTCTGCAATTACTTGACCTAACTTGGTTTTTTAAATAGTTTTGAGGGACCAAGAGACTCTTTTAACTTAGCTGTGTTTTGCTGGAGAAATCTGATTTGTTGACCATGTACTCTGTATTCTTTGTACTTAACAAATATTTCAGAGAGGGAGAGTATCATAAAGGCAGCAGTATGGTGGGCTTAAAGGAAAGACCATTTGTTGCTTTGACTCTGAATAAATAAATGAAATAAGCGGATCGAAGTTGGTTTTCACAG
Organism: Toxotes lorentzi; assembly: GCA_037833715.1. NCBI lineage: Eukaryota > Metazoa > Chordata > Actinopteri > Toxotidae > Toxotes > Toxotes lorentzi. The sequence goes on from JBBMJY010000001.1 coordinate 18,308,042, forward strand.
CTGAAGTGGACTATTTTTAAACTTTTGGAACAGCTGTCCTGTCCTACAACTGAGGGTCTTCTTTCACTGTACAGTCAATGTGCTTCAAGAAAAAGAACTCCTCAGGCAACATCATCACACATTAGATATAACAGCTTTTGCTGAAAAAATGTACAAGGAAGAGAAATTTGTTGCATGTAAACACATGCTTAACACTAACCAGGTGTGTGTAAATGTGTTCTTTGATTTGCTAAGTCAGATGCAGATGTACTGTATAGACTGACTGTATAAAGTAGATCTCATCCCTGTGTCATTACATTGTGCTGTCCTAGTATTATGTAGCTTGTAAAATGATTATAAGGTAGTGTTTTCTGTCAGAGTTCATTACTGTTTTTTTCCATGTCACATGTATGAAAGTGGGAAGAACATCTGGTGTTACTGTCAAAATAGACAAGCCATAGCTGCCCACACTAACTTAGATAATCATTGGTGAAACTATGAGATCCCATGGTCACAATCATTTTAGTTCTGTGTAAACAGATCTGGAGAATACAGTACAATTTATCAGTCGGTCTGTGAGTCATTCCCAGGCTGTGCCTCGTGTCAAAACTCCCCTTGTTTCCAGTGTGAAAACACAATAGAGGTAGTTCTTGCACTCTGACCTCGGAACAGTTGACTGTCTGTTTCACTGAATACTAGAGTAACATTGTTGATGGGATGATGGAAACCCTCTTGATGTCAGTGTTGGATTCGTTCTGATATGTTTATACAAAAGCCAAGGATTACACCTGCTGTAACTGTGAAGGTCTTTAGTTTAGCTGCGTCCTGTGCAACAGAGGCTGGATACCACTTGATACCATTCACAAACTGCATTTATCTCATATTTATCTCACATACAAAGCTATGCATTACCTTATTTTCTTCTTTTAATTAATATACAATGTCTCATGTTCCCCCCAGTCCTCGATGTAGATCTCTTTTTGTGCCTGTGTGTGTTCTTCCCACTGTACAAACACATCTTAGAGACTTCCAGGACATTGTTTTCTGTCTTTAGGCGGTTTCCCTTTGGTCATGGTGTGCTAGTGCAGATAAAGACATCAAGCCCTCCTGTTTCTGGGAAGGATAAAGGTGTCTTTCTGAGGTTCAGTGACTCAGCCCATGTGTTTCTGCTTCCCCTGCTGCCCCTCAAGTAGAGTCAATAAACAGCAGTTATTGTGTTTGGGGCAGCAGCAGGAGATGAGGAGGAGGCTGCTCTGTTGTAGGGGGAATACATCTTGCTGCTTCTGCTGAGGAACAAATTTTCTTTTGTTTCTCACAATCTGTGAGAAATTAAAAGAGTGATGGAGTGATAGCACTTCAACTATTTTTTAAGCATTTAACAACAGTGATTTATAATCTTATAGGATCAAGCTGGCCACAATTAAGATTTTATAATTTGCTTTTTGTTAGGGTTATTTGTTTTTTGATAGTTATTTGATAGTTCACTAGTCCTTCAGTTGCACTGTAAGTTAATTTCTTCTACCTCTTCTGTTTGGACTGTGTAGGTGAACAATGTGGACTTTGCGAACATCATTCGGGAGGAGGCTGTGCTGTTTTTGCTAGATCTCCCAAGAGGAGAAGAAGTTACTATTCTGGCTCAGAAGAAAAAGGATGGTGGGTGATGGCATAATAAAGTACTGTGTTAGTAGTATAAACACACCAGATATCAAAAGCTGCACATTTAAGATGTTGCTGTAATCATCTCTTTTGTTTTCTGCTTTTTCACCAGTGTATCGGAGGATAGTGGAGTCGGACGTGGGTGACTCCTTCTACATTCGGACACATTTTGAGTATGAAAAAGAGTCACCGTATGGCCTGAGCTTTAACAAGGGCGAGGTGTTCCGTGTAGTAGACACTCTCTACAACGGCAAGTTAGGCTCCTGGCTCGCTATCCGTATTGGCAAGAACCATCAGGAAGTGGAAAGGGGCATCATCCCCAACAAGAATAGGTAAAAGAAGTTTCAGGTCACACCTTTAATACCTGTACAGCTTGTTCTGGCACTTAATGAATGGGAAAGGGTGGAGTCAGAATAATGAAAGCATTGTGCTTGATCTCAGAGGAGAAAGGAAAGATCTGAGTGCAGATGATTTCTATTTACTAATCTGTTTAATCTATGTATTTTGCACATTTGTCATTGTTATTATTTGTATTTCTCTACTTTTGTTTAAGAGAAATCTTCAGTTTTGTGTTATAGTCTTTTATATACTAGAGGTGTTTTTAAAGTAGGGTATATGTAATATATCCTGTGTGTCTGGTACGTGGTTTATAAGGATCTACTTACTGTGTGAGGTTTGCAAGGACGTTCTGAGGCCTGTGTGTCTGATAATATGTAGTATACTGTACATCATAGTCTAGCCAACAGCATTGTTTTATCAAGGCCTGTTTCAGCAGCCTTTAACAGGCTCAAGCAGTGTTTATACAGAGATTCCTCACTATCCTGCTGACAGAAAAGACAGAGCATGCATTTTTATCACATCCATTAAGCACTTTGAAATATATCCCAGCTCCTCGGCCAAGTTTACCCTCTCTCTCCTGGTAATCTTTCAAAACATGAAACTTTGAAATCACTCAGTCTTCAGTAATATTTAAAATAATATTATTTTAAAAAAACATACATCAAAGGAAGATCATTATTATTCAATACCATTCGGAATGAGATCTTCCCCCCGTAGGCCCAAGTCCTCTCTCACTTTGCCCCTTATCCCTGTGTGTGCTGGTTTCCAGTGATTTTCTGTGTAAAAAATATATTGACCTATTGGCCTGTGAAATTTTGCGAAACATATATGGCCTTTATCAAAAAATGTGTGCTTTGCAAATCTGTAATGGTGAAAAGTATGTCAGCTTTTTATACATACGACTTGTTATTTCACTGCAGAATATCGCATTAGTTTCAGTTGTACAGTATACTGTTTCTGTGATTATACTGGAGCATCACTGGAATGTCTTTATCACTATAACCTGTCATTATTTTGAGAAAATATCTGATGCTTAAAGTAATAAGATATCAAAATGCTGACTGTTATGCTGCTAACTGGAGACAAGCGTTTAGTTCACAGAAAAAAAATCATTGAGTTACACAATATTTTGGCTCTTTGTAATGTGAGCTGTAAATTACATTGTACTCGCTCTAAAGACAGTATTTCAGTTAGCCTTACAAAAGGCTTTTAAGCTGTGTAAAATTCCGTATTTATCACCAACATTTAAAAAAATGCTAGTGCCAGTGATGACAAAATGCCAGTGATTACAAATACTCTATCAGTTTGACAGCCATTTACAGTTCAGTACTGTACATTACAATTACAGTATATTACCATGTCTTTTTGCTCTAAACCATTATAACAGAATACTGAATAACTGTGTTTTCTAAAAGTGGCATAAATTATACTGAAGTGCTAACAGCTGGCCTTATTCTTACTTTCTCTGTACAGAGCTGAACAACTGTCCAGTGTACAGTACACCCTCCCCAAAACACCAGGAGGTGACAGAGCAGACTTCTGGAGATTCAGAGGATTGCGAAGTTCCAAGAGGAATTTGCGGAAGAGCAGGGAGGACCTGTCAGCCCAGCCAGTTCAGACCAAGTTCCCTGCCTATGAGAGGGTGGTGCTGAGGGAAGGTAAGAGTACAGAGGCCACGGCAGTCACATGAACTGGAGACTGCTGCATATCTTTTTAGAAATATTATAACAGTAATTTACAAAAATAGAATACAGATTTCAGCTTATCTAGAAGCTAGCATATCTAGAAGAAGTACAAGGTTGTCCCTGATGCTTGTGAGGTCGAGCTAACTGACCACATCTACAATTACTGATCACAATGTATTTTATGTGTACTGTAAGGAAGTATTGTCTTTGTGTTACATTATGCTAACCTTTGGTAATCTCCTTGTCATGGTCTTGTTGTTGTGCAGCTGGGTTCCTAAGGCCTGTGGTTATCTTTGGGCCAATAGCAGACGTGGCCAGAGAGAAATTGGCCAGGGAGGAGCCAGACATTTTTGAACTAGCAAGTAAGTAATAAAGTACCTGTCTCCCTCTGTTCTAACGTTCACGATTTGTGTAATGTGCTATTGTGTGTCTTACACTGATAGGCGACCATACTCTTAATTTATACATCACACCTCACCAAAGCTGAGGGCTTCTTAACTTCTCATCAAATATTCACATTAGTGGTCAGAATCTAATAGATGCTGAAATCACTGCCAGGTACATGATGAAAAGATATTCATTAAGCATCACTACTGTCTTTGACTCTCCCTTGCTCTGTTCCAACCAAGTTCCTTGACAAAATATTTTCCCACAGAGTTTCTTTTTACTGGATGGCATTCTGATTAACTCCAGAATACTATTAACACTTCTAGATAATCCCAATCCATTTTAGTTTGTCAGTTAATCAGGTTAGTCAAGCAGTGTCTGTTATTTTCCCCATTTATTTATAGCTCTTCTCTTCTACTTCTATCTTTTCACTCTTCCTCACTCCACGCAGATCTGTGCCCTCTTTCTCATTTCAGTCCTCATATGGTGAAATTGCAAGCTTCTTTAATGTGTGGTTTTTATGTTAACACTCAGTATTGAATTTGAATTACTTTGAGAGCACAAGCACACATGTCAGTGCAACCACACACATTCAGCACACACCCCCATAAAAACGTGATTCCATTCCTTGATGTTTATTTGCGCAACTACAGTGATGTTTGTGTAACTGTATTTTCTTTTCAGAAACACAGCAACAACAAGGAGGGGAAAGTATGTCACTTAGTGCATCAACTTTTATTTGTTTATTTGATTCAGTGAATGGCAGATAATCTATAAAATAGTGTCTGGTGGCTAGCTGCCTATTCTGTAGATGTTTAAACAATAGCCATTGTCTGGTTAATGCGTATGGGGAATAACACTTGATTTAACAGTCCAGTATATGCATCAGTGTGATAACTTCTCCTGTCCCTAGTTACAGAAGAGATGAGTAAATGTTCATTAAGTATACCTTCCTGCAAATGGAAATAATTTTATAATTAAATTCAGTGTTATTCCCCTCCTTAATGCAGGTTGCATCAGTGTTTCCCACTCATAGACTTTACTCAGGTGGGGCTTACGTATATTTGGTGACCTATCTTAGCATTTTTTTATTTTTACTCTTTTATCCATCTGAGAGAGCGACACCATCTGCTATTGATTAGCAAGTGGACAGCCTCCCCTCACTCTATCCCTCTTTGTTCTGCTATTGCGAGAAGGGTATAGTGAGAATCATACATGCTTTGCAGAGAAACTGAGAGAGAGATATGTTTTCTGGAAGATGCGGACACTGTGGTCATTTTAACATAGAGACCAGGTAAAGCAACCCGCCACAAGTAGAATCTAATTCATTGGGAAACACTGTTGCATCATATAGAATGACAACAGCAAAGCAGCATGATGAGCTGTGCAATTTAATATGCAGTGGAAAAGGAGATTTTTATAGTAAAATTTTACAAACCGTATCTACAGTTAAATGGAAAAGGCAAAAGTAATGAACTCTACAATAGCATTTACTTACTAGACTGGAATGTTGACTTCATTTTATTTACACATTTTTATGGATTTCTTCTTTTTTTCCCACAATTTACCCATAAATTACACCACATTAAAAATGTGAAGGCACATCAAAATGGCAGTTAATGCAAATTGACTGGAAGCTCTAATCCAAGGTCAAAGCTGACCAAGTTTTGAGGCTTTAAAATCAGTTGTTGACAGTCATTGAACTCATCCATATATTTTCTCAAACCATCAATTAATATGAAATAGTTTAACATCTCTGGAAATGTAAAAAGTGTTAACCATGTTTGTGGGGTGTTCATGCGTTAAAATATACCTGTGTGTATAACCCTGCATGTAGAGCAAACCTGGTTTCAAGTAAGTGCAGGACCAAAAATTAATTGGTATAAAATAATTTATCATTTGACTGCTCAAAATTAACACCACAGTTAAAAGTGGGCTATTGTGATACTATTCACAACTTAAGAGTCAGATTTTCTACAGATCTGTCAGTAGTGTTTTTGTGTCTGTCCCAGTTTTCATAATGCGGTGATGGAAGGTAAAGCCCATAAGTGTCAACATTTGAACGGATCGATGTCCGAGTCACTACCAAAAATGCCTACCTAAAATTTAGGAAAACAGGGACAACACTGAATCACAACATTTACTCTTTGATATTGCTGCATATGCTTGAACCTCTGCATGCATGGCTGTTTTTATATGCTCTTTATGAAACATCTTAATATAACTATGACTAGTGTTTGCAGATCATAGATCCTGTTAGGATATTAGAAATTAAGCCAGGCCCAGTTTGACTCATTTCCATACTGAACATCCTGGTGAGATGACTGCCCTTGTTTGAACCTTGTGTTTCTAGGCAGGAAACCATTGCTTATCTTTGTTTGAATCAAAAACCCCTCTACACATCCTTGCTTAAATCCCTGAGGCTTACAATGACACTTTATTCTCATTAAACCCAAATGTCGCTCTTGTACGTGCATATTTCATGTCAGTGTTTCTCACGTAACACATTTCCTGCACCATGATTTATACTGTTACATGCAGTTGCACGCACACATTGATTATACACTGAATTTCATTTGCCTAAATCTACCCAAATTACCTAATGACTATTGCATGGATTGGCTGCTGTTCTCATTTTTCTAGCTCTTTTCATAAACGTACACTTGTCTTCTCCTGTATGGAGATTATTATTCTGTATTTAAATGCTCTATTTATGGGAGTTGACAACTGCACGCTAATAGGATGTCTAATTGGTGTGCAGCGTGTTTATTGTTGTTTTTCTCTGCTGATGTAATGCAGTAACTCTGTACATTTGTCTTCCTTAGAGAGCGAACCCAGGGATGCAGGAACCGATCAGAAAAGCTCCGGCATCATTCGCCTGCACACCATTAAACAGATCATTGACCGAGTGAGTGAATCTAGATATACACACACACACTCATATAAAATAACACAAGTACAAAAGAAAGCGATATAAACATCTTTTGGCAGATTTGTTATGGTAATGAAAAGATGGCAGTGAGCCACAATAATATTCACAACTCACTGCTGCCCTCTGGTGTACCTCGCTCTTTAATACTATTTGGTGCTTGAAGCTCAGCAAAGTTGAGAATTTTATTATGGCAGGTTCACTTGTGCAACCTCAAGGGTACCTGATCTGCTGCACACAATATGTGAAAAAAATCATCAAGCTGTTGGTCAGACAGTGCTTTTAATATCCCTGAGCTAAAAAAATAAACACATTTACAACACATTTATGTTTTTGTTCATGTTTTCTCTCTGTGTATAAAGGACAAGCATGCAGTGCTGGACATCACCCCCAATGCAGTGGACCGTCTGAATTACGCTCAGTGGTATCCGATTGTGGTGTTTCTAAACCCAGACACCAAGCAAGGCGTCAAGAACATGAGGACCCGCCTCTGCCCTGAGTCTAGGAAGAGCGCCAGGAAGCTCTACGATCGAGCCCTCAAATTAAGAAAGAACAACCACCACCTCTTCACCAGTGAGTCCAGTGTGAGGGAGGGAGGAATAGATGGGTGATCCACAGGGAGGGAGAACGGGATGGTTTGAATGGGAGAGATCCCACGAGCGCACATTTCACAGGCAGTTGACAATTGAGTGTCGCAGTGTTTGAGACTGTGGCCACATTGCACTTGTTGTGCCTGGCCCTGATCTGTCAGACTCCTTATATAAAAGCTTGTTCAGCACTGACCGTCACACAAGAGCACCCCCAGGCCCCTTTCTCAGCGGGCACTCTTCCTGTCAAGGGATGTGGTGTCACTATGCTTTAGGAGCATCTGTTGGAGATAAAGATATCTGAGAGGTGCTTGAGAGTATTCACATTTAAAGCATGGGAGGGATGCCATGATTGGTTTACACACTACATAAACATATGATACTTAGGAACATGGCTTTTACACACACTTGAGCGGCACAGAAATTTTTAACTGGGTTCCAAATGGGGAAATTGCCAGATTCGTCACTTAGAAATGACTCGGGAGTCCTTTGCAAACACGATGTCAATTTTGTCAAAGTGGCAGAGCATTTTTGGATTAGAGTGCATGTCTAAAATGAACTTTTAATTATGATGCTATGGTTGTACATAATTGCTGAGTGAATAATTGTCAGTACTCATTTAATTGGAGAGGTGTTTTTTTTTTTTAATTCTCCTTTGCTCCCCCCTCTTTGTGTATTCAGCAACCATTAACTTGAACAGCATGAATGATGGTTGGTTTGGAGCACTGAAAGAGATAATCCAGCAGCAGCAGAACCAACTGGTGTGGGTTTCAGAGGGCAAGGTAAGACACACACACACACAAACAAACATTTAGATAGACAGATATAGTGTTTTATTTATCCCAAAGGACAATTGCAGACTGAAATTGAACTTTTCTTGCTCCCTCTCACACTGTATTCTTTTTTTCCTAGGCTGATGGGGCAGCTGAGGATGACCTGGACATCCACGACGACCGTCTGTCCTACTTGTCGGCACCAGGCAGTGAGTATTCCATGTACAGCACCGACAGCCGCCACACCTCCGACTATGAGGACACGGACACAGAGGGTGGCGCCTACACCGACCAGGAGCTGGACGAAACACTGAATGACGATGTGGGTCCACCAGCGGAGCCTGCCATCACCCGCTCCTCTGAGCCTGTTCGTGAAGACCCGCCTGTCATCCAGGAGCCCCCAGGCTACGCTGGTTACCAGCACACAGTGCAGCCGGACCCCTTGAACCGCATCGACCCGGCTGGGTTCAAGGCACCAGTGCCGCAGCAGGTAGCGTTTCTGAGAGCTGTACGTCTCCCCTGTTGTCTGGAGGACGTGGTGTGCGTTAGAAGGGTTTTCTGGAGGCGCTATTGAAGGCTCTCTTTTATTTTTACAGTTATTCTCTCTATCTACAAAACAATATCAGTGGGAAAGTGAAAACTTTTGTGGTCAGGTATTTATCGCAGTATATAAATATTATATATATATATATATATATATAATCTATATTTATTATATTTATTTAATCTATTTGCCTCTAAATGTTTGTTGATTGATATTTGTGAGCGTGTGTTTTTTATTTTTGAAAAAGAAAAGAACTTGATAAGTTTTACTGTTACTCTTGAACTCTGTATTACAATAAGCTGTTTTAACAGTGTTACTGTTGCTGATGTCACTGGGAAAAGAAACTAATGTTTGTCCAAGTGTCTGTACCAGTACTCACCTATGTGCACTTCCTACCTTTGTTTAACCTGTGATTGAGACTGTGACAATATGACACCAGAAAGTATTATGTGCATGCTGGGAATGCCCGTGTTAAACCAGTGTAATTGTGAACTGTGTTTATCAATACTCGATTGGCCGTTGTGATACCCAAATCCAAACATTTGTCATCTCATGATGTGTTAATGAACATAAAAAGGGGAAAAAAACCAAATTATTGTATTGTAACCGTAGAATTAAAATCACAGTAGTATTCTCTAACAGTGAAAACTTGTCCTGCTGCTAATTCCTAACCCTCATACGGCATTGGTTGATCTACTGCTACTGTTAAATGTGGAGTCGGGTTATTGGCTGTTTGTGTCAGTGTAAAATGTAGGGCCAAGTGAGGAGCAGACGGATGTAGAGGGGCTTTGAAGGTAGTAGCACTTGTTAGTACTGCACCGTAGTGTGTCAGCGCGTGTTATTAAACATTTCTGAACCACTTCACAGAAAGCAGAGGCCGCTGCCATCCCTAGCATCCCCCAGCAGCCTGAGCCCTTGGCTGAGACAATGCCCCCTGCTGTCGACGTTACTGTAAAAACTGTAGGTGGTCTGAGCCTTGACGAGGCTCCTCCAGCTCCCCACAGCGAGCCAAGCCCCAACCCAGAGGCTGGCTCACTTACGAGGCCCACCCCTGAGCTAGCCCGTCAGAGTGCCACACCAGAACCTCTACAGTCTGGACTGGCCAGTTCTGAACCAAAGGTATCCATCTGACCGTCTCTGGATGCTCCGTGACCCGGCCCAGCTCAGCTCAGCTCGGTCTGACCTGGCTGACCTACTGTGCTGCTGCTGCTGCTTCCTGTCTACCTACCTACCTCCTGCTGCCACGCTTCTCTCTCTCTCCTTCCGCCCTGCATGTGTGCTGACCACAGTGCTGCCCAGAAGAGACAGAGATGTGTGCGTGTGGGCATTATTGTGTGTGCGAGAGTGTGTATGTGTGTGCACGTGCCAGAGTACGAGCAAACGCTTGTAAACAACAGTGGGTTCGAAGGTGATGGCTGCGCTGATATGCCTACATGTAGAAGAGCAGTGGAAATCCTGCAGCTCTCACTGTTGCTTATCCTCTTTGCATGGCTGCAACATGTTTGCCTCGTTCTCTGTTAACCACTAGAATTAGATCTGTTTGTGCTGTATTGATCAGTCAGATTGAATGGATCCTTTCCTTGTAAAAGTAGCCAATAATCTTCCAACCATTTAATTTATGCTTTGAAATATATCATGTAATAAATATAGCCATGGCCAAGTGACAAAGATTTGGATGGATAATTAATGGTTACTTCTTAAATATGAGGATTTAAATATGTTTTTTTTACAATGGGTATGTGCTTGTAATGTTGAAAATTATTGTGGATGTTTAAGTTGCCTTTATAATTGCATCAAGACAGTGGGTGACATTTTCCCTTGTGAATGCAGCAGCGAACATGTAATGTGTGATGCAACTGCAGCTTATTAGTCAAATTATTGATTGATCCTCTATAAGTAGTTTTCTGTCTATATTAGATTTTCATATTTTGTCAGTAAAGACAAAGAAACCCAAAGGAGTTGGAAATGGAACCCATTGTTTTGTTGTACCTTTTTTTAACAACTTTGTTATTCTTTGTTTATTTAATTTCAGTGTTTAATTTGGAATTGCAGTGGTACATTGTGATGTTTCTAAGCTGCAATGAGTGTTTGACTGTGCTACAATTTCTATTTAATCTAAAATATCTGACCAGTAACCCCTCCCTCTCAGTTTCTCTATTTCAGGTCTTTCCCTTCTCATTTTCCCCTTCGGCTATTCATTTCACAGACTTGTTTTAATATTCTCCTTTTCTCATCCTTTAACTGCCTTTTTGTATGTCCAGTTTTTTATATCACACATTTTGTATCTAGTTAGTTAGTTAGTGGATCCTGTGCAATTGCTAACCTTTTCCTTTCTTGTGTATTTGTCCGGTAGATGTTTCAAAAGGATCCATACAACTCAGACAACACAGGGAGAATGGGTCACAGCATGAAGCCTGTGACTTACAACCCTCAGCAGGGATATCACCCTGACCAGCAGCCATACAGAGATTACGACCACCCACCCAGTCGGTATGATGTCAGCAGCAGCGGAGTCAGCAGTGGGGGTGGTTACCCAGAACCAAAGTACCGTAACTATGACTCTAACCCACCCTACGAGAACAGCGTGCCTCACTACGACCAGCAACAGTGGAACCCCTACAGCCAGCCGCTCTCTACTGCCAACTCCCAGAGCTTCGACCCCCGTTTGCCGTACAGCGACGGCCCTGACTCCCAGTACACCCCTCCTCTCCGCTACGACGAGCCCCCACCTCCGCAGGGATTTGACGGACGGCCTCGCTACGGTAAACCGACAGGTCCTCCACCTGTCCGTTATGATGATCCTCCACCTCCTGCCCCGGGGCCTGACCTGCACTATGACCAGGATTCTCACCTGAATACCTACCCCGCTGCTGCCCGCTCCCCAGACCCTGCTGCGCAGCGGCCTGCCTATAACCAGGGACCAACAAAAGGCTACAAACCTCAGCAGTATGACCCCGTTCCTGTGAACTCTGAAACCAGCCCCACACCTCTTCCCAAAGCAGAAGCTCCTTCACCTTCCGCTGTGGACACTCCAAAACCTGCACTTGCAAGAGATGAGCAACAGGACGATGACCCCGCTATGCGGCCCCAGTCAGTCCTGACGAGGGTCAAGATGTTTGAGAACAAACGCTCTGTGTCCATGGACCGAGCCAGAGATACAGGGGATTCATCTGGGAACAGGGTAAAGTGTTTAGCTTTGTACATATTTAAAATTCATGCTTATGCAGTAAGAGTGCTTACTAGTGACGAGTGTACTGGTGAAATGGGCACATGAGACATGAACATTCATAATTTTTTCTCTTACCGATAAGGTTCAATGCTTTTACTTCTACAGGCAGCTGATTTACCCTTGAAGGCAGGTGGAGTAATCCCTAAAGCAAACTCTCTGAGTAACCTGGATCAAGAGAAGACCTTTAGGTAAGCCCATGCTTATGCTGCTGTTATTGTGTTTTCACTCACCCTGGTTTTTCAGAGCAATATAGGAAATAAATTGCATAGTTAGTCTCTTTAGTTTTCACATCATTGACCAGTATGCTCAGCCACCTTTATTTTGGGCATTTGTCTTTGTAAATTTTTCTTCTCCTCGTCTGCTCTCACCATCTCCACCTCTCATTTTACTTACTTTACTTTTTTATGACACCAACCCAGAGCCCCAGAGCCACAGAAGCCTCAGTCCAAGGTAGCTGATGATATTGTGCGCTCCAACCATTATGACCCTGATGAGGATGAGGACTACTACAGGAAACAGCTGTCTTACTTTGACCGGCTCCAAGCTGGCCCCAACAAACCCCAGCCACAAGCACAAACAAGCCACAACTACCCCAGGTCATTTTCACTCATCCACATCCCCTCAAGTATTCTGAATACAATGCTTTTTCCTCTTAGATCAGAGAGATTAAGGTGTCTTTTTCAAAATTTCTCTGAAATAATTTTAACATCCTTTAAAATTTTTATATTTATGTCTTGGTCATATCTACTGTGTGGTCATACCAAGTTGATGGTTTTGGTCTTATGATATAGGACAGAGTCAGTGGAGAAACCAAGTCCAGTGGAGAAAAAATATGAACCTATTCCTCAGGTGATACCATCTCAGCCACCAGCCACACTGCCCAAACCCTCACCTGAAGGTAAATCTTATTCAATTTTCTCAAGGGAAAAACAGTCAGGATATTGATTTGTTTTGTCTACTGAGACGCTGCCTGCTGTGTATGCCAAAATGTACATTATTTCATACAAATGAAAACATACAACTACAACTCAGAGACACACACTGTAAAGCTCTATGGTTGACCCTCATGACTTTTCCACAGCCAAGCCTGCTGCCCGAGAGGACACTGTGCAGACCAACTTCCTGCCTCACAAGAGTTTCCCAGAAAAGTCTCCTGTTAATGGCACTAGTGAGCAGCCTCCAAAAACAGTCACTAGCACCGGGGCTCCACCAGCATCCAGCTACAACCGCTACGTGCCCAAGCCCTACACCACCTCTGCCAGGCCTTTTGCACGCATGTTCGACAGTCCTAAGTTCAACCACAACCTTCTGCCCAATGACAAGCCAGAGATTGCTCCAAAGGTAAGCAGATTGTGGCCAGTGATTATTTTACAGCATTAAAGAGGGTCAAATATATAATGGTGCAAGGTGGGCCACACTGTTGAAATCCATGTTGAATTCCACCTAAATTGAAATCAGATAAACAGGTGGCATGGTTTATAATGCCATAAGTGTGACTTTTGTCATTCTATATTACTGAGAACAGATTGATCTGAAACAGCTGTTACAGTATTGTTTATAACTCTTGACCCCCTTGTGTTTGGAACAGGGCCAGAGCTCCAGCCCAGTGAAGCCTCAGATACCTCCACAGCCCCAGAACACAGACCATGACAGTGGCCTGGACACTTTCACACGCACTATGGACCACCGCTCCAAATACCAGCACAACAACATCAACGCTGTGCCCAAGGCCATCCCTGTGAGGTAACAAGCTCAGTCTGATTACAGATTAAATCGAAAGTATTTAGTTGAATGTGTGAGCTTGACAGTAAAGGTATCTGTCTCCCAGCCCCAGTGCCCTGGATGATGAAGATGATGAAGATGAGGGCCACACAGTGGTTGCAACAGCTCGGGGTATCTTCAACTGTAACGGTGGCGTCCTGAGCTCCATCGAGACAGGTGTCAGCATAATAATCCCACAAGGTGCCATCCCTGATGGCGTGGAGCAGGAGATCTACTTCAAGGTCTGCCGAGACAACAGCATCCTGCCACCACTCGACAAGGAGAAAGGTGACTTTTCAAAGATGGAGGGATGAAGCAGCCAGGGGGTTTCCTTTATTCACATCTAAATTATTTAATTCTTTATGAAGCCAGTTGTCCAGTTGTATTTTAGCTTTAGTTATTTAAATTTAACTGTTCTTGTGGTCCTTTAGGGAGATGTGCTGAATATAAAGTAGGACTGTGCCGAAATTTGATTAACTATCGACCTGTGAAGCGTTAGTCACCAGTTTTGAATGTCTCTGTCGACTATGAGGTTATTTGAATTTAAGTAACACAAAACCAGCCTACGAGAACTGTAGAGAAAATTGCATTCGAGATCTGTTTGTGTTTGTAATTGTAATCATTCTGAGTTTGTAACCATGCTCTTTGTGTGCGTTTACAGGAGAGACTCTGCTCAGCCCCCTGGTGATGTGTGGACCTCATGGCCTCAAGTTTTTGAAGCCTGTGGAGCTACGCTTACCTCACTGTGCGTCAATGACCCCTGATGGTTGGTCTTTTGCTCTAAAATCCTCCGACTCCTCGTCGGGTATGCTGTGCTCTCTCTGTTCTTCCGGGGTCGTTTGGGCTGGCTGTGTGACGATTTGAGGGTTGTGGGTCATTGTTTAATGAGATTTTACCCCTAGTTTTGGTTCTCCTCTTATTCAAAAATCACTTTGAAAAATTTGAAAAACTATATAATTTATTCATTTTCACAAAGACTGAGAATCAATTTAGGGGGGAAATCTGTCTTTTTCATACTTATGGCTTTGGGTTGATTGATTTTCATAATTGACACTAGTTAACTCACCCACACAATCTCTCATTTGCTGTATCACTGGTTTTCATTATGTGGTGTTTATTAATTTTACATGCCGTATTCCTCCCTTGGTTTTCACCTCTGAGTCACCTTAACAAGTTTCTCTTATTTCCTTTAACATGCATGCACCAGATGCTTGGCTGTACTATAATTTAATTTCATCGGGTAGAGTTATTGCATGCTATTTGCTAAAAGTGATTTTCTCACATAGCCACCCAAATCCTGACCTGAAGAACAGCTTATACAGATCTTCTGGAAACTGGGACACTGTCATAACCAATGATACCCGTCATTATCCTCCAAAAAAAACTGAGAAGTTACACAAAGACATTTTGTTACCAAGTCAAAATATAGCTATCTAAATTTAGCTTCCTTCATCCAAAAGTTCTTATTTCAAGGTAGCTTTCAGGTTGCAAGAAAACAGGTTTTCTTGCCAAATAGTTTTTTCAGACTTGCCTCAGTTCGTTTGCAAAAAGGAGGGGGGGCAGAAGTGTGTGAAGGCATAAACATATGAAATTCATATTTATATTAAGCATTGGTCAGTAATTTATTCAGGACAGAAATTAAATAAGGAGATAATGCTGCACATGCATTGTACTAATGGAGATGAAAACTAGGATCATTATTTAATGTATAAGGCAAACAAACTGACATTTCAACAAGACCATGGGCTCATATACAACTCAGACGTCTGCAAAGAAAGAAACAGAAGAACAGAGCTGAAGTAACAAATGCTTCCTTTCACTTTTCTTAATACCATCGCTCTCATGCCCTGTCTTCAAAAACAGTGGTAATTTTGGCAGTGGTCAGGATTAGCTGTTAATTAGCCTCATTTTAAGGATGAGACTTGGAGGGCTAAATGAAATGTCCGCCCGCTCCGTTGTCCTGCTGAATTGTGGGAGGATTATCAGGCTGCGTCGTAATCCTCTTATTGAAAAGCAAGGCCACTGTCCGGCCTCCTCCTATCTTCTTCTGTGGATTTCTTTTCACTTTGATTCCCTGCTTCTCCTTTTTCCTCCTATACAACTCTCTGCATTCTGCTGCCTCTCCTCTCTGTGTACTGTGTTATTCTGTGGATCACTGTGTTAACTTATAGCTCTGTACAAAACAAATACTGACATTCTGTTAATGTAGAATCAAGTTTGGTTTGAAAACCGCATGAAACTACTAAAATGTTAAACATCCATTCATATAAACCACAGTATAATAGCAAATTATACAGTATGTTATCTGAAAGTCACAGGTAGAGTTTTTGACCACTAATGGCACAATGGAGCTTTTTCTCCATGAATATGTCCATACACAAGCATTCATTGAGCAATCTGCTGATAAAGACCACAAAATATGTCTGAAAGCCCTGGAATACTTCAAGTAAATTATAATTGAAATGTTTTCCTATTGTCTTATATTTTATAGACAAAACAATAAATGGAGAAATTAATAATATAGCAGTAATTGTTAGTTGCAGCTAGGATACACAACATTTTGTTTTGAGTTTTAACACAGATGTCAACATTTGTTGCACAGTCTAAAGGTCCCTTTTAAGGAAAGAATTTGAAGGTGGGCGGCCAATGGTTGTTTTGAGATTATCTAGAGTCTACATCAGCAGCTAGCTCAAGTACAGGCCAACGAGTTTGTCAGAAACAAGTGTTGTTTTGTGACTGGTCCAGAAAGGAAACAAAGTCTGTTTAATATTTGGGCCTCACACTTTGACTTCATTTATAACCCGTTTTAACCCATAAGAACCCAGACCCATTTTTCCTTAAAGGAAAATTATGTGGGATATACCACAGACCAAGTGGACCA
>JBBMJY010000001.1:18324891-18357228 GCA_037833715.1 Toxotes lorentzi
AAAAAAGGTTTTCTGACACAAAACCAAAGTTTGCTTCTTGGAAATTTGGGGCAAGCTGTGAAGGGGGTTTTGTTGTTGGGTTTTGCGAAGGGGGGGTCAGAAAAGTTCACAAGGAAAAAAAAAAAAAAAAAAAAAAAAAAAAAAAAAAGAACAGCAGAAACCCCCAAAACACATGATTAGCATTTCATTATGCCTGGCTCTGGGTTCATTTCTCCTTCCTTTTTGGCATTGTAATGAAGAATGTGTACAAGAATATGCATGCACCCACACACAAATCTGACACATTCTATGAGCTCTGAGCTCCTCTTAATCAAATGCAGCAAAGAAAATGACTGGCTTCAGATAAAAACCATGAACAGATGACTGATGGTGTAACAGCAAGGGACAGAGACATTAGAAGAGGGAGAAAATAGGAGGAAGAGATGAGACGAGTAAATATGGGGGTGGGGACTGGGGAAAGAAAAAAAAAACACCACGGTAGTAACCATAGAAATAGATTCTCTTCCCCAATCTGAGCTCTCATCCTTTTCCCTGTCTAATCTGCTCACGCTTTTTCTTCCCTTTCTGTTGCTGCTGCTGTCATGATCCGCAGTCTCCAGCACCATTAACCTGCTAGAACACTGCCATGGGGCTACAGAAATGAAACCTATCCTCTTGCATTATTATCATCAGAGGTTAAGAAGCCAAACACCATTAGGGATAATTACAGCCCCAAATCCCATACTATAAAAGTCAGGAGCCCATTAAGCCGCACAGTAACAGAGAAAGCACAATAACAGCAGCGAAGGCTGGAATGTGTCTATGTGTGGGGTTCCACCTCTCAGCAAGCCTCATTGACACACTCAGCCGCATACCAATCAGCGCCGATGGCAAGATAACGCCAGCTCACATCCTCTGGTCCATTCATTTGATCTATCTATGCATCGGATTCACTATGTGTGATCCCAACGCACAAAAACAAGAAGCAGTAGGAGAGAGCACCAGAGAAGAGGGGGATCCCTCCCCTCGCTCATTCCTTGTCTGACACAGCATATGGCCAAACCCATTTCAGTGCCAACAGGCACAACACTAATGACAGGGACACCACACCAACTGCCCAGGGCACCGCACTAGGTCACCTGAAACAAGGCTACCTGGAATTTGTTGCCATGGTAATGAGGAGTCTAATGGCAGAACAGCAGGAAAGGGTATCACAGGGTCTTTAACCAACAAAGGTGTGCTAGAGAGGTGTATGCTGGAGGTCTCTGCGTTGACTACAGAAAAAAAAAAAGGGGGGGGGGTCGTCTGTGGGGAAAAAAAAGCCAAACAATGCCTTGTAAACAGGTAGCACTTACTCAGTTTTGGCCAATGCTGTCAATGCTCTGCTGAAGAACCAGCCTAGAAAGGGCAGATCCTGGCCCTGGAAGGCCGCTGGCTGAGCTCCTCGCTGGGCTGCTGAGGCTGGCCGGGGGGCTGCCTGCTCCGGCTCCTCAAAATTAGAGGTGTCATCTTCAGTGTGCAACGCAGGAACGAAAGGCGGGAGAACTGCAGGAGAAAAGGATCAGAGGAGGGAGTGAAAGAGGGCAAGGGAAAAAAACAAAAAACAAAGGAGGCAGCTATGAACAAGGTAGTAAAAAAATGTAAAGGATAAAAAGAAAATACAACAAGGAGAAAGGGGAGAGAAAGGAAGGGAGGAGGTACAGAGCAGAGTGGTGGGAGCCTAGAGTGCGGTAAGTCGCGCGTTGATGCACATGCTGCCTCTTGGTCGGTCGGTCCCTCCCTCCCTCCCTCTCATACACACATGCTCACTCCCTCTCCCTCACTGCAGCAGAGCAAGCTAATCAGCTGGAGCCAAAGCTGAAACACAGTTTTATCTGTGCCCAATTATCAATAAACCAGGGCTGTAGTTTCAATACATGACTGTGTGTGATCCTTTTCTTTATGCTGCATTTGAGAATTATAACTCAACAAATATCAACCAGTAAATCAGTTAATATTAAGAAACATCTGTAAACATTTTCAACACACACACAGACATTAAAAGAGGCAAAAAAGATTCTGTGTCATAGTCAAACAATGATCATGTGCTTCTCAGAAAATAAATTGATTCATTAATATTCAGCGATGATGGGGATATTATAACTGGTAAACAGCTCAGAGGAAATGGCAGGCATAGCAAGGTTTCATAATCGCTTCACAATCACAAAAAGGAGGGTCTATTCTTTTAAAAATAGGGTTTCTGCAAAGAAAAATAAACACTCGTCACCCCTGCAGCTACATGTGTGAATTACAGAACTACTGTAGTGCTGCGGCTCTTTAATGTGACCATGCCTCACTGAAAATGTCCATTAATGTGAATGTTACGAGTGTGTTTTCCCACAGCTGGTCAGGTGAAAATGTCAAACTCTTTGTCATTGAGTGCAGTCTCAGGTCTGATGGCAACAATAACGTTCAACAAACACACATGTATTTCCGCCACAGAGAGCTTGTCTGGTGTCGCTAGCATAAATGATTTTGTGCTGCGTCTGTCGAGAAGCAGATGAGTTGCAGTTCTTTACTCCGTCTGTGTCGCTTCTTCTCTCTGCCTCCCTCCCATTCTCCTCCTCAGGAAAGAATTGGCTTACTGCCAACGGCGCACAGAATCTCATTATTTTACTACCGACAACACCACTGGCAGCGCAATCACTGTTTGTTGTCTATGTGCAACCACACACACACACACACACACACAATACACTTATTTATATAATAAACAACATTAGTGTTTGACAACTAGTCCTACATCATCTGTCCAGTAACGTGATTACAGCGACATTGTGTCATTTCAAGCCAAATTGAGCATTTTTACTGGACAGACAGGAGAACAGAGTCTCCAGGGGGAGGTATCTCCTCACCGTGTCTTAAGTTGTTCCAGTCTACACTGGAGAAGAAAGAGTGACAGCGGAGTCCCTGGAAACCCAGGCGCTCTTTGGCTCCACACAGCAAGCTCCGCACCAGGTCTACAAACTGCTTACTGGCCTGCGGCTCCCCCGGAAATTTTAGAAATCGCTGTAAGCAAACGACATGGACAAGGATTCATTACATAATAAAGGGACTGATGAGACTGCATATTTTCCCTGAGTATGTCTGGAATGCTAAGCAGGCAATTTATTTTTCCAATCGTCTGGAATTATATGTGGCAGAAAATAACTGATCAGATACTACTAATGATCAATATCAGTAGCAGTCAAGATGACAGTTTACGTACCTGGAAGTTGAGGATGTTGTGAATGGTCTTGGTAGAAGTGCCATCAGAAAATGGTGACCTGGCATAGATCATCTCATAGGCTATGACCCCAAGGGACCACCAATCACACTCAACGCCGTAGGTGCTGTGAGAGCCCCCATTCATTGCTGTCAGGACCTCAGGGGAGAGGAAGTCCTGGGTCCCAACAGGCACTGTGGGAGATGCCACCTGGAAACGCATTGATAAAACACAATGATGTCACTGTGAAGGATACTGAAGTTAATACACAGAGCCAACTCTGTAATCTACTTACTGTTTTGTTAGCAGTCAGCCTGGCAGCTGATCCAAAGTCTGCCAGCTTAATGTGACCAGTCCGATCGATGAGAACGTTCTCTGGTTTGACATCTCTGCGAGCGGATAGTTTAGAGGAGATGTGATACTGCTTTTATAGAGCTGTTTGTTGCCTGAGTACAGTAATATGTCTACCGCTCTGATGATAATGGAATACATTTATAAAGTCCTGCAATGTTTTTGTATTACACAGCATCACAGTCAGCACTCTAGGTTAAATTATAATGCTACATTTCTCACGTCCAGTTAACGTTTTCTTGAATTGTGTGCATTCAGCTTTCCAGTGAAAACAAATCAGTTAGTGAGAATCTAAGAAAAGGACAAAACTACAGAAGCCTCCAATGGCCTTTACACAAACGTTTGCTGAATTCAGTAGCCGATGTCTTACCTGTGGACATAGCCCAGCTGGTGGACAGCATGAATGGCTTCTACCAGTTCAGCTAAATAGAACTGAGCCATGGATTCATCAAACTGATCCTCGTATCGGTTTAGTAGGGACATCAAGTCTCCGCCTGGCAAGTACTCCATCGCCTGAAGACATATTTATAATGAGACATGTTGAAGTGTTTGCCATTAATAAGTGGTAGCATTAAAGGTATGACCAGAACTTGGAATTGGAATGAATGTGCATTTGAATAGGATTAAAATGGATTACACACTGCTGAAACATTTCTGAGTGCCTATAAATAGGGCTATATTTAGAAAGAAAAATGAACCAACAAGTGTAAGACATGTGTTTGAGCTTACATCAAAGCTCTCTTTAGCTTAAGCTAATAGGGTGGTTCTCCTCATTATAGATTCAGTTATGTAACACCAGAGACTATTGCAGATTTATCTGTGATACTGCAGTCAAAGGACTGGTCTCCCATAGCTAAAAATACACCAACAATAACTGCAAGGTCCCTGTATTGCTGGTGTGTATGTGATCTCAGGCTACAAGCAGACATGTTTTCAGCAACATGTCACAACAAAAAAAACACGTTTCATCTTAAGGTATTTTATTTTTAAACTTTGCGAGGACAAATTAACAAATCAACCTTGGCTATGTTTGACTCAAATCCTGCTTTCTACTGTCTGCATCCTGAGGTGAAAGGCACTGGTCAGGCTGATTTGAGCTATATGGTGGCAGTCATACAGCCATAACGGGCGAGAGCCCCTGGTGCATGAATGGTCGGCGAGTCTGAATGAACGGGAGCATTCTCCAGTGTTACCTAGCAACAGGGAGACTGGGTGCCTCTCTGACACACGGATAAAGATGGATGCTTTGTATTTTCCTCCATGCTCAGTTAGGGAGCAGGGTGAGACAGAAGGGGAGTGAAAAGAGAGGATGAGGAAGAATGGAGAAAGACATGCAGGGGGCATGAAGGAAGGTATAAGGAGAGGGGGGATGAAAGAAAAGCAAAGGGCAGTATGCCGTACAAGGCTTTGCTAGGCAGGAAATGCTTTTCCTACATCCTATGCCAGTCTAATGGATCAACAGAGAAAATATGGATTCTTTGTGAGGTTAAGAGCCATCATGATGATTACACGGCACGCTCTATGTGAAGAGAAAACTGACACAACTTCATGTCTGAAGATTAGGCTATTAGACAGACACTAACATTTTTGGGAAAAAATGCCTGGTCACCTCCTTATGTCAAAGTCAAATGAGAAGATAATGTATTCATTATAGATATCTGCATTAAGTACAGAGGTGTTTTACCCACACGTGAAACACTGGAGGCTTTGGGAAACTGTTAGCTCAGCCGAGTTGTTGTTTTTTTTTTTTAATAGATGTGGTTTCTGGAATGTGACACTATGATTTAAGTAGCAGTTAGCTACTAAAATCAGAGTTTGTGAACAGTAACACTTAGGCCCAAAGACTGCCCAACAGCAAATCAGAGGTTCCTGTCCAGTGGAGGTACCAGTGTTGATTAATGTCATTAATATGAACAAAATCCTGAAGACTCTTGAATGTACTGGCAGCAAATTACTATAATTTTTTCCCTTTTGAAGGAGGCTAACTATTTTACCCCCTTCTTCAAAGTATTTCTTCCCTGAACAAGTTGTTCCTTTCATTGCTCATTTCAGATCCCTTCCTGTAGCAGCTCATGTACTATTCTGACTGATCCCACTGTTTTATTAGTCACATTCTGGAAACCACAGATGTGAGAGAAATTTTTTAAAATGACACTTTACAGCACAGCTTTCTACATAGCTTTATAGCTTTATATACAAATAAAAAAAGCTATATTGCACTTTGTGAATAACACATGAAGAAATATAAACAACACATTTTAGGATCAGGTAAGTTAGATACATTGGAGCTGTTTTTCTTTAACTATATCTGAACTCAGTAACTACAATTTTGGAGTTGTCGGAAGATGTTTTGTTTTTTTTCACTTTTGAAGAAGACCAGCCGTTTACCCCTGTCTCTAATTTAGTTTAAGGCTATGAATATATTCAAACACATAAAAATGCAGTTAAAACAGTGTCTTTTGTAAACAAGGCAAGGAACCACAGTGGTATTAAAGCTGTATCTCACTTAGTATACTTAAATAAAGAAGCTACCCCCAGGCCTATACTCTGGCACAAAGCCTGCCCTGTACTAGGCAGTGCTATTACATATATCACTTCATCCAGCTGGCACTACATGTTAATTACCTGCCTCCATTATAAAACACTAGTTTAACTAGGAAAAAAAACAATTTCAGTCCATCCTCAAGATCAGAAAAAAAACTGCAGTCTTACCAGGTAGACGTGTTCTTTATCCTGGAAGGCACAGAAAAGCTGTGGGATCCAGGGACTGCTGTTCAGAGCCAGGATCCTCCGCTCTTCTTCATGAAAAACCACCTGAGAGGAATTGAAAAGGTATGCAATCAGCATATATACATGCAGGTATATACATCAAAGACATGCAACAGCAGCAGTGTACCACCCACATAAATTCTTTGGCCTAAAACATTGAGAAGGAAACACGTTTAGGGCTTCAGTGGTGTTTAAATGTGATCCATCATTTCAGCATTTTATTCAGTCAAAATGAAATTAGGTGTCATTTAAAATTATGCAAAGTAGTCACAGGTGGCATGAGCAAAACACTTCTTGTTCATACAAGTTGTTCATTGTATTGCTCACTTCAGATCTCTTCCTGTCACAGCTCATGTACTATTCTGACTGAGATCTGTTCTATTAGTCACATGCCAGAGAGCACAGCTGTGAAATAATGTACCCAGATTCTGTTTTGATGCACTCAACCTTACAGCACCCCCCAGTGGGCCCTTTTCAGATTGCAACTTTGAAACACAAAATAGATATATACACAGTACAATGCTTGCAAAGACAGTGGAAAAAATGAAAACCAAAACACTTAGGTAAAACGTTCTTAGTCCCACAGATATACTACTTTGGAAATGAATGCAAGTATAATAATACATAGCACAATACAAATACATAAAAGTAGGGCTTTGAACACACTTTTCCTATTATTCGTCTTACACTTATTATTCATGTTTATTTGGTGATAAACAACACAGTTTGTGGTCAGTATTTGTCAGTGTCTGTGCTAACTTTAAATCTTTATATGAAATGTGTCTGAAGTGATCAATGAACCTTTACACTGAATCCCTCAACTATAAATCTAGCTGTACTCAAGCATGGCTTACGATTAAGATATAGATTGAAAAAAGGCACAGATAAAGTTGCATGTTACAGTCATATGATCATTACAACCAAGAACTTTCTAACCCTGTAACAGTGTTTCATTATGATAAAAGAAATAGTAATCTTACATTTTCTTGAGAGCGTAAAACTGTCTTGTCCATGACTTTCAGTGCACAAACGTCTCCAGTGGCTTTCTCTCTGACTACTTGGACTTCAGAAAAGCGTCCACGGCCCACCACTGCACGCAATTCAAAGTCATGAGCCCCAGGCTGCAGGGCCTGCAGCTCTGAGACCACTTCAGAAACTGTTTCACAAATACAAACAAACACACAGAGGTTTTATGGCCATTGTTTCTCAGAAATTAAGTGAAACAACTTTCACAATGTAAGTTTCTAAACATACCGCAACAAAAATACAGCACTTTATGCTTTTAGATACACAGACATATATGGAGATATGTGAAGTGTATCTGGCAGGTACTGAGAAAAACATGGTCTGTTCAGAATCACTTTTATGTTTGATATTTGCTAATTGTGGACTATGCATTTTAGTGTTCACTTTAATAAAAGTCATTTTAGACGTAAACTAGAGACAGAAGTACTCATTTACTGTGAGTAGGCATGTCTGAAAAGTTGAACCAACTGCATGAACTGTCATATAATGCAGTTGTAAAACAACGGAGTGGCCTCAAAAATAAACAACAAACAGAGAAATTATCTTCACATGTGTTAAAATGTATGCTTACATTTGTTGACAAAGTTTGCCACATGATGTATCTTCATAAGCTCTGGGGAGGTGCACTCCTGGTAGAGGAGCAGCAGAGCCTCCAGAAACTCTTCCCGACCCAAAGTGCATCCTCCCTGTTGCCCGCACAGGCTGGCTCGGCCCTGAGGATAGCGCATAAACACAGGAGAAAGAAGTTAGCTACCTAACAGCTAGTGCGGCTGGTTTAAAACTGCACAACTAAAGCAGTGGAGACATTACATGTGAACAGTTGATGGCATCAGGACACCTCAGCCATACTTTACCTGAAACACCTGGTTCAGTCGCAAGCTGCGGCTGGCGATGGGGTCCGAGGAGGAAGGCAGCGTTTTCAGGCTTCCCTGACTCACGTATTTGAACTTCAGCATGGCTTCTTAACAACAAATAACCTTAAGAAATTCCACATATTTGGTCGACATGAATGGGAGTTTGTACGGACAAAGGTAAAGACTGGAGTGGCTCGACAAATATCAACAATGTGCTCCTCTGGCAAGCTAAACTGACGTTGGCTAACGTCTGTTTGCTAACGCCGCTAACGTACGCAAACGAGTAATTTCGACACGACAAACATATACGTCCTTAGCAGAAAAGTATGAGAGTACTCACCACAGTGCCATGCAGGTAGATATAATAATCTTTGTAATTTACCCAAAACATTGATGGGCTAAGAGCACCACACTGTTTTCCTCTTAGTAAACGTTGTTTCCGGTTAACTTTCAAATTTTGCGCGTTCCCCACCCACCCCTCAATCCTGCTGAATGAAGATTGTGTCTGATTGGACGGTTAGTCTTTTGTAGGCGGGCCCAACGATTGCTCTTAACCAATGACAGATGGCTCAGCCCTGTTCTTCACCGCGTCCAGCAAGGATTCCCATTAAAGCTTCTTACACAAGGAAATAGAAATATTTGTTATTTGCAAAAAACGTATCCAGTAAAATGAGCACATGAAAAAAATGAAGTATAGCAAAGACTGTCATTAGAATTAGAAAACAATAATGAGATGTAGATTTATTATTTGACAGATACTGTTGTTGCTGACAAAAATACTGTGACCATCGGTCTAACACATTTTCTGTTTGCATGAAATAGGCCTATTTGTTGGGTATTCCAGTCTAGGACCAATTGTAGGACACTGGATCCTACAATTCCCATAATTCGACCAGAAGCATCATTTTGTTAGGCCCTCCTTGCTTGATGAGTGTCTTTGTCAAAAACCATAGCCCAAAACGTTTTCTGTTATAAATTAGTAGTCTCAAGCCAAAGCCAAGATACCCCTGATGACATCATAAGGGTTGTTTTCTTAGACTTGACAAAGCTTCTCCAGAGCCACAGAAAACATTATGCAACTTTTTCACATGTACTCCTCATGGCAAGTAAACTGACCTTTGTGGTTACACTTAACCATACCATAATTACCCCAATCTTTTCATAGATTTATTCCAGTTTAGATGATCAATATTGCTCCTTCTCAATTTCATAGACACTCGTGGAATTGCTATAATACTATCAATACCACACATTTCTAGTTTTTTTTACGTATAATAAATAAGATGCAATAATTTGCAGATTACCAAAATCAGGGCCAAAACTTTTATTTCCAGCAGAGATACATGTTTTATTATTGTCTGTTCCAGTTTTCCTAAATTGCATGGTCAGATAGTCTAAACTAACAGGGGTACGGTGGAGAGACTGGATCTTGGCAGGCTGCCTTCATCTTGCCCCAGTTGCTGTAGGAGGCGCTGGAGGTGTGGCGTTAAGATTGGGGTTGAGTTTGGGATTTGGGATTGGGTGTAGGAGTAGGATCAGGATTAGGGTTAGGAGTGGGGTTGGGATCGGGTTTGGGAGGTGTAGGGGCAGGGGCAGGAGCAATGTAGCACCCTTTCTTGTGCCACTGCATGTCCCGCACACGTCGGACGGACTGGATCTGAGGTGCAGTGGCTCCCCAATCATTCCAGTGCTTGAAATCTCCATGCTCAAACACATACTGGCTCCCTCTGTAGCCTGGATACATGTATGCCACCCATCTTCAGAGGGAAGAGAAAGAATTGTATATCACCTTTCTGTGACAGTGAACTGGGCAAAATAATATTAGGATGCATGAAAAAAAATCAAATCAAATCCATTAAATCCTTTTTTATAAACAAATATATTCCATCTAGGATAAATAATATTTATCACTGTGAAGGTTACAGCTTACGTTCCACTGATAGCCTTAGCACTGGCCACGCGGTCCTGGAAACCATGAGCCCACAGACTGGGGACATCATCATCAACAATCTCCATCTTTCTTCCTTCAAAGCCTGCATTCTCAAACAGGTGCAGCTTGTGATCTGCACTGTCCTGGAAGAGAAAAACAACAGGTTTGAGCGTGTCTGGCAGGAGGTTAAATCTGCTAATATTACATCCACAATACTGACCACTTTCAGAGGCCTGAATGAGCTCAGGCTGTAGGTAGTCTGGCAGTTGGTCCAAGTGCTCCAGCGAGGATATTCTCCTTTCTCAAGCACAAACTGCTCTCCTGCAAAACCTGGACGCTCAAACCCCACCCACCTGAGCACATGGGGAAAATGCCACGCATATAAACGCACACACTCATGCCCTAAGCAATGAAAGCAAGTTGAAAACAGGATGCAGATCTAGCAAAAACTGATGACACACGATGAAGGGAAAATGAATCACTCACGGTCCCGACTCCACAATTACTGAGCCAACTCGCTGTGTCTTCTCCAGCACATCTTTACATTCACCAGACAACTCCACCTTCTTCCCACGAAAGTTCTCAAACTCAAAAACTGCGAGCTGCAATACAGGAACAGTCCATGGCATGATCAGCAAAGTCCCACTTCCTTGGTGGTTTTTTCATTTCTTTCCATACACCCTATTTTTCTGTGTGTATAATTTGTGAAGTCAACAGCCTTCATACATTGTATACACATTTGGGCTTTTCTGATAGCTACCTTATATGTGGCTCCGGCCCCTCCTTGGCCCTTCTCTGCAGGCAGCTGGTCTGGGGTTCCCTGCTGTTCTGTCATTTTCCCTCTACAAAGCACATTGTTTATTGATTTCATGTTGTTATTTTGTTAAATTAATACAAGAAAATTGTGTTTCCTGCAACAGTGGAAAACTCATTTAACTTTAATACATAGTCACAGGTAGGATTTTAAACAACTGCACAGACAAAAATGATTCCTTTTTAATAGAGCTGCTTGGTCCTAATCTGTTCAGTCACAAATCAAATTTAGCAGCGAGACATTTGCATATTTTATTTTACTCAAATCCTAGTTGTGTCAGTTGTATATGTAAGAATAAGACATCAATAGTGCACACACAAAATGCTACTTAAGAAGCAAGCATTTGGCTGCAGATAGAAGAGGGAATAGGGAGAGCGTAAAAGAGAAAGGCCTGTCAGGGAGAGGGATTTTTTTTTTTACCTGGATGGCTTGTGTTTCACTGCACCACGTACAAGCCACACTCTCCGTCTTTCCTCTTTCTTTTCTCTCTTTTCTGTCTGTCTCAGTGTGAGGGCGCGTGTGGGTGTGGAGGCCTGGCGAGCGGGTCGGTGGAGGCCAGTGGGGGTATTTATGGTTTATTTCTGGCCACAGCAGCAAAAAGCCTGTTGATGCAGCAAGTCTGTCGCACCCATTGTGTCCATCACACTGCTTCTCAATAGGCTTGCCCCTCTGTCCCTGGCACACTGGCAAACGCTGCCCAGCTCTGCCCATGCTGCCATCCTGACCATGATCCTATAGTGGGCACACGCACTGACTGCCAGCCAAGAGATCAGTCTCACTCAGCACTATCAGCCCCACCCAGCTATCTTGCTCTCCACTCTCCTGTCTTCTACCCGTTTCTTTATCTTTCTCTTCACCCAGCATCCAGAAAGCTTGCTTTCCTCAGGTGCCATCCACCGAAATAATAGTATTTCCTTGTTTGGATTCCTCAGCTCTCTTTCCCTTAGTACATTAATTACTATTGACTTGGCTAAAAGCTGTGATGGGTGTGGAAAAGGCAGCTTGTAAAAATAAAAATGAGACTATACATTTTTCTAACTTAAAAGTGATGCATAGAGTTCATGATTCTTCATCCTCCACAGTCACTTATCTTATCTAACACTCATCTTACAAATATGCAGGGCAAGTTTCCCATAAACAACACACGCTCCATTTCATAGAAAACGTTTTAATAAAATTCCCTCAATTTCCTCTTAGACAGTATGTTGATCATAAATGATTAACTGTAGCATTAACAGCATTGATGAAAGTCAATTATCAACATTAAAAAGGCACTCAAAAAAGAATCTGAATCAGATGAAGGAATTTTTCTGGGTTAAAGATTTTACAAAACCCATTTCCTGAATCTGTTATAGCATGCCAAGATTTCCTCCCAGCTCACTGTTGATGCTCTGACCAGCAACTCAGTGTCTCAATAAAACCCAAGTGTGGAACCTTATTTTAACCCATAAGAACCCAGACCCATTTTTCCTTAAAGGAAAATTATGTGGGATATACCACAGACCAAGTGGACCACACAGAACACATTTCTGATGTTTTTTTCAGAATAACACTTTTTAATACCAAAGATCTGTGTTGTTACATATATGTTACAGCGATATTTCCGTAACTGGTTTGATATTACTTTCTTCAACAAATATGGTCAGACCAGGTTGAATGTAATATAGGACATGTTATTAAAGCATTGGAACTGTTAAATGTGTTTGAAATTACCTGTAGTATCAAAAAAACAGCTTTTTGAAATTAGCTTCTTCCTTAAAATTTGAACACAGGCCATACCAGCATTTTGGAGAGGCCACTTCCTGTCAGAGTCACATGGTCATCACACCAGGATGTTTAGTATATGACGCTTAGGGACTTAATGAGTTAAGGTCAGACATGAAGCTTTATAAGTGCTTGTTACACTGGTGTCACCGTGGGTTCTTATGGGTTAAATTAGCTCTTCACACACCAGTGGCTGTGAGCCATCATGCAAAGTGCCAACCTGATCGTTGGGAACAATTTGGAAGTTCAGTGTGTTGCCCAAGGACACTACAGCATATCGATAGGAGGAGCTCAGGATCGATCCTGAACCTTGAGCACTTGATGAAGGCAGTGTGTCAAAACATTGATCTGTGGAACTTGAAATTAAGGATTGGATCTGAGTCATGTGTGAGCTTTTCCCCCTCTTCTTTTATTAAGCAGATGGTCCTCTTATTATTGTCACTTCCGTATCACCCAAACTTTACCGCAAGATCAACAGTTTGGAGATCGCCAGTTGATCTTAATGAGGAGGCTGTATTTATACTGTCACATGTACAGTCTGTCTGTCTGCTGTAGTAATGGACCTCTGCCAAGCTGGCTCCGCTTACTCTGATTGATTACTGGAACTTTCCTCTTGGCACAGACCTGTATGTTTATAATTGCAATTACATTGAGACCTCACAGTCCCTGAGGTTTGATTTGCAGTCAACAAGAGACTGGGGACATTCAATAAAAAAAAATGAATTCGCTTTTACTGGGCCTTTTTGCTACTGTGCTTGGATATAGGCCACAAACTTGCAATATCACTAAACATGACTTGTAGACAATAGATATAATCAAGTTCTGCAGTCAGTGGTGTTTTAAAATGAGAGGAGTATTTCATGACTTTATTGTAAAACAGATTCTGTGGTGTGAGGAGGGGTTTTTGTAAGTGAACAGTGCTTATAAAATGCATTACTGCTTGGATTTTCCATAAAAAGCAGCTGTTATCACTCACCCCCCCGTCTGTCTGTCCTCAGGTGACCCAAAAAGCTGGCAGAACAAGTCTCTCCCCGGGGACCCCAACTACCTGGTGGGAGCCAACTGTGTTTCTGTGCTCATTGACCACTTTTAAGGACGGGTCGGTGGGTGTGATGTTACTGAATGTGGAACCATGGTGGATAAAATGAAGAGGATGGACACACATAAACACACACACACACACACACACACACAGAATCACACATTGATAGGTCCACTCCAAACACACACACCATTACGGAGTATGAAGAAGTTCCAGTCAGTGCTGTTTACTGCACCCATGGATGAAGGCGAGACACTGATGATCATTACAAGCTGTTCTTTAAACTCTTTCCCAATTTGAAGTTTTGATGTGAAATGGAACCATTGATGCATGCCCCCATGCCACTGAGGATTGACATTATATATAAAGCAATGTTTAATGTAATTTTGACATGAATATAGAACGATGGATGGCTTTTGAGGCAGCGTACATGCTTCAAACATATTTATGCTATATATGCATACAGTATATATAGTAGTGTAGAGAAGATTTACTAAGATTTTACTCATGAATACAGTCAACATCTTGTTATTTTTCAGTTCAAGTGACTGAAAACAAATATGTATCTCCACGTTTTTTCCATTTTGAGGGAATTTTAATGAAGGTTTGAGACAGACATGAAGTAAAACCCGGAGATGGTGACATTTGCAGGTATCTGTTGAAGGAGTTGGCAAAGCATGAGCTGGATATGAACCCAAGCAGCACACCTTTAGAGACGTTCTTCCTTCACTCCTTCCTTTATTCTTCCTTTTCCTACAATAATATCTCGTAGCTTACTTTCTTACCGAGTACTACGTCTCTCCTTCCAGCCTGAGGGAGATCTATGCATGTTCTTTACTCAGGTCCAGTAGCCTCCTCAGTTCCTTCCTCACATCTGTTTCTCTCTTTCTTTCTCTATCTATCTTTCCTCTTTCTTCTCTCTTTCTCTCTCTTTCTGTCTGTGCACTCTTGCACTCACACACAAATAAGCAGTGATGCCTTATCTGCAGATTATTCACTTTTCATTAAGGAAAAAAAAATAAGTTATGATAAATTATGGTATAATGTCATTTGTTTTGCCATTTCATTTTTTGTGAACCCACTGTATAAATGAACTTGGGTTTAGCTCACAATAACAGTTGATAAAGGATAACAAAGGTATGCTCTTCTTTTATCTGCTATGCATTACTTAAAAAAAAAACAACAACAACAAAACATAAAAGAAGTGGCTGTAAATAAAGCTAGCATATTGCCTTGTTTCTTTTGTTTGTAAATGAACTTTTTGTATGTCTTTCTTTTTTGTATAAAACCTAGAGAAAACATGTTTTAAAAAGTGGAAGAAAGTGAACGTGGTTATCTTTGTATTCTGGATCTGTATCCTCAAGCTTTGGAACTTATAACCTAACAATAATACATCACACCTTTTCTACCAGTATATTCGCGCTATGTTACAACTCAGAAAAAGGTCTTTTTATGGCTATTTAAGGATCAGGAAAGTACTTGGGCTAAAATACATTTAAAACACGTTCTTTTCAAAGGGTGTGCTCTCAAAGTGTCCCCCTCACTGATTTGTGATACTGGATACTGTATTGTGTGCCCTTAAATGTATTTTTGTACTAATAGACAATATATTATGTATGGCACACCAGTACCATTTTATTTTTAGATATAACACGGCTTTAATTGGATATTAGCTCTTCACGTGTGGCTGACTTTTTTTCTCCTCTGCAACACAATTTTAAGTATACCACTGTATTAATAAATAAAATCATTTTTAAAGTAAAGTGTGTGTCTTAAAGGAAGTTTGTTTTTGTTTTTTCACTACAAAGTGAACTGTGAACTTTAATCCTTTTCTAAAAAGTGATGCGTTCGTTCCTCTTCACCTCAGCTCATCAACATCTATTTGGCTTTCTGTTGCTGTCACATACATAATTTTTGTAGGATTTCTGTTAATCTCTAAATCGATTAACTTTTTTAATCTATAAAATGTTGGAAAATAGTAAAAATGCTCATCAAGATTCACCAGAGCCATTTTCAAATGGCTTGTTTTGTCTGACCAACAGTACAAAACACAAAAATAAATCGGTTTACTATCACTCGACACAGGAAAAGCATCCAATTCTCATAAAATTGATGAGCTTGAGTCACTGAAACTTTGGCATATTGTTTGAAAAATGATTTAATTATCAAAGTAACTGCAGATTAACTCGTTTAACTAATCAGTTAAATGGCTGTTTAACTGAGAGTTAAACTGAGAGTGAAACAGCCAACAGCTGAGAGTTAGTTTTGGCTGTGAATGGTCATCTCAGCACCATGGCTCAGGTTTCACAGCTAGGTGGCGCAGGTGAGCTCTGAATGAATCTGCTACACAAGGTCAGAAATATTGAAGTCCTGCAGCTGTAATTTAAAAATGTCTCAGGGTTCTTCTAAACAGAGAAATCCTCATAATACCTCAATATTTCACTTTTACTTGTTTAAGTTCCTTCACATTCTTGCTGCCTACAGGTGATAAAAAAAGCATTTTAATAAAGATTTTTGTCTGTTTAGCTGCAAGACCTTAAAGTTCTGCTCTTACATGTAGAAGCCCTTAAAATGTGTCTTTTCATAAAATTATATTGAGAGATTATATTGGCTTTTTTTTTGGGGGGGGGGGGGGGTCAATAGTTCCTCTGAAGGCTTTGCACAATTAAAGGAGTTACACAGGAGGAACAGCGGTTCTCAATATGTGGGTCGGGACCCCCACGAGTAGAGTTTTGATTCCTTTTTATGGGCCACGAGCCAAAAAGGTTGGGAACCACAGGGCAAGACAAACTAATAATGCAAACCCAAACCTATCAGAACAGTTTTCTAATTAAAACTCGTTATTTAATAATGTGCTTCCGGTCTCACGTCATGGAGCAAAATCCTCACCAGGTGTGTTGCATTTACCACCTGCCGTTACCCATCGCCTGCGCGATGAAGAGCAGATCACACAGAGCCAGCGTTCAATGACAATGCAGTCCTAATGCAGGAGGCTGCGGCTGGAGCTGAGGTTAATCTACAGTCACGCTGTTTAATAAAAGTTAATTCCCTTTAATTAGTCTGTTAGTCTAATTTTCCAAGGAATCCTGGTGGCATAATAAAAAGGTTTAATAAGACTCTGACTATCGCCTTTCGACAAACACAAAACATCCAAAAATGTGCTCTCTTTCCTGGAGAATAAATCCTTTTTGGTACTGTACAGGATATTTATGGTCATCCTCTCCTGGAGATGAGATCCTACCACGTTTTCAGCCACCACTACATTACGAGCAGCGGTAACAAATCACGCGCAGCTTTTTTTTTCTTTTTCTTTTTTTTTTGTGGATGCTGCCTGAGAGGAGAGAGAGCCCACCTCCCCTCCTTCACCATCGTAGTAAAACAGACCGCGCAGCAGCTCGCCGCCATGTAGAAGCGCAGAGTGGCACATCTCCAATACGCAGTGTGCATCTCCTGTCCAGGCTGTTAGATTTGCTGTCGTCCGTGAAAACCACGGCTGGTGCCTCACACAGAAGGAGAAGAAGCGCTGCTCGCTCAGGACTGCGGATATTTTTAGACACCACAAGAAATAAAAGGAGAAAAAAAAATCCCAACGTGATTTCAACTATTTGGACGTTTTTTTTCTCTGCTTAATCTTCAAAGAGTGTGGGCTCACCTCTGATTCACGCGTCTCCCCCAGGCTCCATCTCTCGCTTGGAGTTGCTGGAGAGCCCGCAGAGGCGAGCATGACAGCATGACAATGGTGCAAGGCTGGCTGACAGCAGGAGGATGCGCTTTTCCTTTTTGCCATTTTGCGTTTCGACTTTTGAGGAACGGGCTCTTTGCCGGAGCTGTCCCCGAGATAAACCTCCAGCGCTTTATTTTCTATACTTCGCCTTGAAAATATCAATACTTGTGTACGTGTTATGGTAAACATCTGGTGCCTCATCCAGTCCGCGCTTTTCTCACCTTCCTCCTCCCATCCGCCGCAGCGCGTCTCTAATTGGAGCGACTCCGAGCATCTTAATTGATGGAGATCTTCCACACCGGACACTGACCACGAGTTAACACCGTTTACCAGCGCAGTGCAGGCTGAAACACAAAGATTCAGCTGCCGTTGGATGTTATTGTCCCCCTCTGGTGCAGCTGTATTTGTCGTTCACCCGGTTTGTCGTATCTTTCAGTGACAATGCCGGTGAACGCACTGCCCCGCGGCGGCAGCAGCGGCATGGGCGGCCCGGGGTCCCTGAGCCCGGCGTCGCTGTCCCGCAGCCTGTCGCGGCTAAGGGAGTACCGGACGCGGACGAGGATCATGCTGACTCTGGGAGTCTCTCAGATGGTCCTGGGGAGTCTCATACTGGCCGTCAGCTTCGCGGCTCTGGCTCTCACGACATCACCTAGGGTCCGGCATTCCTGTCCCTTCTGGGCCGGTTTCTCTGTGAGTACAACAATGGCACAATGCTTGTTTGGTGGCATGAATTAAACATGATGTAAGTTTTCATCTCCTGAAGAAAAAGAGAAACGGTGTGGAAGCATAAACCTGAAAGATCAGATGAGTATTGACTATTGAGAGACCAACAGCATGGAAATATGATGGGGGTGTTGTTTATTTTTGTGTTTATAAGTATCCACAAAACAGGAATATTTGTCACTTCTCCCTACATTGGTCTCACAGGCTATTGACTAAAACACATAAAAGCAAAGATGTTATCCAATTTTTTATATGGTCACTACTGATTCACCATTTAAGGAACATTATAACTTGATTTTTGAATTTCAAAGAGGTCCAGTTTTTTAGTCTCTGGCAGAGAACTAAACTAATTGGCTGCTGAGCCTAATCAGTGAAGCAGCTCACACACGCCATGGAGTGGAGGAGGTGGATATTCTAAACGTGATACTGTGTGTGTGTGTGTGTGTGTGTGTGTGTGTGTGTGTGTATACACAGCGGGAAATGTTTGGAGGAGTCTCACTGAGATGTTGTGTTTTTGTATATGTGAAATTTTCATGGTGGTTTCTGTAAATATTTATGAACACACACTTCCTTGATTTCCTGCCAGAGACCCGGGACTGGGCTGGTCCATTAATTATAGAGGCAGTGGGGCAGAGTGCAGGGGTGAGGGGAGGTCTGTGGCACCAGGGCCATCTGTGTGGTTGGTGTGTGTGTTTGTGTGTGAGGAGTGGGGGGGTGGGGGGTGGGGAGGTTGTTAGTGCCTGTTTAAGGTGAAGGGTGAAGAACACTTCACTAAAAGGCTTGAGCCCCTAAATTTGCATAGCCTATAGTGAGCAATAAAACATGAAATGAACCTCATCTTCAGTCTTACCTGAATCGCGTAAGAACAAAGCCTTTTATGTTCAGGGAGACCCTTACACCTGCCTGTTATAGTAATGTACCCAGATGTGCAGTTTAAATTCTGCTTCACCACTAACACATACACATTCATACACCACATGGCAGCAATTTGGGGTTCAGTAGGACTAATGGAGCTGGGAGTCGAACCACCAACCTTCTGATTAGTGGACAACCTGCTCTACCTCCAGAGCCATGGCTGTTTGTTTTTCATGAGTTCATAATTTGTTTGTACCAAGCATCAACTGAAACTGACTGGAAAAATAAGAAAGAAATACTCCAGGTACTGTATGTCCACGCAAAATATCCCAGTTAGTGATCAATAGAGGAAGTTTCTTAAGATGAATCCTCATCTAGAGGCTCTTCAGCTGAGGACAGTGTGAAAGGCAAGGCTAGGGAAAAGGTTTAGGGAAAATGTTGCCGGTGAGCAGAGGTTTAGTTCTGTAACTCAGTCTGAATCAGGTGCTGGAAACGAATAAGCCTGCTGACAGCAAGAGCCTCCGGCCACAGTGGCGCCAAAACCCAGATAATGTGGTTGAGACCAGGTCTCCAGCTGGAGACTTTAGTGATGGAAGTGATTTGCCCACAAGCAATCACAGTGGAAGTCAGTCTTTGTAAAGTAAAGAGCTTTAAAGAGCTGAAAACACAGTGCAATACATTTTAAAATCTTCACAGAATTAGCAATCAAGGCTTTTGTGTAAAGTATGTGGTCTGGAAAACAATATTTGTCAGCTCCGTGACACTTCTTGGCATCAGGTTTTACAATACGGTCTTAAATGTCGGCAGAAAATGTGGCATCTTGGGTTATTGGAAAAGATCTAGGAGCTGACTTGATTAGAAAAACCGTGTCCGTCTCTATCAAAAATTTAGTTTGAGTCAATAAGACAAATCAACAGCGTCTCAGTTAGCTGGGATGTTATGCTTTTTGTGGCTTTGCTCTGTGATTAAATCTAATGAGATGAGTGTATTTGTACACAAAAGCTCACTTTGTACGGCTTTAAGTCTCTGCAGCGCTAATCTACTCCTAATTTTAGAGAAGGAAAGTGTTCCTTTTCTCTGGCTCGATGTGTGCGAGCAGTTAATAGTCCTCATGGTGGTGGGCCAAATGTGCAGAATTGGAAAGGAGGCCGTCATCCTGAATATCTGATGCTTTAGTGCATAGTATCCGTGTTTTGAGTTGAGGTCCTAAATGGGCTAAGTTGTTTATATGAAACACTCATGTATTGTAGATGAGGTTCCCTGTCACCAGGAGCAAACCCATCACTCTCAGCTACGTGATTCTTTGAGCATATAGATGTAGTCAGCACTGAACCTTGAAGCCTTTTCATTGAGCTTCCTCTCATATTGGTGACCTGTGCTAATGAGGAAGGTGATGACAAATCTTAAACCCATCTGTGTGTGTGTGTGTGTGTGTGTGTGTGTGTGTGTGTGTGTGTGTGTGTGAACTCTGTAGGTGGCTGTGTGTGGTCACTGTGGGACATCATTAAGGATCTCTGTGTGATGACTGGTATTGTGGAATTTCATCACGGTCGCAGTGAGAGAAGGCGTAATCTTTACTTCCTACACAGAGCAGTCACTGCTGAGCTTGGCTGTCCCTCCTCCTCCTTCTACACACACACACACACACACACACACATACATATATATATATATATACATGCTCAGAAACATGCACACAAATATATCCCATCTCTGTGTTGTGCATATCGGTTGTTCTGTTTTCCACTGTCCAACATTTTTACAGCTTTGATGTTCTGCACAGTGTGTTTGATAGCATAATATCTCACATGCACACACACACATACGCACACACTTGCCTGGCCAACAGAGAATAATCCTACAAATATCTTGCTCTTTCTTGCACCCAACCTGAGGCTTGTAATTATCCCACAACCCAGCTGTAACTCCTTAGCTTGGCAGACGAGCAGCCAGCCGTAGTCGCTTCCTGTCGGTGTAATTCGGGTGACAAAAAAAAAAAAGATGACGCAGGCCTGTAACGATGAGCAGTGCAGACTCTGGGGCTGCAGAGTACGTGAGGCCCGACATTCAGTCGCCTCTGCTCTGCCCCGTCCCGCCACATTACCAGCAGGTTTACCTGCTGGCTGTGAATCACGCCGCCCTGCCAGGTCTGGCCAATAAATGAGACGTCGTGGACGAGCGAGCCAAAGGGCCTCTGCAGCTGTCGGCAGCTGACATGCAGAACAAATTACCGTCCACCTCACATCTCCATGAATTAAGCTCGGAACTGATCCAAGTGTCCGAGCACACATACACAAACCCGCAAACATAAACTGATTCTCATTTCCTGCCACAGAGAATAAGAGACACTTTACACAAAATATGTAAATCCATCAGGAGGAGTTATTGCAGGCATCATTTACAAATTCACATTAGGTTTTGATGCTTTCTATCTCTGTCTCTCACTAAGATATTTCCTCTCCTCACCAGCTCGAGAAACGGATTTACTTCTCTCTCTTTTTTTCCCTCCCCCGCTCTCCTGGTTGTGTGAAAGAAGAGGAATGTTGATTTTGTGTACATCTTCTCTAAAAGTACCACTTCAACAGTCTACAGACTGTGCCGTAATAAAGACGGCTTAAGACGGTATTCTTGGTGTTTGTTGTGAGGGAGCTCTTTCTGCTGAATTTCCAGCACAAACAGTCAGCAAATTCTGCACTAATCTGCCTGAGTGTGTGTGTGTTTGAATAGAAAGCTCCAATGTGTTTTGTAAGGGGGTGATTATGTTGTGGGGGTGTGTATTGGGTGGCTCTTATGTCTTTGGCTTGGCTCTAAGGAGGATGATGTTGGTCTTTACTTTGTTCCAGACCAAAATATTTCAACATCTGTTGGATGGATTACAATTAAACTTTATTGAAAAAAAACAAAACAAAACAAAACACTGACTTACTGACATTTCATTCATCCTCTGCATTATTGCAATGTCTGTTGGGTGAACTGATCAAAGTGTTGTTAACTGACTTTTTCAAGACAATGTTTATCTCTGCACAATAAACAATAAACCTGCTAAACAGGCCCAGGAAATAACCAGGGAAGTATGAAAGACAGGTCCACAGTTTAGTGTAAAGATTTTGGATTTAGCTATATCTAATCTGGCTGTTGCAGGAAAACCTCTTACGCTCTAGAAAACACCCCCGTTTTCTTGAGTGGTCTTTGCGAGGAATAGAGAGCAGCAGTTCTGGTAGCAGGCGAAGACAAAGATTTTGATTGTTTTGTTGCTGGGATCTGTTGTTTCTGCTTTTCTGCAGCAAGGGAGTGTGAATCATCATTAATTAACGGGCTTATTAACTCGCTTAGGCAGTATCCTGGCAACAGGTCTTAAGACGCAGTTACACGAGCACTCGCACACGCACACACACATACAGTAGACTCGTGCTTTGAAGGAAAGTCTGTATTGTTACTTTGGAAATCCTCATCATTTTGATGAAAAGGCTTTCTGTCTGTCTGCGTAAGAATGATGTGGATACAGATGTGGTTGTCGGGAATTCTGAGGGACTATTTATTGAAATAATGTTCTTTTGGTGTAGCTCGTGACGCTACATCAAAGTGAACAGAGTGTTACATCCAGTTGTCTTTCTCTGCCTTCAAAGCGAATATTGGTACTTCCACCCCAGTGTCAAGTGAGTGTGAAGGTTTTTATTAACTTTTTTTTTATGATCATATGAGTAATGGCCTCAGCTCCAATGAAACTATAATAATATAATGTAGTGCATGAACAGCCAACAAATACTGTTTGAGTATCTGAGTATTTTTGACCTTAGATATACATTGATTTTTATTTCATTAAAGTAATATATGTCCCTTTGGTGTCACTCGTGTAGCTTTTGATTTCCTTCACCTTTTCTGCTCAGTGACTGGAGATGTTTTATTGAATTCTTGTACAACTTATTGAGTCTGAGTCAGAGAGATGGGTAAAGCGTTAGACCTGATACAGGTTTAAATATGAACAAACAGAATCTGTTAGTTGCTAGTGTTGCATTTTTTAGGACAGGCCGATTGATCTAAAATAGAAGCTGTCATAATCAGAACAAATAGATATTTTTTTCTTGTGCAGGAGTTTTAAATATTATACTGTAAAATACTTGTCAGGATCCAGGGAAGAAGTAAAAGGTCAAAACACAAATTACAAAACACACTTTCTCACTTTCTTGTGGAAACATGCAGATAGTTTATTTCATTTTCCCCCATCTTGAGATATCCATTTCTAAGATGTTTTGGTTGTGCTCACAGGAGTGAAATATTAAAAAAGAAAAATCAAAAACAACATTCCTCTCCAGAAACTCTCTCTCTCTCTCTCTCTGCATAATCCACAGAACAGTTTTCACAAGAAAACTGTCTCGTCATTGGAAAGATGTCCAAATGAAAACTTTTGACAGCACATTCTGTGGATTATCCAGAGGAACAGACACTGATTCTGGAGAAGAGATGTTGTAATGTTTTTTTTAAAGTACAATTTTTCAGTGCTGTGAGACCCACAAAATAAACTTCATTCACCACCACAGTATTTGAAGTAAGATATCTCAACACCTGAAAGTAAAACCAAAACTATATGTATGACTTGGTTCAACTAGATGGATATTAGAAAATGTTTCTATATATATTTGCCATAATAATATGATGCATTATATATTTGAGGTTAAATGACCCTTTAAAGAATCACTGATTGTGGCAGAGGCTCAGAGGAAATCCCCTTTGCACATGACTGCCACTGGAAGCGAAGCTGAAGCAGAAAGCTTTTCTTTGTGATGTGATGTTTAGTCACAAATATACATTATGTAACTGCATCATGAGTTTGTCCAGCAGCCACATTATCACATGATTTGATGATCGTCTCGTTGTGACGGAGACACAAAGCTCCACTTTGTTGTTCCGATGCAGCCATTTATTCCCGGCTGTCAATAGAGGATGTGGCTCCTCGGCCGCTGTACTCATCTTGTCAGTTTAGATTAAATGGAGAGTGCGGTCAGCACACATGCTCTCAGACCAGACCACTTACTGCTGGACCGGCCTGTCTTAAATCTCATATTGATCAGCTAATTAGATGGATTCCCATCAATCATCTGACTTGTGTTTAATTTTTGCTCGACTTGTTGATGTTTTGTTTTTTTTTCCCTAACGTCTCTGCAGTGACCTCACTCTTGTATTTAAACCAGGTGTGTGGTGATGTCATGTCGCTTCAGTCCCGAGGTGTCGCTGAACAGTTGTAATTCACTTTCCTGCCGCACCTTTCCATAATAAGTAAGTAGGCACTCAGCCTGCTGCTACTCATTACCCTGAGGACCCTCCAGTGCATCCTGCCCCCACTCCAGTGCTACCAGTGAGCATCACAATGGTAGAAAGAACAGTTTGTCCTTGCTACCACTTTAACACACACATACACACACACGCAAACAACCAGTTCTCCAGAGAGGCTCTAATATTTCAGCTTTACTTAATTCCCTTTCAAGATGTGCTTTGCCGTCACACGTTGGAGACACGTACAGACTTTCTGCCTCGTCTCATTCCTCCATCCACTTGTATTCTGATATTTTTGGTTTGTTCATGATCCGTGTTCAACAGCGGGAACAGGATGATCTGAGCTTCTCCGGTGTGTGCCGTGTTAAGATTAAAGT
This sequence comes from Toxotes lorentzi, assembly GCA_037833715.1. Classification (NCBI taxonomy): domain Eukaryota; kingdom Metazoa; phylum Chordata; class Actinopteri; family Toxotidae; genus Toxotes; species Toxotes lorentzi. Next base: position 18,349,615 of record JBBMJY010000001.1, read on the forward strand.
CCCTTTGTCACATGCTGTCCCATCTTTCTTTTCTCTCTTTGCTATGTAATGAAGCAAAGAAGCAACCTAGCTGAAAAACTGCATTTCACAAATGACTGCTTTGTCAACCAGGCGAAGTACCATGCCAAAGAAAAGATAAATGTTGGGGTCGTATTTCTGTGGAGGATCTGACAATATTAATTGTATCCACTGGTGTCTCGTGCTGTGTTCTGTGAGGAGGCCAAATAAAGGGAATTTTCTTTGCCGCATTGTGAACAAACAGTCCTTCACTGAGGTCGTGTTCATACTGGCAATGGTTGTGAGAAAGGATGTAGCTCTCACTGCATTAATGCAGAGAATCCAGGGGAAAAAACACAGGGTTGTGCAAAGAAGTTAAACTTGGCTTAACATTTACAAGGCAGTACATTTACAAGGCAGTGCATCATCAACTTGCAAAGCACTGAGCTGGTCAGTGAAACTGGTGCAAGCATACAATGCCAGAAAATGACAGCAGTATTCTGGCACATAGAATAGTGTTTTGTCCACTCAATAGTCTAAAAACCCCAAAATATCCAGTTTACTTTTATTTAAAGTATTTTGCATTTGTGCTTGAAAACTGAATTTGCATATTAATTTTCTTTCAGTTGTACAGTGATAGTATCTCATTCTCTCATCAGTACCTGACGCAACATGTTCATACTAGTGCTGTGCTTTATTTAACAATATGTCTGGTCTAAACACCTGTTAATATCATACTGTGAAAACTTTACTCTTATTTAATGCAGGTACAGGCTGCATGTTCATCATAGTCTCCCAACAATGTTACAGTTTGACCGTGAGAGAAAATCAAGAAAATTGTCATTTGTGAACTGAAATATTTTAAGTTCCTGTCTACTGAGCATTAACTTTTCAGTTAAGTGGAAAACGTGTCGTGTCCAGTAGTTAAATGTTTGAAATAGGGCTGAACGATTTATCGTTTTCTGATCGAAATTGCGATTCCAGACAACGTGATCATATGATCGCCAAAGCTACGGTTTTTCGCAGTGCTCCCGACTGACCCAGGATCTGCTGTGTCAAATATTTTACACATACATGCCGTCTCCCTACCTGCCAAGCTGACCAATCAGAAGCAGCGCCTTTCTGCTCGTGGACAGGTGACGCTAACCAATCAGTATAACTTCATCTGGACCAGAAGCGGAGTTACGGGATTTAATCCCCAAGAAAAGCAGCACGTCGGCCCTTCGGGAGTATTTCGGGTTTGAGGCTGCAGACGTGCACCAGAAACAGGTACTGTGCAAAACGTGTCGCGCTAAAGACCCCAGAATGACCCCACATCTGTGACATTGCATCTGGGTGTAGTGCCTACACACTCTACACAGACACTTTCATGCATGTGTGCACACCCAAAAGTACGCACACATAAAATACAAACAGCCTCTATTATGCTTCATTTTGATCTTTGAAGAGTGAAGCTGGTTGATGTGTGATGAAAGCAGTAGGTCTTCTGTTTTTTTTTGTTGTTGTTGTTGGTTTTTTTTTTGTTTGTTTGTTTGTTTGTTTTTTTCTGGACGTTTTCAGACCTGAACTGACCCTGCAAATGCAGGTTAGTCTGACCTGCATCCCAGGACATGTCTGACAGAACGCTTGATGCTGCACTTCTTTACAAACAGTCTCGACCCGTCTGCCAGCAGGTCTGCCTGCAGACTGTTGAATAGAAAAGGCCAACAGGGTTGAACTGAGCTCACAGGGTGGGAGCCAAACCAGAGTAGAGAGACCAGGGCAGCGAGGGGGAAACAGAAGATGACCAGAGGCAAACGCCTGTCATGAATGATTCGGTGTTGGTTTATAAGATGAGCACTGAGGAAAACACTCACGGGTGCTGCAACTGTGCAACCCCTGTGTTTACATTTATTCTGCTACTGTGTTCATGTCAAACCCGACAGGAAAGAGAAGCTTTACGAGGCAGACTCATCTTTTATTCGGGCTGAATGGAGAGTTTTTATTTTCCAGTGAAGTGAGTTAGTGACATTCACTTCCTCCCCCTGCCTTTGACCTGAGTGAAGATGTTAACAAAAAAAAAAAAACGCTTTTCAGTGGCGTGCTGCAACAGGCCATCATCAGCGTGAAGGTCTAATATCAGCGCTCACAGACACAGATGGAGCTTTGTTGATGTGTTTGACTTCTATCCTGTACCTGCTATTGAGCTGTAACTTCTTCCTGTTGTAACAAAGCTGACCGTCGTTCCTTCCTGCTGCTTTCTATAGCTGATCAATGGGGGAAGCCTGCTGACTGGAGCCTCCTTTTGTTCTATGATTAGCAACTGGGTTGTGTTGGATGGTGCTTTTATGTCTGTACATATGTGGGAGTGGAGGTCACAGGTGTGTGAATGTGTGCTTCTGTGCCTTTATCTGTCTATATGGAGCTGGAGCAGACATAAAGGTCGGTTGTATACCTCCTCCTTTATCTGTTTTAATGCAGACCACAGAGTTGTATAGATAGAAGAGGGACAAGAGGGATATTTGTGTTTCTCAGGCTACAGGCTGCAGGAACAAGAAGAGAGAGCATGTAAAAACACATCTGTCTGTCCTATCTGTTTGTCTCCCACTCCCTCAGAAAGCTGACGACCACTGTGAGAAAGATAAACCAGGAGCTCCAGCTTACATAAACACACAGTTTCATTTCTTTTTTTCCCCCCATCTTCTCATTGCAACATAAACTTTTAGTCTGAGCATCAAAAGAAATTTTTAAAATAGAGTTAAAGTGAAACTGGAACTTCCATGTGTCTGAAAAAGAATGATACATTTGAAAAAAGGCGGTGATATTGTCGTTTAATTAATATTCCCATTACGTGTCTCACTAACTCAACTAACACTGAATAGCCACAGACATACGAGTGGACCTGTAAGTCATCCTTCTCTCAGCTCAAATTTTAAAGCAAGTGCTTTATTAAGTGCTGTGTAATAGATACTCATTCATCTTAGAGTAACAGTAAAGGCCTCAAGGCTGAAGAGGCTGCTGCTCTGTTAACAATGCTGGTTTTGCAGTTGAGGCTGTGTAGACGCTGTGTGCTTCAAACGAAATGCTTGTAAGATCACCTCTTTTTAATGGCAGAATCGGGGCGGGGGGGGGGGTGTCCAACCTGATTAATCAGTGATGAAAATAATTGTTAGTCGCAGCCCTTGTTTGAGGCCTTAAACAGGACAGGAACACAAGACAGAATAAAGAGACCTTCAACATGAGATTGTGTTGTGCGACATAAGCTCGCGGAACAGCCCAAAGGCGACGTTAAGACTTTGGCTCTCTGTGCCTTCAGAAATACAACGAGTGTAAGAAAAATGACACCAATTTCCTGCTGGAAATGGGTAACAAGGATGTGATCTGTCTGTCTGGATAAATGAGCCCTGAGGATAAATTCTACAGGTCGGGGGGTCAAATCTTTAACAGCAGTTAATGGTGTACAAAAGGGTATCAGATCAGAGGACACACACACAAACACAAAAATCATTCAATGTCTAGCAGTGATTTCTCACCTATTATGTTGTCACCATTGTCTCCTGGTTGAGTCCAGCAGCATGCTCTTGCTCTTGAAGTCATTTATTGTTGATAACAGCCTGAATGATGGTTTCTGTTGGGAGCGGCAACAAAGAGACAGGCCGGCAGCTAATCTCTAGGTGTATATCTGCCTGCCCCTCCATGCATATGTGTGTAAAACAGAAGAGAGAAGATGGAGAAGGAAAGAACAAAGTACGGGACTGATTGATCTTACAGTCTAACACATCTGCCTTTTTGAAGAGCCCTGGAGAGACTTTAATAAGAGCAAAAGGCTCCAGAAAAGATGGCGAGGTGTGTGGGGGGTGGGGGGGAATCTTATTTTCTCTCCACAGCTGAGGTTCCTCTGTAGAAACAACGCCCTGCTTCTTAACTTCACCTCTGCTGCTCTGTGGGTCTCTCTGTCGGCAGTCTGTCTGTACACACCTCGGTTGTATTTTTCTCTTTCAAATTATTACACAACAGCGATTGTGTAGCTGTCTTTTCAGATTATGTGACTTTATCCACATATTAGCTGCTGCCTACTCACGTTTTGCATCTTTCGGTATCTGTAGCCTTCGCTATGGGGAACTGGGATGACATCGCAGGTTTTGGGGAGAGAAAAATCTGTTCTCCCCACTGCCTCTTGCTGAGGGGAATCGTACTAAATGCTCATTTATTTCAAATTGTCCTGGGGCTGGAGTGGATTGTGGGAGTTTCTGTTTAGTCTCTCTTAATTTACAAGTTGTTTTTTTAAAATATGCTTTTAGAGAAAGAGAGGAAGGGATTCATGCTGAAATAAAAACAGAAGGGGGGGCATTGCTGCAGATTTCGATCCTGCGCTGCAGGGGATGATGGGGAAATCTGTGGGTGTTTGCTCAGTGTGAAGGAGGCCAGTCGGCCCCCAGGCCATCAGCTCCTCCCTCAGGTTGATATTTCAGCTCCCTCCTCCCCTTTATCAGCTCAGAGTGTTTCTTTTGGCATCACTTCAGCTTGGTTACCATGCCTCATCCCCCACTCACCTTCTCATAATCTACATTCTTTTTGATCCGACTCTCTGCCTGCTTCTGTCCTTGGAGGTTGCATCTCTGTAGGATCCATGTTTCAGCTGTGTGTGAGCACCTCTGGGATCTTTTTAGACTTCAGGAGTGAGCGTGAATGTCACAGAAATAGTGTTTTCCACCCTCTGAAAACCTTAGGGAGTTGACAACCTAAAATATTAAATAAGTCTACATATATGTGAAGACTATACACGTATGTGTGTGTGTGTATGGTATTTTGTTGCTAAACATTTCTGCTTTATGAACTCTAACTCCTTATTCAGTAAATGTCTCCATCACTACCACAGCACTGCGGTGGCAAACCTAGGATATGCTGCATTTAAGGTTTTTTTTTTTTTCCTTTGCATTGATCAATCCCCCCTTACTGTGCTTAGTAAGCGTGAATCAGTGCCAGAGAGTCCTCTGCATGAAAACACAGTGTGTGTGTGTGTGTTAGAAATAAAAAGATTTGTCATTCTATAGAGTGACAATTGATTAATCGTTTCATTTTTCAAGTAAAAATGCAGAACGTTTTTTAGTTCCTTCTTCTCCAGTGTGATGATTTGATGCTTTTCTGTCATTGTAAACTGAACATATTTGGATTTGGAACTATTTGTCAGACAAAGCAATTAGAAGACATCATCTTGGGCTCTCAGAAATTTTTCACAAATTTGAAAATTTTTTTACATTAAACTATTAGGTCCCCCAGGCAAGGAGGTTATTTTTTTCACCCCTTTCTGTTTGTTGGTTTGTTTATTTGTCGGCAGGATTATGCAAAAACTACTCAACTGATTTGCACTAAACTTTATTTATTTATTTTTGGCTTGGTGGAGGTATGCGCCCTACTGAGTCTACTGAGTCTTGTGGAGAATATATTTTACAGATTAATCAATATTTTTAATCATTTTGTTATTTAATCCCTAGCTGCAGACCTTGTGTGTGTAACAGTGCATCAGTGCACGCTTTGGTTTGTGAAAGAGTATGTTTCATAATGAGGGTTTCTGCTGTGAAAAAAAAAAACTGTAAAACTGTGAAAACCATTGTATTAGAAGTGATGTTGTGAAATAGAAATTTCAGTTTTCTTCTTTGGTGCAACTTTATCTTTATAAAGCTGTCAGAAAGGAAGTTGAGTTGTGGGCATGAAATAAGTTTGGATAGGATATAAAGATGCAGTACTACAGTTGAGGCTGTTGCAGGCTGTTTGACAAATGTAAGAGCTTCTCTGATTGTGTTATTTCCTGAGCAGGAGATGGTGAGACTTATGGGTATTTCAGCAGGTTTCATGGAAACATTTGACAATAAAATAAGCTTTCTCAACAAACACTTTGCTAGTGGCAGTAAACATTTCAATCACAAAGAACAGAGCAGGTTTTTTTGTGCTGTAGAAAATAAGAACATTCTTTTACAAGAGTCAGGAACAGAATGGAGGTGTGTGTGAGCCACCAGCTCCAGACAATCCTTTCCTGTCCACACCTGCTGTGATCCAGTCACAGGTAAATCACAACACACTGTAGTCCTCCAAAAAAAAAGGGCCTCCTTTTGTTCTCAAAACAGACTCACTTTGTTGTGGCATAGATTCCACAAGATGTTGGAAACATTGCTTTGAGATTCTGGTCCATGTTCACATGATTTCATCACATCATTTCTGCACACTGATGAATGCACATTCATGCATTTATCTCCAGAGGTCTTTTACTGGATTCAGATGGTGACTGAGGAGGCCACTGAAGTTCACTGAACTCATCGTCTTGGTCATGAAGCCAGTTTGAGACGACTTGTGCTTTGTGAAATGGTGCGTTATTATGCTGGAAGTAGCCATTAGAACATGGTAAACTATGGCCATAAAGGGTTGAACATGGTCAGCAACAAAACTCAAATAGATTGTAAGGGACCCAAAGTGTGACAAGAAAACATTCCCCACACTATTACAGCAGCACCAGCAGCCTGGACTGTTGACAAAAGGCAGGTTGGGTCCATGGATTCATGCTTTTGTGCCAAATTCTGAACTCAGATCAGACTGCATTTTTCTTGATAGATAGATAGATAGATACTTTATTCAGCCCCTAAGGGAAATTCACAAATATTATGCAGTCGAGATTTCCACATTTGGGGAATTCTAATTCAGCTGTCCAGTTTTGGTGAGCCTGTGCCCACTGCAGCTTCAGATTTCTGTTCTTGGCTGACAGGAGTGAGACCCGACATGGTCTTCTGCTGTTGTAGCCCATCTGTCCATCAGGTTCAGTGTGTTGTGCATTCTGAGTTGTAAAGATTGTTTATCTGAGATACCGTGGCCTTTCTGTCAGTTCCAACCGGTCTGGACATTCTCGTCTGACCTCTCTCACTGACAAGGTGTTTCTAGAACTGTCGCTCACTGGATGTTTGTTTTGTTTTTTGTTTTTTTGCTCCATTCGGAGTGAAAACCGTTGTGTATGAAAAATCCCAGGAGATGAACAGTTTCAGAAATACTCAAATCAGCCCGTAACTGCATGAATAAACAGGTGTAGAGGTGTTCCTAATAATGTGCTCTGTGAGTGTAAAAGCAATATTGTTGCTCAGTGTCGACTTTCTCTCTCTCTCCCTCTCTTTCTCTCTCTCTCTCTCTCTCTCTCTCCGTCGCTTGCTGAAATAAGCTTTGAGGGGAAGAAGGAAGCGAGTGTGTGTGTGTGAGAGAGCTCGTAGCACATGAAGATTACAGTGACAAGTGGCTTGTCATGGGTGAAATGACACAGGCTGTGTGTGTGTGTGTGTGAGAGAGAGAGAGAACAAGGAATATGAAAGCAAAGGAACAACAAAAGGATTCAGACAAGAGTCAGTTCTATTAGCAGAACGAGGATGGAGAGTGAAATGTTTTGGTGGAAGTCAATTACAGCTGCGGTTCTATGGAGTAATGAGTTTGGCCATGTCTCTGGGTCCCTCTCATTAGCTGGCACTGGAGGGCAGAAGCAGTGTTTGACAACTGTAGTTTATGTGTGCAACTGCTACTGACTTTCTGTTGTATACGAGCTTATGTTTTCCCTCATGACATTTCTTCTTTACTGTAACTGTGATGCATGCATGGCAGCACTCA
>JBBMJY010000001.1:18357328-18400985 GCA_037833715.1 Toxotes lorentzi
ATATGGGGGGTGTTGTGGGGCTAGTGTTAATTTAGTAGCAAGTAACAAGAGGGAATGAATCGGAGTTTGTGTCCTGTTTCGGACTGTTTCATACAATTCTTTGAAAAACTTGAAGTAAACTTCACTAGAAGTAAATAGACCATACTTTTGAAAACAATGTCACGAATACTTTATATTTATCAGTTAACGTAATACAAAATGCAGTAAAGAGAAAATTTGGCCTTTAAAACTTTAAAACAGCACCAACTTTCCAAGCTGTGATTGTGCACAGTTTTTCAAGGTGCGTGGCATTTAATGTACTACAGCATACAAATAGCTGACAGTGCAAGTTCACTATACAGTCAGTTGGCAACAGCAAATAGCATTTTACTCACAGCGTTACTTTCAGTAGCGTTACTTTCGGTAATGTTGCTTCCTGACAGCAGACAGTTTTCACTGCAGTCGGTGGGCGGTGCTCACAAGCACTGCGGCTGCTCTGCCCTCTGGAAGTTAGCCAATCAGAAGAAAGTGGGCTTCTTGGGATGGGTTCCTAGGCCTTAAAGAGCCCAGAGCTAATTTCAGAGCCTCAACTGAGGGGCCGCATAACAGGCAGTGTGAGATGATTAAGGATTTTATTTTAAAGACGGGGAATCATAAAAAGCTACTTCAGTGGAGTCCCAGAACAAAAACACAGAGCTGGAAATGAGCAGAATAGGTCCCCATTAAGAATTGAACCAGCTGAAACAGCGGAGCGTGTCGGAACAATCTTTGAGAGCCTTAATTACACTGAAGCTGTAATTAGACAAACTGAAAATTCAGAAATATGAGGTTCATTGTGTTTTTGCAGAATTGTCCAACGTCAACAATCTGGTTGGCAAGTGTGTTGATCGGACCACATGAAAAGAGAGCTCATTGCATGTTTGATGGACCTGTGGGCTTCAAACATGGAAGGGCAGCAGTCCTTTGAAATATGACAAGTAAGGATCTGATCAAAATGTCACACTGTCAGAGGAAGGCAGAGCAGAGCTGGACCTTTGAGTATAAAAGCATGTTGCTGGGTCTATGCAGGCACAGGAGGACAGTGTGCTTCCTGCTAGTGGATTTTTCTACAGTCGTTATTTATACTTGACTTTCATTTGTACAATTATGTCTAAAGTGACCAAAATGTACCTATAAAAATACTATGATCATTGGGCAATAATGATAAAATCAATGCTGGCTTTTTTTTTGTCCTCTTTCTCCTTCCAGTTTGTTCGTTTGAGTAATGTCTTCTATCTGCACTGCAGTCCTCGTTGCTGCAAACTCCCATCTCTCTTGTCTTGGGCAGAGAGTAGATAGAGGCAGAGTAGATAGACCAACCAGAACAAGACAGTGGTGCAACAAGGACATGATACCTCACCAGTAACAGTAATAATTATGTTTGATGAGGCTGGACATACCACTGCTGGAAACTCAACCCTGCTCTCTGCAGAGCTGCACAACGTAACCTGTGGCAGGAGCAATCGTGCGTGCCTGCGCTAGAGCAGTGTCCAGATCTCTGTTCAGTCCCAGCAGATAAATACCACATATCCAAGCTATTATCACTGCAGTGTGTGTTCAAAGGTGTTGTGTGTGTCTCACAGGATTTGGTGTTGGCAGTTCAATACTGACTTAGCTGCTTTTGCGAATGTTTGTGTGCCACCAGTCCTCCTTTGTCCTCTCGCCATCTTTCCAGGAGTAGAAACATGTTTATGCAACGGAATGAAGACTTTTAGATCTGAAGCTCTGTCAATCTAATCGATTAGTTGCTCAACAGAAAACTGATTAGCAGCTATTCTGATATTTGATCAATCACTGCTTCTAGCTTCTTAAATATGACTGACTGTGGGTTCTTCTTTGTTCTGTCTTTTTTTTTCCAATATGAAATATCTTTTTTGTTCTGGCCTAATGATTGGCTAGAATAGTTTTCACAGTGGTCTAACAATTTATGGCCAATGAATAACCAATAACCAATTAATTAAGGAAATAATCAACAGATTGATCAGAAATAATCCTTGCTTACAGCCCTCAAATGAGGAAAACATGGCAAATACATTGTGGCCATATCTAGTGGACATATTTCTCATTTAAAGTGTAAGTGATTTTAAGTGGACAGAGAGGAGCGAATATGTGTGAGATGGATAACAGGAGAGTGTAAGAAGTGTTGACAGGACTCCCATTATTAGTATCCTCCCCTCGCAGTGTGTGTCTGACTCTCACACTCCCTGCTGAGCCGCTTTCCAAGGTCAGCTGATGTTTATATCCACACAGAAACACCACTGCAGCTTTTTTCTCCCCCTTTTAAATTCCCAGTAGCTCTGTTTCTCTTGAGCAGCAACATTTGAAATCTATTCTCCAGTGAACAACCAGGCTACCGTTTCTCTCTACTCAGCCTCAGACTGAGGCGTATAAATGAAGAGCAGCAGGTCTCAAACATGACTGCTCAGTGCATCGATTCTCCTCATGTGGCATTGACTTCATGTTTCATCCAAGGCTGCGATGTGATTTCAGAAGAACTACCCCCTCCTCGGTTTTAATCGAGTTTAACACTAAGGAGGTGTTCCCATGTGATTTTAGTGTTGCTTGTGTTGGGGAGTGAAGAATATTTGAGCTGAAACACAAATGACTCCTGGGTTTGATGTGATTAACACTGGTTTTTTAAGGGTTTGGAAAGTAAGAATTATTTATATCTTTTAGGCCAAAAAAAAGTGAGGTAAAAAGAAACATTCTCCTCCAGTTTTTAAGCCTTCATCAGTTTTTCACTTTTCTGCTAAGCTAAGCTAACAGCTTCATATTGAATGGACGGATAATGTGAGTGGTATCTATCTTCTCATCTAACTCTCTGCCAGAAAGCGAATAAGCGTATTTCCCCCAAAAATGTGGAACTATTCATTTAAGGCTTAAACTGTGCATATTTGGATTGGTGGGCTTATCTGAATTTCACAGATGGTTTGAAGCTGCAGCGGAAGTTTTCTCATCACCGCAGAGTGGCGGCTGCGCTGACATCAGACAAGGTGACACCCACTGCTGTGGTGGAGGTGTTCACCATTTGGATTACAGGGATAATCCCTTTATTATTTGACAATATGTTACCTGAGACTGGTGTGACCTCTACAGTGGTGTGATTGTGTGGTCAGGGTACGTTTGTGCAGTGCATTGCAGTGTGTGTGTGTGTGTGTGTGTGTGTGTGTGTGTGTGTGTGTGTGTGTGTGTGTGTGTTGTTCATAAGCTATTATCTACACAGAGATGATGGTTTTGCCTTTTCTCTGTATTTGAGTTATTGCCTAAACTAAGACACGGTGATGTGATCTTTGCCTGTGATTTGATCAATAGACAAAATTACCACAGCCTCCCAAAAGGCCAATATTGTTGTGTGGTAATGGAAATGCACTGCCACATGAGCAATGCTTTCTCCCAAAGTAATCCACATTGATTTGTGGGGCCACTTTGATAAATTGAGAGGGTTTTAGCTTTGTGTTGGTCCATTGCACAACACTTGGTTCCCTCTGTGTTGTTGTGTGTGTTTGCGTGTGTGGGAGTTTTGAATTGATGCCTATGGATCAGTCTACAGTACAAACCTCTTTAGGGCCTGGTGGAAAAAGTTCCTGATTCATAAAAACTATCTGACCCTTTTCAGTCTTTGTACTGTAACTTTCTGACCGCCTTAAAAAGAGAGGGGATCCTCACTTAGGGGACATTTGACAATTATTCTACCAATTACTTTCATATGCTAATGATTAATGTGTGGGTGACAATCCCCATTAATATTTATGAAAGTGTGGGGGCTCATTTGTGCATTCATTTGTCAAAGAGAATGACAGCTACCAACATGCAGTTCATAATTCAAAGCAGAAGACGCAGAAACAAAAAAAGTATTTATGTTTAATACAGTGCGGAGCTTCTGTAGGTGGGATATAGTTAATCATCAGTGCAGCTGTAGCCCACTGCTTCTGCTTTCCATTAGCAGGAAGGTGTTTGCAGAAATGAAAAGATTAAAATACTCTTGGATGCTGTGTGTGTGTGTGTGTGTGTGTGTGTGTGTGTGTGTGTGTGTGTGTGTGTGTGTGTGTGTGTGAACTGACATTTACCTTATGCATTCAGTGATGCTGTATTCAGGTGTTTTGCAGACAACATTGTGGTGGGACAGAAATTAATTGGGGCAGAAATGCCCTTGAAAGTTAATCACACAGCCGTGAAATTAAAAATGAGGGGGCAAACAAAGCACAACTGCACAGAGCCAGCGGTAGAATAAAACGCTGACTCCACACAAAGCAACGCACTTCATCAGCAACCAACAAAACAACTAATCTAATCTAAGTAAAACCTTTAGCGGTGGAAGGTGGGCTGGTCTGGGACAGAGAGAGGGGAAAACAGAATAAGAACACTTCAGATTACAGCCTGCAAATTAAAGTGTAAATACTTTGTGCATCAGGTATAAAATTAAATACAGAGGACATTTGAGTGTTTTTGATCTTATAATATGACAGGACATTAAAGTGTGTCTAGGTCTTTCTCTAACAGTTTGAGATACATCCTTCTTCCCAAAATATATTCAAAAATAATTACTTTTTAATTTGCGGGGTGAAATCTGAAGAAACTAAACAAAATTCTAAAAGAGAAGTTAGTCCAGTTATTCTCTGAGGACTTTTGAGTTATTTCGCTTCTGTCTCCCTCTCACATGCATTCAAACACAATCTCACACCTACACAAGTGCACACACACACACACACACACACACAACACGCACACACACACACACCTTTCACATCCCAGTGGATTAAATATAGAAATGATTACGACGTGGTGATTTCACATGAAGTCACAGAACACAGCTCTGAGGTTACACTGTGAATTTGCTCATCTGCACTCTTTATTTTGTTTCTAACCTTGCTGTAGAGGTGTCTAACACTGCATAATCCCATATACACTGTAATTAGTGTTCCAGTGTGGAAATTGCACTTGGCCACACTGGTAATTTTTAGTGAGCTGGGAGTCAGCATTGCTCAACTGTTTATGCTCTCCTTGATGAAATGATGAATGTGCTGCGCGGACGACTGCAGTCACATGAGTGTGTTCATTACTTGTGATGAATGCTTTTCTTGGGTGTTGTCGCACAATTATTCTGGTAATGAGAGGGCTGGGGAAACAGTTGGCTGTTAAAACACCATGCTTCTGTTATATTTCTTCTCTGTGTCTCTCTGTATTGCTAATTTGAAACCTCTTGCACTAAAACACTTCTCTGTCATTACTGTTAACAAAAATGGCTGGATCTTGTTACATTTTTCCTGAAAAGCTCCGAATTGCAGCATGAATCTGTACAGCGGGTCTTTTAAAATGAACAAACTGAATTAGGTTCAGTTAGATGACAGTAGTTCCACATTCATGTCTGGAGCCTAACCACCAATTTATGGTCAGGAATTCCCCCACTTCAAAACCAGAAACCAAACTAAAATCTCTCCTCTTACTTGTGTGAGTCTCTCTGACTCACACAAGTAAGACTCTGCTGTAAATATACTGTATATAGGCAGTGTGCTCCATGATGGTAGATAACTTGAATGTTGTTTCTGGTGAACAACCTGTAAAGGTTCTGCTGGGTTTGTTGTTCACTTTAAAAGGTTGTCCTCACTGATGTCCGTGGTGGTTGTTGCTTTTTATTTTGTTTTTTCATTGAATATGTGTTCTTAAGTACATTTGAAATTTAAAAAAAAGAAAATGCATTGAATTATTTGCACAAGCCGTCCCACTATTTCTGGATTTGTCTGTTTATGTGCATAAACAATGAATCTGCTTCTTCACTTGTCGCTTCCAAGAAAGTCAAACACAGCCAACAGTGAAGGCTACTACAGGGACTTTTTATTTTTATTTTATGTAAAGATGATTAAAAAGCATTGACATGAGTGGTTGGGGCGTGGCTAGCTTCTTTGTTGAAATTCAAGGCAAGTTTGTAGGAAGCTGAAGTGCATGGTGCCAACAAATGCATGCCAAATAGCTACAGCAGTGCCATGATAAACGCAGAGTGAGACACCCGGCTGTATTAATAAGCAGCTTTGTTACTTGCTGATTTAGTAGAAATAATGCCAAATGAATGCTGGTTGGTTTTGAACCCACTCAAATTCCAGAGCTCTCTCCATCAAGTGAATGCCTGCCCAAGGTTCACTTATCTATCACTCTCCACCTTCTTTGGCTCCTCCGACAACCGGGCTCTTTTCATTTTGCCGGGTAGAGCTTCCATAGTTATTCTGGTTGTTCAACCATCCACCATTTCTGCTAACTGGGGACAGCTACCACAGAAAACAAAAGCGCAATCCTCTTCTTGTTTTGGTTGTACAATGGAAGATGCGCTTTGTGCCATGAATAAAGCCTTGATTTTCCCGGTTGACAGAATGTCATAGTGAAAGTGAGGCTAATTGGGAACCAGTCAAAGCAGCATGATCATTAATTTGGAGTGACATATCTAGTCACTTGGTGAGTGTAACTCCACTGTTCATTCTCTTTTAGCTCTGCTGGGAAATATCTGGCACTTTAGCTGCTAAATTCTCCACTGTGTTCACCAGTTAGTCACTGATGGTGTCTGTCTGCTGCTTGGTGCTGAGCAGGTAGAGTACTGTGAGTTTTTAGAGGCTTTTTGCTGAAAACAGCTGGCTAATGTTCCCTTATACACCGCTACTGAGAACAGTGAGAATGAACCAGAACAATGAACTGAAACTAGTTATAAAACAGCTTAAAGCCGAGGGGAGCTGCAGGTTCAGGTCGTAGTTCTCTGCGGGTTTATTACTAATAGCGACTTTCAAGTTACAGGTTACTTTTACCAATCAAATTATTTTCTCAACCGACCGATGCTGTGATTCTGTCTGCTGCCACGTTTCATTTTATACATTTTTTGGGGGTCTTGTTGTGAAGAGCAGGAATGCAGCAATCGCTTACAGAAAGACTGCTGAACATTAGGCAATAAAAAGATGCAGAACCCAAGCTGCTGACCAACTTAAATGAATTGATAAATGAGAGGAAAAAACTAATTATTATATCCAACTTTCAAAACTATGGAGTGTTTGATACGGAATAGATTTTAGTTGGCAGTGCAGCTGTAAATCACTTGGCCTTTGCTTCATTCTAGGAGAGGGGAGGTGGTGGTACAGTAAAGACCTTGTGGGTGCTATCGCCTGTCTCTTCCACTCTCTTCAAACGTTGTGTAAGTTTGTATCATGTGAACTGCTTTCACCCAGGGGCCATAGCGCCTGGCTGACATGTAAGTGAGAACATTACCCGGTGGCTTGGCTGTCCTGTGAGACAAAACTTCAACGGAAATATTTAAACAACCATAAAATTGTTCTTTTATAAGGAAGAAAAAAAACACCCAGGAGTCTCAGATATAGAATAAGCAGAATTACCCAGGCCGATGTAAAAGCGAGGTTAGAGGCTGATGGTGACACCTGAAGATTGTTGTTCTTCTCTACCAGAGTTTGCAGTTGATTTTCCTTTAATGTAGTGAAACAAACACACCACACGTGTGCGCTCATAAAGGCCTGGTTAACTAATTAAAGCTCAGTCACAGTGGCAGTAAATCCTGTTGCTTTAATCAGGGTTGTACAAACCAACGGATGCCAGCTGCTTCAGTTCAGTGCGGTCATCACTATTTAGATGTGTTCACTCTGTAGTGGGAGTATTGAAACCCACCGGCCATCCTTTAAGTGTCACCCAAATTAATTTCCTTCAGATCAAGGCTGCTGACACTCGGACTGTAAACCTGGATCAGTGAGCTTCCGACAAGTCGTTGAGAACTCATCTCTGATCCATCTTGTGTGCGTGTATGTATGTGTGTGTGTGTGGTTGAGAAATTACAAGGCACTGAATGAAGCTCGAGGCCGTAATCATTCGCAGAGGCCTTTCTCAGCGTTAATTGCTTCTTGACTTGAAAGTGTTCCTCAGCCGCCTCCCTGTGAATGACAGTTCTGTGTTTTTCATAGTTTGTTGTAATGACTTGCAGAGTTTGTGGCTGTGAAGCGAGAGAGCGTTCCCAACAGCTCTGAGAACAGAAGTTAAGTGTCTGATGGAGACAATCTCATTAGTGAATAAAGAGTTTGCAGCAGATGGAAAAGATCTTATGGACTATAGTCTGGGCTATAGGATAGTGCTAGTCAGTTGCAGATGCAAGATTTTTTTATTTGTTAAAAAAAAAACAGAAAACAGAGTTTATGGGTTTTATTTTGAAGCAGGAATAGTGGAAATCAGAAATTGAAAATGGGAATTTGTTTGTGTAACTTTACATTTAATCAGCAGCTTTTTCATGTTAATTTTAGCTTTTCTCTCATGAAGCATTTTCTCATCTGTGCTTGTTCCAATAAATGGGAGTGAACGGTGTCACAGCATCGTTCGGGTGAGAGAAAATACAGATAAAAAATCAGTTTCCAACCGATCCTTTCCGTTTCAAAAATTCAAAGACTTTTTCCAGTCCATGTAATCAATTCCATAGAACTCCCTGTCTAAGGAGGTGTAGGTGGGGGCATACATTAACTTAAAACTGAAAATACAGCAACAATAGTCTGAGATATTTATAAAAAGACTGGGGAATAATTTGGTCAGATTGTGAGCCGGCTGATGCAGATGAGAGGATACAGTTTACACACACACCAAACCACATCTCAACACACACAAACACAAACCCTCTCTCTCTGTCTGTCCACCATGCTCTCCTGTCAAATTCGGGTGGCTGCAGGGCGAGATTATCCTGTCAGCACAGGACTGAAGGCCTGATTCAGCCATTGGTGTCACTGCAGCCATATCCAGGATAGATGTGTGGCTGGCTTGCTGCTGCACACTGCTGAAAGCTGTGGCCCTTCACTCCTGAATTATAGCTGCTGAGGCCCAAAAGTGCCTATAAGGACTTCCAGCACAAGTTTAAAGCAGATGTTTGGTGTTTAAGCTTCATATCCATGCAAATCAGTGATTACATCTGTCTTCACTTTTTCTTACATTTCTTCCTTTGTTGCACTTACAGTGACTGCCAATAAATAAATTTAGACTGTAATCCAGACTTATATAATTCAACTCAACCTTATGAGCGATGTGCCACCAGAAGGGAAAATAGAGATATTGTCATCTTTCATCATTCAAAAGTATTTTGTAGTAGTTGTGTAAAGTGTCTACAAACTTCTCTGTGCAAGTTTGTTGTGTCGTCTTGTTGATTTTCTCTGCCGTGAAGATTTTACAACCGGACGTCACAGATTCAGTCATGCGTTGAATTTCATTCCAGAGATGCAGCCAGTTGGATCCCACTGTGCAAACATATCTGGATAATTGAAAGAAAAAAATGGTGTTTTTTTTCCCCGTATGTTTCATACTCCAGATTCATTTGTTGCAGGATCAAAGAAGCTTCTGTGAAATGAGTAGTGGTAGTCCACGTGTAACTGTGTGTGTGTGTGTGTGTAAGATACAGTCTGATGCTGATCTAAATCAGGAAGAGAAGCCAGAGAGTCACTGAGCAGCCTCTCCTCTCCTCTCCTCTCTCTTTTTTCCTCTTAGCTCACTCACAGCCAATCAGATCTGCTCTGTTCTCACGATACTTGTGTTGCACAGAAACAGGTCAAGGGTTTTTCGCCCTCACCGGTCTCTCCATCCTGTCCTCAGTCACTTTGTCTGAAATGAACATTTTGCTGAAGAACACTGTGACTGATGAAACAGGGGTGCACAATGATCTCACGTCAGAGAGGAAGGCACCATATTCATCTTTATCTTGTGATGTGCTTGCATTTAAAAATACACATACATATAGACAAGCAGCAGTGACTTTTGTGGCATTGTTCCTTTACCAAGCAATCGGTGTGCAAAACACACACAGATCTTTCTTGCCCAGTCCAAAACTTGTGCTTTGATTTCTGCTTACCAAAGACTGGTGCCCTTCATTTTTTTCTTCTTTATTACTCTGAGAAAAAAAAGCATTTCATACCCAGACTAGCTCTTCATTGGCTGCAGAGGCCATAATAAAATGAATGAGTATTCCACTGGGTAAACTGTTCAGATATTAGCCTTTATACTTTGTGTGTACAAGTAGCTGAGTATGTGGCAGTGCTGCCACTGTAAATGTATGTTTTTTGTGCTTCTGTAATCATCTGGTGACTGATCTAGTGTTCCCTCAAAAACATTTCTATCATTTGTTCAGTGTCTAAAGCTGACCTTACTTTAGATTCCTCCCTATTCATGTGCTTAGTTGCACCCTGCATACTTATAATGCTAATATCTGAAGTCATGCACAACCAACTTTCTCAGGGAATGCAGGATATGCTGTTTAGATAAACGGGAATATGCAAATGTGTATTAAAAGCAAGTATATCAGGCTTTATCCCTGCGAGATAATATCCTTATGTTTATGAGGATGATGACAGCTTTGGCATAGTTCTGTCAAAAGACACAGATGTAATAGTACTTTCAGCTTCAGTCTGAACTAAGCAATATGTGCTTGGGCTGATTCATCCTTCCGTTTACACAGGCATGCTTTTAAACTCAGTATTTGAGACTGTAGCTTAAAACACTGGGGCAGTGTCACTCCACCACTGAGCAGAGAGCAACAAGCAAGCGTGTGCATTACTTAGCAACCAGGAACTTGTTTATTGGCCAAACAAAAATGATACAATAAGCTTAATGCTTGTCTTTATTTAATGGAACCTTGTAAATGTTGTATGGGAACATTATCATACTCCTGCTGTGGCTGCAGCGCAGAGGTGCTGCTGAGTACAATATGTGTGTTATATTGTTCAGCTGTTGTACTGACTGTCTCGATTCATGGATTCAGCAGAGGTACTGGAGACCTCCATGAGAGTATGGAGAGGAGCAAAGGGTGGCTGAGATGCCACACCTCCCAGGCAGCAGCAGTAGCCAACCTGCTGTTGTCCCACTGTTTCCATGGTAACGGTGGTGAGGCGCTGCTGAGCTGCAAAGTGGAGCGATGATATACAAGATGGGGGGAGGGGTTAGGAAGGAGAAGCAGGTGGTGGGTGGAAAGAGAAGGGAATACTGTTTGAGACGGATGTCAGGGAAGAGAACGGGAATCTTGAGGAGGACCGCTGCTGTTGCTGTTGGAACACCAGGAACACAAGGAGGCCAAGCGTTCACGTCTGTTCGCTTTGTCAGCACGAGCACGAATTAGACAGGCTGCAGTGCAGAGGCTCTGTGGAGCTATGGCCACAGCAGCTTCAAATACCTCCTTCAGAGTGCTTTACATGCTCTTTGTGGATCATACTTACACTGGCTGCATATGTTCCTAGAAAAACACACGTCCATACAGTAGGCTACACACAAATAGAGACACATTTTTTGCTGCTCATTCATGGCCAGTAAAGGTTGCTTGAAGGTTACAGGGCCTCCAGGGCACAAAATTGTCACACAAGCATTAGGAGTTCACCTCCCCTGATGCTACACGCTAACCTTCATTTGTCTTTAATTTGGGGACATGTACATCTACACACACACGTACCCATATTCGTACATTACTAACTGTGGTCTGTTGGATGAGACTGACCATGTATGGCTCTGTCAGTAATGTGTGTCCAGGGCTTAAGGGCTCTCAGATCCACTTGGATTGGTAAACACACACACACACACACACACACACACACTAAAAGAAATGTTCTTGGTGATTGTTTTTTTTTTTTTTAATTCCTATCTCATCCACATTGAGAGCTTCATTCCTTTTCCCCATTCTGCATGGCATTAATGTTAGAATTAGGCATTTGTAGGAATCTAATTAAAACAAAACCATCCTCACCACTCAAAAGCAAAACTTAGACACCTTGATTGACACTCTAAATCAGTAGCATGCATACTAAAAGTATGGTTTCTCGCTTTTCAGTTTCTTTTAGAGGCTCTTGTGTTTTGAAGATATGGGAGCATTTACAGCTCATTTTTAGGTGCTCCTCAGTCAGGCTAAGCAAGATTCAGCTGGGAGAGCAATACAATAAATCCCCCCAATGTAGAGGCCAACAGACACAAATCAGGGAGATATAGCGTGGGATACAAAAAATTCAAGATGCAAGAGATGGCATTAGCATGCACTGTAATAGATATGGTAACCAACTTTAGCCATGCAAGCAGCTCTGTGAGGCTGCACAGTGGTGCTTTAAGCTAAATATTAACACAATGACAGTGCTAACATACTTCAGATTAGCAGGTGTACCATGTTCACCATCTTAGAATGTCATTAGTTTTACAAATATTTGGTCATAAACCAAAGAACTGGGAAAATTTTTAAAAAAAAAGTGACCTGATGATGGCGCTAGATGAGAAGTAAAGGGATCACAAATGTCAACCTCATGGTGGCGCTGGAGTAAAGGTCAGGGAATCATTAAAGTCTTTAGGATTCATCTTCTATGGACCATGAATTCATGGCAGTCCATCAAATAGTTGTTGAGATATTTCAGTCTGGATCAAACTGACTTAAAATCACTGTCATGAACATTGATGTTTTAATGTGATCAGCAGATTCTGATGGTGTACACAGTGTTCGGCAAACACTAATGTGATGCTTCGTTTTTAGAAAGAAATTTGAAAAAAAGAAACTGAACAGGAAGTAAAAAGAATATATTATAAAAAGATAAAAAAGAAAAAAGACACCTCCCTTATAGATGTCAATTTAATCAGCAGCTCCTCATTTCATTAAAAGCCTGGGCATATTCTGTTCTGTCTCCACAGATTTACACATGCTTGCACTTATAAGGAGAAACACAGGCAAATCACAGACACACAAAGCTGCACACACACATGAACTGTGTGTCAGATTACTGTGTGTGCTAAGAGGCTGCAGACCAGAAAGAGCTCTGAGAGGAGACTTTCTTCTCTTGACCAAAATAAAGTAAAAGTGAGAGAAAAGGGGCTGTTTCACTTGAAAGAGAACAGCAGGAGAGGAGCTGACTGAGAGGGATTCGGACAGTTTGTGCTTTACTGTGAGTCTATTCTGTCTGTTCCCACCCAAGAGTTGGACAGCTCTTAACCTCGGAGCCGAGCCGGTCGCGGGCTCTGCTCCATGTTGCTGCTGCTTCGTGCGGAGACCGAGGTGGTGACACTGAGGGCAGTGGATGGCGACAGCGCTCCCTCAGTGAGCGCTTATTTTTCCTGCCTCGGTTCCACGGATGCCTGCATGAAACCATTTAGCTGCCTGGAGCAGAAGCTCTGACTCACTCTCCTCTGAGCAACAGAGCCCCCAGTAGGGATGTTTGGTTGGTTAGGAGGTTAGGGGACTAGGTGTTTTAGGAGGTTAGGGTTAGGGTTTTTTTTTTTTTCTTGCTGAAAGTTGGTGTGGCTAGGGTTCGAGTTGGGGGGGTTAGGTTAAGGGTTGGGGTTGGGGTTAGGCAGGGAATGCTTTATGTGAACGAATGTCCTCACAAAGACTGGAAGACAAGAATGTGTGTGTATGTGTTGGGTGATTTTCGGAGGCTGTGGGGCATTCTAGTGCGTTTTCTCGTATATGAGCCTGTCTGAACCAGCGAGGGTCCCCTGCTCCTCTCAGCTGATGGGAAATCATTATGGATCCTGGCAAATGGCCAGTTCGCGGTTACCACGGCAACCACACTGGCTCCATCCATCTTGGCTGCGATGATGTTTGAGAAACGGCCTGCTTTCTAAACCCTCACTCCCAGTAATGACTTCTTTGATTGGTGCCATGCATAAATGAATAAGAATAGAAGCGACTGTGATTTAGGTAGAATTCGTAGCAGTTTCAGCTTTTGCATTTCCTTTTTTTTTTTTTTCTCGAATCAGTAGCATGGAGCCATAAACACCTCCACTGCTGCCTGGTTATTATAGGCAGCCTTCAGTGTGAATACTAGAATTAAGAGGTTGTTTAATGAGAAGAAACAAGACAAATAAGATATATAAACCATTTTAAATAAAAATTTTATTACACATAAATTTATAGCGAGACTTTGCTTAAATTTTCCTTTGCATTCACACACACACTCGCTGGAAGAAATAGTTCCAGTTGATTTTATCTGCATACACACTGAGTGATTGAAAGCAAAAAAAACAAGTATGATGTAATTCAATGCAATACAGCTTTCCCCCAATAAATGTTTTTTCAGACTACTACTTTTTCTGTTGATGTGTTATTTTCTTGGTAACACTGTGAAAATTTGCCAAAATCT
Source organism: Toxotes lorentzi (assembly GCA_037833715.1). Lineage (NCBI taxonomy): Eukaryota > Metazoa > Chordata > Actinopteri > Toxotidae > Toxotes > Toxotes lorentzi. The sequence goes on from JBBMJY010000001.1 coordinate 18,371,455, forward strand.
TATTCTACATCTTTGCCGGGTGGTCATTAAACAAAACTCTAAGAGCTGATATTTACTGTAGCTTCTTTGTCTTACTTCCATTAATCATCAAATCTGCCCTTTCAGCAGCTGGTGAGCTATAAGATGTGACAACTCACTGTTTATCCCCTTCATCCAATCAAAGTTGTATAATTGGCAAGTATTTGTGTGCGTACAAAACAGTGTAGGAAAAAATAAACAACCTTGTATTTTATATGTAAGTGGCCGTTTATGGTATTTGCTAAATCACCAAGTACTTGATGTCAGGAAAAGGGAGCAAAGAAAGACAAAATGACAGAGGCACAGGTGAAAGAACCAGTTTTATATTTTATTATATTGTCCTCCCCAATTCACATCAGTGGGGGTAGGCTGAGTAATAAACATCTGTACAATGCCACAAACTACATCCTAACAGCTATATACCTGCTAATTCTCAGGAAATTAAAAGAAGTTTCTACAAAATTAGCTGGAAATACGTTACCAAAAACCAAAGTTAATATCAAAGTTGGGTAACTAACTGGACAGAAAGTAGAGAACCCCACATGTCTTTCCCTCAGAAGCTCCTCCTGGGGGTTTCCTAACCTGTCTTGAATCAGCCCTGAGGTCTCCTAGTACCCAGAACATATTCAAGGAGAGGTGTCCAGGAAGCAGCCTTAAGTGTCTCAGTCACTTTAACTGACTCATCTCAAAGTGAAGTGGCTTCATATCAAGGTCCTTCTAAATCACTGAGCTCCTCATCCTATCACATAAACTAAGAGCAGACATAAACTCAGCTGCTTGTGTCCGTAGGTTGGTGCAAACACTGAACTAGACATTGAGAGCTTTGTTTAAAGCTCAGGGCCTGTATTTATCTGACTCATAATAATTATACTTAATAATGCCCTACAGTATAAACTGAAGAGTAAAAAACGTCTTCACTGAGTGTGAACAATAACAATCACTGAAGTGTTACTCCAACTTACAGCCATAGATAGATGGAGACATAGACTGACCCTACATCTTTCTTCAGTGGTATTCTGCAACAACATACTGTATGTAATTATCATTTCTTAAAGGTCATTTTATTTGCAAGAACATCAGAGGTAATGGTCAGAGGGACATCATCTGAAAATATTTGAATATCTCTGTCTCTGTCACCAAAGTCTAAAGATCACTAAGTGAACCAAAGTTTAACAGTGTTAATCATTTTTGTAGTTTGCCAAATGAGACCCTAAATGAAAGTAACTGACCTAAAGAATGGAAAGTATCAAGTGATAACTTAATCTGAGAGGGAAAGCAAAATGTTCGCACTTTGGAGGATTTTTTTTCCTTCATTTAGACATTTAAATTTCTCAGGATGGAAATGCAATGGAACAAACAGACACACACACGGCTTCCTGTTTTGCATGATCACAATTAAATAAGCACTTTTTGTGCTAGCTTCTGTAACAAATATAAAAAACACTTCCATAGTAAAGCATACATTTTCCTGTACTGAAGTGTACTGTGTACTGTGTTGCTAACGTACGTTGTGTGTTGTGTGTAGGGCTGGAATTTGCTGTGGCAGCTGCACAGACTTATCGCTTACTGGGGCTTCTCTCAATCCAGGGATCCAGCAGGGCTCACGTGCCTTTTGTCTGTCATAAAGCAGTTTGAGTTCAACCTTTTCATTCTGACTTTGCAATAAGTCGCTGATCTGTAAAAAGGGTATTTTAAGTTGTTGTATTTTTAAATGTTTGCTTTGCGGTGGGCCTCAAATGAAATGTCACCTCTGCAAGGCTGTGTGTGGGTGTCAGTTGTCCCTGTCACTGTACCAGAGTAATGCATTCTTTCATGGCTGTGACACTGGTTCCTCTGATCCAGTCCTGTGAAAAGCCAAAGCCCTGCTTTTATCTCCCTGCTCCATTTACACTTGTCAGTACTCTGTGTGTGTCCTTGTGAATCTGCATGTGAGCATGATGTGTGTGAATGTGTGTGTAGGTATAAGAGACACACGGAGAAAATCCTCACATTTTCCCGACATTAGTCCTGAAGAGTTGCAGTTTTAAAAATTCATTCTTTTTTAGTGCTGACTTACGCTCACTATCGTGCCTTCTGTCATTTTAAACTTGTGACACTTGAGCTATGCTTAATGATATGAACATCCTGCTATTAGATGACTTCAAATGTTATCCAGCACCAAAATTAAGACTCTGATTATTGTTCCTGAACAAATTCCTCAGTGTTTGACTGTCGTCATAAAAGCTTCTGCTAGGAAATATTTACAGTTAATTCAAAGCTGCCTAAATATATACTTAAATGCAATTATCCAAACCGTTCATTTCCTTCAAGTTTGTTTATTACTATTCAATTTTTCCATGTTTTATTATTTAGCAACTTATACATTTCCAACTCCACAATTTCATTATTTGAAATATGTTTTATGAGTTTTCAGCATCATTTCTGCACTAACACATCTCAAGGCAACTGGCTGAAATCTGTTCTATGGTCCAGGTTCAAATCATTTTATGAAAGTGCTTATATTTTAGGGTCAGCGTATCTTTAAAAATATCCTTTGTGTACAAACTTGTAATTTCATCATTTGTTGACCTGCCCTGTTTCTGTTCTTTTATTTGTCTTTACTCACAATGAGCTTTTGAATTTGTCATTGTTTTTATTCAGTAGTTTATAAATTAATATAGAAACCAGGAAATATGCAAACATACTGAAAAATGCTTCAGCATTTTTGCAGCATTTGAGTGAGTGCGTGCTGCCCAGGTTTCAGTGACTAATGCTGCTAAGTATTGCATGTTAATCCTGTTCTGTGAGCAGCCAAGGGGAAAAGCCTCCAGTGACTGACAAGCAAAGCTATCACATGGTTCCTGCTCACACATAATTTTCCCTGTACACTACAGGCACACAGGTACACACATAGGCTTTTACACATGTATGTATGTATGTATGTATGTATGGGCGCATTCAACGCACAGCAAGGTGGAGGTACAAGAGCGATTGGCAAGAGGAAAAAAAAAAGTCGGGATGAGACGACGAAAGAAAGAGCTTTCCCACATTTCTGTTACATTCAGTCTCTGCTGGTGTTGATCATTCAACTATCAGTGTGTGTGTGTGTGTTGTATGTTTGATTTCACTCTACAGCAATATGACATGACTGAAGGAAAGGTGCAGTCTTACATAATGTTACACAAGAACTCTGAGTCAAGTGCATCACCTCCTCCATGCTTCGACATGAATGCCGTAAGAATCATGATATAGAAAATGGAATAAAATAGTGAGATGTGTTGAGGTAAAATACAACAGGACATGAAATGATAACTGTGGGCTTCACAGACCGTCAGCTGAGATATTTGACATCAATTTCTGTAGATGTTTTCACTCTTATTCCTTTATACAGATGCACCATACAAGTATTGTGTTGTGTATGGAGAAAACTCTCTATATACACTGGGTAAACTGAAGCCTCACATTTACATTCAGTTACCTGCTTGTCTGAACATGCCAGCAGTCCTGTGATCTTTGTAGTTTTCCCACTTCATCACACCCCCTTGGAAGTGAAACATCACATAAACATAAATATCTCAAAGTAATTGGAGAAGGTCCATCTCAAAACATAAAAAATACAGCTGTAAGCTAGAAGAGGTGGAACCTAAAAGTACAAAAAGGATCTTTAAATTGATAAATATATATATATAATAAATATCCTTACACCTACACAATGCATGTACAATTAAAACCCTTCAATTGTGAAGGGTTTGCAACAAACGTTAGAGGAATAAAGTATACATATTGTGAATCAGTCTGTAATTTGTCATATCCAGTGCCATGCCTTAGTCCTTTTTAGCTCCTAAACTCCTAAAGGGAATACCGTGAGCTGATCTATCCCAAGTTGCGCAGTTACGAAAATTTCTGAGACTGAAATAGTTGGAGGACAGGTCCTCAGTACAGCCTTGATTGTGCATTGGGCAGTTCATTTGCTCTCTGCAGCCAGGAGCAGCTCCAAGCACAGAGAGAGAGAGAGAGAGACGGGCTTGTAATGGTGACACAACATCCCTGGACTCCTTGTCGTGGGGTGCCTGACGCCAGCATGCAGAGTGTGAACCTGGTGCTCCTGGTACACAGGAGTAACACAAGCCTCTGTCTCCTGCTGCCTGTCACAGTTTTCAGCAGCAATGAACAAAGGAGACACAGCAGAGACAGAGCATAGAGGCACAGTCAGATGTCCACTCTCATATATGCAGTTTACCTGTTCTAAGGAAGCTTTCTAGTTTGTGGCTGTTCTTTACTTGTTTTAATTAACTGCACAGCATTCAATGCTGTGTTTTTGTTTTGTTGTTTATCTGTATATCCTAAATGGTGTGTATTTGCAAGGAAACACTAGAACCCATTCTCCTGCTTGTAGTTTTTCTATATGTATGTAAAAACAATGAAATGTATAATTTTAAGTCAATAAAATATAAATGTAGGCCTTTATATATTAACAAGTGTATTTCATGCTTAAGAGCAGACAGTGTTTGCGAAAATAGACCCAGCTTGGGAATACAGAAGAATAATAAAAGAGACAATGGACAGTGACACATCGGCCAGAATGGCTACTGATTGGCTCTGGCAGTCGCATCAGAGTTGGTCAGTGACATAATTGCACCCAGTGGACAGTGGCGGGGGCTACAGCCTTTATTCTGGTACTATCCAAGCATGACTGCAGACTTAACTGCAACTGTAAATATATACCAATCATAATAAAGGGTTCACAGCAACAAACCGAGTGGGGAAAAAACAACAACTTTAGAATAAAGTAACATTCCCCCCCAAAAAAGCCTGGTCGGCTTCTTAGCCTTGAATCTAAAATCAAGTAAACAGGAATTTATTTTAAATGATTGTGCACCAACCTTTTGATGATAGTTCTCTGATAATTTTCTCCTTTTATTATCATTAAATCATATTAAATAAAGACCAAAACAGTAAATGTATCATATTAGTAATGGATGAGAATGTTGTTCATTTTGGTCCTTTTGTAAAATTAGTTGATACTTACAAAAAGATAAAATAGCACCAGCCTCATCCTTTAATCCAGGTTTCTATTTATCTGGCTCCCAAAACTTGCATTCTTGTGTGTGTGTGTATGTGTGACTGTGTGTGAGTGTATGTGTGCGCGTGCCCTCAAATGAAATATTGACATCCCATTCGCCAGGTCCTGAGAGTGTCAAGGTGAGGGAAGAAGTGGAAGATTGACTAGAGAGAGGAACAAGACAGAGAGGGAAATAGAAATGAGAAGGCTGGGTAGGGAGCAGTGAAAGTGAGTGCGTAAGTGCAGAAATATACTGTGACTGTGTGGGAGCAAGAAATACAGAAATGGAGTGTGATGTAGGGAGAAATTGGAAAGGGAACGATGGCAAAGAGAGAGAAGGTGGATATCCAGAAAGTCAGTGGAGAGTAGGAAGGAGGGAGTACGATGGGAGAAAATGGGGAGAGCATGTTGGTGTTTAATGGAGGGTGAAGAAGGGTGAAAGGCAGAGAGCGACCGTGGAGGAATAGAGCACTGGAGGCTATGAGTACCCTTTGTTCACTCACATTTCAGTGACACAGGAATTCACACCTACAGTAACAAGAACTGTAAAAATGCAACACCACACCCCGAGTGAAGCATGCTGAGAAAACCAATGGGTGTTTTTTTTTTTCAAACCTAAATTTAATTTAATCAGGCATCTCATTTGCGAAACATCTGTTGTTTGGAGCTACATCCTTACAAAACACAAACAGTTTGTGTAACAGAGGCAGAATTACTTGGATTTAAATCAAACAGATCAATAACAGATGGGGATAATAAATATTAGACGGAAGCACAAACCTCACAGCAAGATGGATCCATATAGCTTGAATTGTCTCATTTCAGCATCAAGCTTCAGGGTAACTGGTTCTAGGTAGCTGGAGCACAAAATCTGAAAAGCAAATCGGTGCTAATGGAGAAGTGTGAAGTACCAGTAAGTCCTGAGAGAGAGGTTGATGAAGTCTAGAAGCAACACAAGATGCATTTTCTGATCTGAATAGCAGGATGACGCTATTTGTCTGCAAACTTCTGAAACCATAAGAAATCACTGTTGAAAAATGCATCTCTTGTATGATCTCTCTGGGTTAGGTTTAGGGAAAGATCAGGTTGAAATTACCACTTTGTTAAGGTCAGTGGATGATCCTGGTCGTGTTTAAAAGAAACCTTCATTGACTGTTAGTTAGAAATAGGGAACAAAAAGCAGTTTCCTCTTGTTAGTGGGAAGCTTTTGTTGACACATCCATCCACCCAGACTTCCTCCCCACATTACCTGACTTTGATGTTTCTTTTCCAATCCATGCTGTCAGTTCTTATTGATACATTGATACTATTATAAGCAATTTTGTCAGACAGAAGATTGTCCTGCAAAACACGTTGAACACATTGCTCACAAGCCAAAAATTCTAATTAGATTCTTGTTTTTGTGCAGAGCCTGTTTCTCCTTTCAAAGCAGAAAAAACAACATAATAATAAAGTGGACACTGAGTGCATTTTCATTTTGTGGGCCTTCGTGTGTAGTAAACAACCATGATGTCAGATCCCTGGATAGGTTGACTTTAAAGGTTCCGCATACCAGCTATGAACTGCGATAGACTGGCTTGGGTTCTGTGCACCTAACCATTAGAATGAACTGAAAGGAAACTGAAGCCAGAGACTAATGAGGGACTTCTATTTAATTACATTTTTAACAACACTTGTGAATGTTTCCGTTAGTGGGTCTCTGTATGATGACTGCTTTGTGTAGCTGCGTTGTCTTGTGAGGTTGTATATATGTAATTTTTTCCTCAGGCCTCTCTCTTGAGATCTCAGTGTGACTTCCTGAATAAATAAAAGCTTCTGGTAATGAACTAGGGAGTTGATTCCTAAAATCTCCTTGTTGTTCACAGGCCAAAATGTGGCTCAAGTGATAATCTGTGATGATCTACGATACCACATCGTACCACACTCAAAATAAATGTCAGCCATTAAAGAGCTAAACAAATAAATAAAACCAGGACATCTTGAGGTCCCAGTGGGACCAAAGTGAAGACTTTTAGCAGCCTTTGCAGCTTATTTTAGTCCCTGGAAAGCAGCCAAATGAAATGAGAAGTAGGTACACAGTTTCCTGTATGGGGGATCGGGTTGTGTAAGGAGTGAATCACACTTACAAGAAGCTGGGCACGCGTTAGAATAGCTTTTAAAATCCTAACCAACTGTGAAAAAAATGTGGCATCGCACTTACGCATATTGCAATCCTACAAAAGCTCACTGCATTCAATGTTCTGTTATTAACCACCTCAAACCACAAGATGACGTCCATTTGTTCCCTGATAAAAGGAAAATAATCTGTGGAAGAGTGAACTGGAGAATACTGGATGACTTGTTGACAAAGCGATCCACATCAACACTGAAACACGGGTGACAAATCAGGTGGCAGATGGGCACAGAATTGCCAGACAAGAGCAACAACTCCCACCTGATTTGTGCACTTCTCAACACATCATGTAGAAAATGATCTTTTCAATCAATAATCTGTATTTACCAGAGAAACCACAGAAGTGAATCCCATACTGAACTGAACGTTTATTTGGTGCATCAGAGGACAAGTGACTGAGGGGTTTTGAATCGATGCAGTGCTAATTACTGGTTTATTACAACTTCGGTCTTATCTCCCATAATTTTCGCCATCATTTTAATTGGTGTTGATAACATCGTACTGGCTGAAGTAATTGCTGAAATCTGGGAACAAGGCAACTGTGTTTCAGTGAAGTCTGACGGTGCAAGAAACAAGTGGTCAGATGATCACACAGACTACAAAAAACAAGCTGACCGATTAGCTGGATTATCCAAACCACTTCATTTGGAGGTAAAACGAGAAATGAGGGCAGTACAGTACAGTAGGTCAAAGTATAAGTGGATCAAAGTTTAAGTTAAACTGTGATGGATGTTTACAACATTTGTGTAATCATTTGCATTTGTTTACACTCCCAGAGAAGTGAATTTTTCGACTTCCCTGAGTGGAGCATGAATGTCTGTACCAAACTTCACGACAGTCTATTCAATACTTGAGATATTTTAAACCAACATTGCCATCTCAAGAGCCGCGCTGCTAGCAGGGACAAAGGTATATGGGAAATCCATACATAGTAAACCTAGAATACATATACATTTGGCCGAACTCAGTTCCAAAGGATGGGAGCTGCCATAGCCAAAGTCCAGGTGCCAATAACTCATTAACACACAAGGTTTAAAAGCTGTATGATCATCTGACTTCTCATTTCTGGCACCACCAAACTTCTTCTAGATGAGATCACCTCCTTTCCCAGGCCACAGCAATTAACTTGGTGATTACAATGATGTTGTTATTAATGGAAAACTGCAAAAATAAGCCCCTGATTGAATTAAACTGGAATTTATCTTTAGTGCAGACATAGGAGCATCCGTCATATGAGTATATGTTCATATTTCCACATACTTCTCAGTGTCGTTCATCTCTTACATCATCTGTTTTGGGTTTTCTCTGCCAGGTGCTGCTCTCTGGACTGATCGGAGTGGTGTCATGGAAGAGGCCGCTCTCTCTTGTGGTGAGTGTCCTCTAAGCACTCAGTCGCTAATCCGACAACCCTGAACAAAGCAAACATACACTGTGATGGTGGGGTTGATGGAGTTGTGATGACGTACAAGACACATACTTACACATTCTTACTATCACCACATGTACATTAGTACACACACTGCATGCAAATACAATTTATGAAAAGGATAAGACATCCCTAACTGGTAAGATTACCTGAAATCTTACAAACCAAACCATCAAAAAACATGGAAATCAATCATTACTTATATAACAATAAAATCTGTCATCGATTTTTTAAAATATGTGCAGAGTATGTAAACCTATAAATAGTCCCCTTACCGAGATTATCAACACAATGTGATAGATTGATGATAAGTCCAAACCTTGTTGCTGATCATTCTTGTGGTTTAGCAGCTGTAGAAACCGTAAGTGTCTGTGAACGTGATTTCAACTTAGGGGTATGCACAGGTTCTGTTAAATCCCTGGATCACAACTCCAGTGCTGTGTGTTTTCACAGCCGCTGACCTGGAAACTATAGCACCAACGTCAGTCAAAAGTCTTTTCAGTTTTCACTTTTCTTGTGTCTGCCTGCACAGATGAAAAATCGTTACTCAGTTCAAACACTCTTAGCATCATTCTAGATTGAAATTCCTGTGCTGCAGTATAGGCAGCACTTTCTGAGCTCAGATCTCAGGATACTGGACGTGGGCCCGTATTTATCAAACTGCTAAAAATGAAATTTTGGACTTTTGATAAATAACTGCTTGCTTTCTGTCTGGATGGTGAAATGTCTCTCTCCTTCCCAAGAGTTCCAGGTCATTTGTCTGCCATAACAGAGACAGAAAACAGAGAAAGAAAACCTTTAATTGATGTCGTGTAGTGCACGTTGCAGCCCACACTTCTCTTACCTGCATGTGTGATCCATTGCTTAATATAAAAATTCATTTTAACCCCATCCAGACAAGACAGACAAATACATTATGGTTCACTTGTTTCTGAGGATGATCTTCCTCTCTCTACATATCATTTCAGGACTGGAGTACAGCACAAACTACAAGCTTCAGCTCAACTCTATTTTCATGCTATACCATAAATAATGCAGCTTTACTTCATCGTGCGCACCCCTGTCCTCTCACTGCATATCACTTGCCTCACTCCTTTTAGTTTTATCACCTTGTGTCCCTGCCAGACATACAGTACCTGAATCCTCCCCCTTTACATTCCCATTCCCTTTCTTTGCTTTTGTGTAATGTTAGACCAGAGAAAGAGATGTGAATCATTTCAGCTCTTGGGGATCAAAGGAAATATCCCATCACTCAGGTGTGAGTAGAAATTGGTCACACGTTGTGCACTGTAAAAGAGTTAAATCCTCTTACCTTACCTTTTGCTTAAAAAGCATGACTAATTTACTGGAATCGTGTGTGCCTGCTACTATACAGAAATGTCAGTCCACAGTCACTGCTCCCTGTCTTTAGAGCAGTCTAAAAGGTAATATCTGGAGTGTCTTTTGTTACTGTTATTGTAGCATCTAATGTTCAGTCCTGACAGCCGAGCTTTTCTGTTTCTGGCCACGACCCAGCGCTGACTGGCAGGTGACTAATACACCGGCTGGACGCTTTCAGGCTTGGCAATGCTGCACCAACCCATCTGCCAAATGTGGGTGGCCATGCTCTGAATCGTGATTCCTAATAACTGGAGTATCTCCATACTGTTAAAGTATGTGTGTTGAACGTTTTGTTATCTAATGTATATGAGATTGGTCTCATATCTGGGCAGGTTGAGATTTTACTCAGCAAAACAATTTAGTGCTGAAAGGGTTTATTGATTACTCAATTAGTCAGTTGACAGGTGATTCAACTAGTTTAATAACTTTTATAACTATTTTATAACTGTTTTATACTATTAAGTGTGTGGACTGGACTGTTTTTCTCTGTTTTATGGCACTGTAAGCTAGTTATCTTCTGATTTTGAACAGGTGGTTGGACAAACAAGCAAATTAAACACATCACTAAAAGGAATAGTTTGCTCTGGTTTTAACAAAATCCACCCTTCAGCACCTTGTTTAATTTGTATAAAAAAACAAACTTGTACATATGGGTCTTCCCTCGCTATCTCAAGACTTAATTAATTAATTTATGGCATTTTATAAACTAAACTGTAAACCACTATAACTGCACACTTGGTATAAATTGTAAAAATGTAAAAAATAAGTTGTACCTTTTCATTGCAAAGATGCTTCAATATTCTTGATATATCATGAAATGTTTCTGAGCCAGTCTGTATTTTAAGAGCCTTGCATTTATCCTGAAGTTTTAGAGAAACAGGTATGAGTTATAAATAGCGAGACAGAGTATAAAGAAGAAAGCTTGTGCAACATCTTTGGCTCTGACACACTGCCGTCAAGTCGGCGCATGACGCTGAGCACAGTGTTTGGATGGTTGGAGATGGGATGTGTGTAAGATGTCTGGAAAAACAGGTGCGCCATTGTGGGGAGAGGAGATGTTTTGAATATGAAATTCTGTTGGCCACAAAGTTTCCTTGTAAGATCTACTTGAAAGATTTATTGATATTGTATACTGTGTTCGGTGGAGTGAGAAAACACACTGTGTCCATGTTTGAAGGAAATCCTGCTCCTCCGCCTTATCTGAAAGGGCTAATAAACATTGTAGCTTTCTATCCAGTATAGTCGGCTGCATTAATGCCACGGCAGCTTTACTCTGTATCACTCAGAGCCAGGAGAAAGACAAGACTACCTGCAGTCTTCTGCTGTTGGTGACTGTGATGGATTATGTGTTTAGACACAGAGACAGAGACAGAGACAGAGTTAGAGGGCAGTAAGTCCTTGTTTGCCCTGTAGGAAATCAACACTGTGATAGTGTGCAGTTTACACTTTATGTTCTGAAACCTCAACAGTTGTTGCTTTGTTGTTATCAGTTTGTTTGAAGTGTAAGTGTACAGTGTACAGTTAATTCCATTTAAATCTATGCAAATCACAGCACAGCCCTTTATAGTAGCAGAGCATCATCTCTGTGACTTGCACGAATATTGTACATTGTATTCTGATTGTACGCTGAGAGTTAAATGAGAAGATCAACACCACTCATGTCTGTGTGTTAACAGCTACAATCAGGAGGCAAATAGCTCAGCTTAAGACTCAAAGCAGTGGGAAATGGCAAGACTGGCTCTGTCCACAATTAAAAATGCACATCAACACGTCTAAATTCATTTGTATCATGTTTGTTTAAGCAATTACAAACTGAAATTTAAAAACAACAAGTTGATATTTTAAGTGGAGTTTTGTGTTTTGGCACATGTGAAATGCGTGTGTTGTGGGATTGCCGGCAGAAAGTACAGAAAGTGCTTTTTATGTTCCGTTGTGAGAATTTTGAGACCATTGTGAAGAATATGAAATTTACTCTCAAATGAAATGGCAGGGGGTAAATGTAGCACACTGTATACTAAATGGAGAGTAAGTTTAACACAACCTATTGTAGCTCTAGTTCTAGTAAAGTACAGACAGGATAGTGTAATTGAGCTTCTATAACTCTTAGCAAGAAAGACAATAAGCACAACTTCTTAAATGCTAAGCTATTATTATAAATCCTTTATGGGTTAGAATAGACTCTATTTTAATTTTGCCTCCATTCTGTTTAGCTGTTTCATTAATACAGAAAAAGCATTATTTACGCTGTAGTGACCTGATACTAGCATGGAGATATTTAAAATGACAGAAAGGCACATCATTCTTGAGGTGAAACGGTCACTGCACTTGTGAGGTGTCAGGCAGTAAGAGTCTGACACGAGCAGCTACTTTATGTTCATGTTTCCACAGGGAGGAAGTGCAAGTTGTCCTTAGAGAGAGTACATGGTTGGAGCAGGGTTGTGTAGGTGAGTCACACAGTGCTTCCCTGTACCACTGACTATGTTTGCGTAGATTGAAACAGTCTGACTGTTGAGCTTATTCCAAGTAGGACAGTATTTTTTATGAAGGTATTCTGAATGACAATAGAACCACATTCCTATTTATGTAATGATATGGCTGGAACCAACCCTGCTTGGTAGAGCTTGTGGAATAAGCACAGGAAATATTTTCTTAATTAAACTCTCTATAGCCTAGAAATGTTTCATTTTGCATTGAATTAATGTCAGAAAATGAATCCATGCCCATTGCTGCTCTGGCCTTCCACTGTAATGCATTAATCAACTGAGCTGCAAAGGTTTATCTCGACGCCAGCGAGTGCTCGACCTACACTCTATGTCCCGAGAATATTAAAGCCGCGTTTCTGCTGGGAAAATCTTTTTTTCCAATGCTGTCTTTTTTTCCCTAGTTGTTTTCAATGAAAATGAGACGCTGTTGTATATACCCAAGAGCGCTTTCAAGCTGAGCATGTTTTAAGCTCTCACAACGGTGTGGACTCCTTTAAAAAAACTGGGTATTGCAACAATAGCCACGACCAGCAGTTCTTCAACTGAGAACTGCAGCTGTGGCATCCCGCCATCAGGGACGGCAAGTGTTTCACCATTGACACCTCAGTGGTGGTGTGGTGTGACTCTGCAATGCATCCATTAACCTATAGAGTGACAGGCTGGACCCGAAGCATGTTTCTGCTCTGATCCAAGGGATATGCTCATCCCTCTGCCGCCTGCTCGAACATGCCTGAGACACTGAAACAATCATTCATGTTTGGCTGGTAAAGATTAGAACCTGCCATCTTTCTCTGTCAACACCATATTTCTTACGCCATTTGTTAATATTTCTGTAGCTATTTCCCACTGTGCTCCCACTGGATACTCAAACATACACATGCTGCACATGCAGGACACTGACATCATGTCCACTGTAATTATTCTGTAATTTATTAGGAATTGGGGAGGATTTTTTTTATACTTTAAATATAAATTCTGCTAACTTCAAACTAATTCTATGTAGAAGTTTACAAATGAAAAAGTATTTACGGCTTAATGTTGGAGACTGTCCTCCCCCTCCCAGAAGAACAATGTCACCAGTTGTTTCACTAAATGTCCCAAAACTACATATTTATGCTCAAGTAACAAACTGACAGTCAAGGTTGTGTTTTTTTTTTTTGTTTGTTTTTTTTAAACCCCGATTCTTCCTGAACCCATGTCTGTAATTGTCACCATGATGTCGATGGTTCCCTAACCTAATAATACAGATTTATTTTTCAAAAGTGGTTTTTGGAAGGCACAGACACATAATGCTTATATGTGTCATCGTAGAGAGGATGGAAAAATGCATGGAAAAATTAAACAAAGTTTTTTGTTGTTTAATTTGGGATATAAAAGTCACAGACAGTATCGTTGAACAGTCACAACAAACAAAACAAACACTGAAACAATTTTAGACTTTATTTTTGGTGTCTGGTCAAAAATTTCCCCGAAAATTGCCAGAAATGAGGAGAAAAAAATCCATGAATTGTTTCACTGTCATTTAAATCACATCAGTTGAGATGTGGAAATAATTGGTGACAATACAGTACATCTGTTGTTAATTGTGACCTTGCAGTTATGTTTTCAACATAGTAAACATCCCTCCGTTCTGTTATCATGAGTGGCTGCAGCCTGAGCCAGGAGACTGTGATTATCTCCTTGGCAATAATGACTCTCAGTAGTAATGTTCAATTGTTGTCTTCTATGTTTTCTGGAAAATATGACTTCCTGTTCTAATAGGTAGTAAGATGTTTTTGAAGGAAATGTGTGTGGTCTACCAGGCTGTTCCAGCACTGGTCCAAGGTGCCACCGGATTTTGATGTGACTAAAGGAGTATTGAAAAATCTCATCTTTCCATTTGAATTCCTTCGAACTGGGGCTGTTTGTTATTTTATGTGCCTCTCTGCATGATAGTTCCCAGTTCCTATCAGAAATGATGTTGTTCATCTCCAAGTCCCAATTTTCCTTCACTTCCTCCACTGATCTGAGGGCTGGGCTGCCCAGTAATATTTTTTTTCAGGTTAGGTAAATCTATAGATTTATTTTTAGCCATAGAGTTATTTTGAGTTTAATTGTGGTCCTTGTTTTGCCACATAAACTTAGATGAGAACATAATTTGGAATTGGAACATAAAGAACAGCCCCTTTCTTGATGAGAAAAAAAATAATTTGCACACATATATTTCCTTCCAGTTTAATAACAATTCAATAAGTATTCAATCTAAAATGAATCAAGTAATTAACTATATATTGTATTACAGATTTGAGAGAAAACATACAAAGCAATGTAACTAATGGAACAAATTTTGGGACAAATGCTGGATGATTTTGGATATGACTGACTGACAGTGGAGAAATATCAGGTGTGGGTGAGACCTGCCAGGGTGTGTTGTCCCTACAAGTACAGTTAAATTTGACAAACGTGCGTGTGCCTGTTTATCTTAGAAGGGTGTGTGTAATTTACAGCACCATTTCAGTGACACGCTGATGGCTGAAGACTTCTTGGGGATAAATCCAGGAGTTCAGTGGAAATTTGTTCAGCACTCCACAGTGTTGTCTGCTTGTAACACGCGCACACACACACACACACACACACACACACACACACTCACACACTAACTTCGTGCCCACTACATGGGGGCAGCAGGTTCCCCTTTTTTAAACTATAAAACACATATAAACACACACCTATGCTCTCCACATCTCCAGATATCTAGCTAACGATGCACACAAATCACCAACTGCACATACACATCATAACTGTGGACTTTCCATTACGATCACATAACTACAGTAGGGCCAGCAGGACATCGTTGAAAGGGTTTATGAGGTGCTCTCTGTGACAGCCAGTGACCCTGACAGGCCATAAACATTACTGTAAGAGGGAGGATGTGAGAGAGAGATGGCACACTGACTGACTGCGGCAGGGAAACGTAGACATCGCTACGCTGGTGGAATAAAGATTTATAACCAAACACCAGAACAACAAAAAATCTAAACTACACAGCTTGTGAGTGACATTTTTTAGCATCCAATTAATAAAATGATCGAAAGGCTGTGCATCAGACCAGTGTAGACGGTTACAGTGGGTCTGTCCAGCCCAATTTAGCCCTACAAAGGCTGGGCATTTTTCATACAGACCTAAATGGACAAATTAATTCTCTAATTAGGAATGAAATTAGCCCATTAGCAGCCTCTGTTCCTGGCTCAATGGCAAGAAGGGATTGGTTTGTGTATGTGTGAGTCTGTGTGTATGTGTATGTGTTTTTTTTTCAGGGTCTGCCTCAGCTTCAAGTGGCTTAACTTATTGTTTTGGCCCCCTAGTTTTTGGCCCCAGACAGACAATGCTGGACGCCTCCTTAATCCTAAATCATTTTGATGTCCTTCCCTGTTTTCTCTCTGCTGTTTCCATGAAAGCACAACAGTCCCTTTAGTCTTTTGTGACTTCTGGAAATCTCACTGAACCAAAATTACAACTGTATAACACAATGTTTGATGTAAACAGATTAGACTCAAAGTACATAAGGAAAAAGGGTCAGGGAAAAAAATCTCTCTTCCTTGGATGTTTGTGGACATGAAACACGGACGATCTTTGGCTCATACACCCACCGCTATCATGCCCTCTGAGGCTATTAAATGCTTAATTCATGAATAGTGAATAAGAAACAAAAGCACGACGAGGAACTGCAGCTTTTAGTCCTCAGCAGTTTGGTTGTCTTTTGATCATAATGATCCCACAGCAGATTATTTATGCTGGTGTTGTTCGGGTGGTTGCAGCTGCACTCGTGTGAAAATTAGTTTGCAGCTGTATTTCTATTTTCTGCACGTGTAGAAGTGAGAATATCATGGAAGATGATCATTGTTATGCCTCTGCATTTTTTTCTCTGTGCACAAATACTAGTACAGAAATTTTCTGTTGTCAAACATCAGAAAATATCAGCTTCACATCAAATGCTAAGCTTCATGTCCGCACAGTAAACTACAGAAACCAGTACCATCTGGTATGGCTATCCATCCCAACTTACTCACACAGACAAACACATTGTTATCAACAGCTTTCTGCCATGCACGTAAGAACAGGCAAACAAGCTATTGTTTTCATACAAAGCTGATGATCTTGAATTTATTAATGCCATTATGTGTTTACCCATCATCTGCTCACAAATTTTATGTGTCAGGCGGATGAGCTGAACTTTACAGAGTTTGAACACAGAGCGAAATAATTACCAGACACAAAGAGAGTTTGTTTCTTGAGGAACAGCAGCGATAAATCCCATAAATCTGTCCCTTCAGTCTCTTCTGCTGCCTGAATTTATCACCACTCCAGACTTTATTTGTCCAAATCAATTCTAGTTTTACAACATTGTCACTGTACTTAAAATTCAGACTTTGTTCATTTTATTTACCTCCTATCTTTATAAAACTATGTAATATATATGGTTTTAGTAGCCTTTAACAAATGATATTGCCCATAAGCCCTGGATGTTTGCTGGCTAAATGTCACAGCTTCACAGAAGAACTCATAGTCAGTTCAGACATTTCTGTAATAATCAGCAGAACAGATGACTGAACACTGTACAAGCTTTTTGGCAGCTGAGATTACAGCTAGAAAGGTTTTTAAACAATTGACTTTAGAAGAGAGCATTGATGAGTTTTATGGATGTGGATGAAACCAAGTTAAGATGTTACCTGCGCTGCTGCACTTGCAGTGTTTTTCAGGAGAGCTATAGTTTTGTTTTGTTTTTTTTAACGGTTATTTAACTGTGTTCTCAAAAAATCTGAGAAATATCTCTCTAGAAAAGCACAACTTGAAAAGCACAACTTGAATAAAAACTGAAAAAACTCTCCCGCTCTGTCTCGCTTACTGCTGTGATATTTATTCATTTAAAACACTGTTCAGACAATGTTTTGGTCTGTTAGCCTTCATCCAGTATCTGGGGAAGGGGATCTGGTAGTGTTGTATTTGTCTGGTTAGATTACTATTCACTCCAGGTGGGGCACCTTGATGTTGGGTATTGAAAATTATTTTTAAAAAATCTCTTGATAAGCCTGCCTGTAATATTATTTCCATTTCTAACTCCTTTATGAATGTTGCGTGAAAAGTGTGTTTTTGTTTTGACTCTCTAAACTATATGGATGTTGTTGTGACATTTAATCCCTGGTAATATTTTATGATTTATAAAGAACCAGCAGTATTGCCCTTATTTATCTATTATGTATTTCTGAAGCTGATCTGGTGCAATATGGTTGATGATGACTGGATGATGCCATCATAGGATTTAGAATGAATTTGCCTTTGGGATGCCATGAGTGTCCATTACAGGTGCTTCAGTCACCGGTTTGATTTCTGTGGTCCTCTGATTGGATAGCTAAGTGTGGTAACCTGTATGTATCTAAAGTTTGTGGAGCTGTTGTGGTATGTCTTCAGAAACCTGATGAAAGTCTAACAGACTAAAATGTTTAATGTGCATGAATTTATTAGATAGAGAGGAAAAAAAGAAGAAAGATGTTTTTTTGTGTGTGTGTGTGTGTGTGCATTGTTCGCCTGTTCAGTCCCAAATTGTCAAATGCCACGTTGACAGCATACCATAATGATGAATCATAACTGATGAGAAATTCACTACAGTCATTCAAACCACAAGCACACACAAAATGGTGCTTGTGCTCTTTCAGCTATTGTTAAGCAGCACAAATAAGCTCCTCTCTTCTCTCCCCCTCCTGTCACATCGCTGCCAATCTCTTTCTATAGCAAACAGTTAGAACTGTGTGTGACATTGCAGTGATTGTGTTTTGAGCAAAGGCATTAGAGGCAGGGTCCACCAGTTTATGTTCCACAGTTGACTGAACAACTAGTGCTCTGTGGTCACTTGTCAGGGACTCGAGACGTAATTGTGGTTTGCGCACAATCATGTCAGCCATATTTCACAGCTGAGTGAGTTAATACTGCGGCATGACTGCAGCCACTGCTTCACAGCTCTGGCAGGCCTGGTTTTTAGCCACCATGAACAGACTTTTGACCTCTGATGTCTGGAGGAAGCACATTAATGAAGTGAGGGCCCGGGACACTATATTATACAGCTACTGCATGTAGTTCTACAAAAACATCCAGCTTATCTTTCCATGGATGTGCACTATCACAATATCACCGTCGTAATTGCAAAAACGTGCAATGAGCATTAGCTTCTTTCTTTTCCACAGGTACTGATGTCAGAAATGGCAGGGGAAAAGATCAAACATGAACACAGCAGAGGCACTTCAGTGCTGCTTGAGTTATTGAATTGTGAAGGACATGATACATCATTTATCAGGGAAACACCTCTTTGTCTGAAAATAAGCCTTTTGACAATTTTTTACATTTACTTCTGAATATAACCGGGTATAAGTATAAAGGAGTTATAAGTATTAGTTCATAGTTCATACAGAGCACTGAAGTCACATTCGCATTAAAGAACAGGTTCACAAGTTTTCAAGCAGTAGTCAACCTGTTTCACTGTTCATATGGGCACCTGATTGAGTAAAGAAGAACTCCTGTGAGACTGGTAAGAGCAAAGCAGTCCAGCAAACCTACAAACAACCCTGAAGCAACTGACTCTTTTGATAAGTCAGAGTGTACGTTGATATAAGAGCAACTCATAAACATCTCATGAATTATGAGATGTAATGTACATCATTATAATGTATTATATAAGTGACATACTCACAAGGTTTTCACTGATGTCCCGTCATGTCAGAGCAGATATCTTACACTGTTACTGTTTCTGGCCGAAGGCTTTTCTCCATGTAGGGTTCCTTAGCCTGAGAATGTGCGTGATGGAAGTCCAAGTATCATATACCATCTCTAGATAGTGGTTATTTTGGCTGTTCTTTGCTTTGCTTTTCAGCAGAAGCATAAAATGCCCCTTTACAGGTTGAGAAAATTATCCTGTCCTGGGCTGCAACACTCTCTAAAAAATATAAAATTATCTATAAAATGTATTATAGCTTTTAAAGAGGGTTTTTTTTTCTTAATTTGTGAAAAGTTGACCCTTTAGAGATGCATGGTTTAATAAAACCACACCACCTGTTCAAATGATGGTGATTTGTTCTAATAGAGAAGTGGGAAAATGGGAGGAACGGTATCTGTTTGTTTCCTTTATCTTTTGATTTCCTTGTGCCACCAGAAGCCAAACTCCACAGAATCCAAGCACACATTTTCTCTTTTTTTACCTTTATGGTTAGATTTTCTTTTCTCCTCTTTGTTTTTACTTTTTTTGTTAAAATTTTTGGCAAAAGTTTTTCTGATGCCATTCAACAGTTTTTCCTATGGTGCATCAATATGGCTCTTTTAATTCAAATTGCTTTCAAACTGTAGCACGGGAAGGAAAGAAAGACCATGTGCAACATTTCAGGGGATCCATTTGGTGTATGAAAACGCTCTCAGTGCTCCCACTGCTGTCTGTCATTCTGTGTAATTAGGGAGCTGTGAAGAGACTTTGTTGTTACTACAACTGCATGTGCACACATAGACCCACAAATGCACCACACATGCAGTGATAGTACAGTGAGAGACGTAACATTAACACTTTACATTTACATTTTCAGACACAAAAAAATCATGCATACTGATTCTAGATCAGCCTCTGTTTTTGCATTTGTGTGTGCATGCTCAGTCTTCCTCTTCCTTAGAGGCCTGTTATTCTTTGACTTGACCCAGATGGAGAGGCTTTAGTGGGAGATGTAGCCTACTGCCAACTGAGATGGGCCCCGCAGGACCACCTGTCAGAAGCTGCTAAAGGAAGACAGAGAGACAGGAAATGTGTGTGTGTGTGTGTGTGTGTGTGTGTGTGTGTGTGTGTGTGTGTCAGACAGACAGACAGAGAGAGATGAAAACAAAAGTGCATATGTGTGCGAATGTGTGAGCTGAGGAAGACTGAGTGGAAGGTGGTGTTTTGGGGAGGAGAGGCAGCGTAGAACAAATCTGCAGGAAACCTCGCAATACTTCAAACAGAAGGAAAGCTCTCAAAAATATCTTTGGCATGGGATTACTCCCATTCACACATTCTCTGTAGAATTTTAGGATTTTATAGTTAGATTTTCTTTTCCCCTCTTTCTAGTTATTTTTCCAGAGCTGGCAGGGGACCGGAAGGAGGAGAAGCCCCTGAATGAGAGCTGGCCTGGTGTGCTGCATTGTCAAGTGTTATCTCAGGGGTGTGCACACAAATAGGGGAAAGCTCAACTAGTGCAAGTTTTAATAACCACTCACTGGCAACCCAGCACAGATAGGAGCTTTCTTCTTTCATTTAAGGTGCAGGGTTCTACTGAATTGAAATGAGAACATAAAAACAAACAAAAGGAGCTCCCCCTCTCTTTTACCTATTTACCAGTTTAGCTTTTACAGACTCACTTTGATGAATTGTATGCAAACATTGTTCTTTTACTTAATCCCCACTCCAAGCACACTGACTGAAAAACAGCCACCAAAATATCTCTCTCCAGCTTGTGAAGTTCTTTTAATGTGATATAGAAAAAAGATAAAAACAATGATCTAAAAGAGACTAAAATGCTCTGAAGAGCTGCAGAGTTGAATGATAACTTTCAGCAATGGAATGACTCATTGATTAGAGATTTTGTTGATCATTAGCTTTTCAAAAACTTAAATCCAGCTGGCAGTCCATACTGACTGGTTAAACCTGTGCAGTGACAGCGAAGGTGCCGTATCTGCAGAAATAGTAAATACATGTAGTGTACACAATAAGAGATGTGTAATTTTTCATATGAAATACATAAGGCTTTCACCCATATCAGATGCAATTATAAAACCAATAGGGGAAATTAACAATGCTTATTGAAATTATCATCCCTAATTGAAGTTTTCAGTATTTATTCATATGATTTTCCTTTTTCTCAAATCTTTTGATCATAAGCAGAAAACTGGAAGACAGCACATTTCAGTTAATTTAAGCAAAATCACTGTGAAATGAGTTACTGTCGTAAAGACTTCACACTCCCTTCCTTCTACATTAAGCTCTTTTCTCTCTCAAGTTGCAGCAGCAGGCCCACCCAGAACTGTGTGATTTGGTGTTTCAGGCACTTTCATTAATCTCTGCTCCTGTCACATTTTAAATGGTTCAGGAAAAATAAACAGCAACATATGAGAAGAAGATTTATACCAAGAGATAGAAGCAGTGCTGTGATGTGACTGTAGGCACAAGGACAAAGGCAGACAGAAGCTTTAGGTTTGTTTTGATAAATTTTCTTTGGTTCCTAGCCAGAAAAAAAATATTTGCCTGTTGCTAGGCAACTTCATTTTGCATCCCTCCAGCCTCCTTTGTTAAATCTTAAAGTTCATTTTGGCTCAGTGTGGATGTTTATCTAAGCTTGGTCAAGTTTATCTAACTGCCGTTCTGACTCTGTTGTGTTTCTAGTAACAGAAATGTTAAAAGTTGAAATATCTTTAATATCATTTTGTTTCTTGCAATGGAAGCTGTTTAGCGAGTGCCATTGTTATTTAGTTAATTAAGTGTAACAAAAGCAAAAGCAAACAGACCTAGCTCAAGTAGTCAGGTACAAGTGCTATTATGTGATTGTTAACTCTTATAAAGCATCTCCTGTTCAGTCACAATGCCGAATCAGCAGTAAATGTTGTTAACCATGAACAGTAGCTGTTAACGTGAGCTCTGTTAACCAGCTGAAGTGTCTTGCTCAGGGACCCTTAAGCAGGGTGGATGTCTGCCAACATGGAGGCCTCACCCCAAGTACTCCTGTTGAAAAGTGGCCTCTCTAAAGCCACCTCGCTGCCAACCTGAATAAAGAGTGTGTGTTATTTCTTTATGCGCCAGCCAAACTGATTGAGAGAGTACAGAGACACTAGTGTGTATGTGTGTGTGTGCTTCAGGAGTGTTTTCCCTCTGGTCACAGTTTGCCTGTCACCTCTGGTCAGTTTGCATTAGCACTGCCACTCTCCGTCTCCCACTGCTCCTCAGATCACCTCCTCTCTTCGCACATACTGTGTATCTGTCAAGAATAAATTCAAATTAGAGCAAGAGTCAGAGCATCTTTGCTCCACAAACCAACTTCACTCTTAACAGCTAAAAGAAAGAAGAAGAGAGTGATTAAAGAAGCTTCTATGGAGCAGAGATTCAAGCCCAGAGGAGTGTGCTCACATCACCCCACTCAGCAATAAAATATACATACAGCAAGCACTGCATTTCACTGTTCCGCTTCATTGTACATGTGCATGTATACCGAAGAAGTTGAAGTTATGGCAGATGCATTATTAATTCAAATATTATTATGCTTAAAGAATCACATTGCACACATGTTACTAATGCAGGTGATCTATAGATGTGTACCCAGCTGGTCAAATCAGTGGTGGAAGGTAACTAAGGACATTTACACAAATTCTGTACTTTAGTACAATTCTAGCTTAAGTATTTAAATTTTATGCTTCTTTGCATTTCAGTGGGAATATTCTACTCCTCTACATTTATCTGACAGCTGTAGCCACTAGTGACTTTTCATGTTGAGATTTTAAAAAGCTACGTTGAGCATTTACAATAAATTTATCATACATACTCAACAAATTTAACTACCCGACAGTATATAAAATATATAGAATTAGCTCCAACCTCAACCAACTACAACAATAAAATACAGTTTACATATAAATGCATCAGTAATAACTACCCAATTGTTTAATATATAACAGCATAAACCATTTTGCCTGAAAAGTGATTCTACTTTATAATTGAAGTGAATCTTGCCATACTGAAGTACAGTTTAGAAAGAGAGGATTTTACTTGTAATGGAGGCTAAACCATACATCTTATGTCTCTCAGCCTTTGTCCTTGGCAGTGTTTTTCTTTAGGATTACTCAAAGGAGAATTTTGTTAAGGTTTAAGTAGTTTAAGGTGCGTGTTCACTTCGGGGCTTTTTTTTACCTCCACATTTCTATATTCCTTCCTAAATTTGCATTACTTAGTTTTCACAGTTCATTCCACTTTGTCTCATTTACATTCATTTACCATGCAAATATTACAAGTCACATTATTACTCATATTTATGGATTTTCTTTCTCAGTTTACTTACAGAGACCAATTTCCATTCAGATTTGCATATTTTGTGTTATAGACCACATCTCTGAGTCTACATTGTTACCTCTTTTGTAGCATTATATTTCCCTGAAGTAAGACTCTTAGATGAGAGGGTGTAGGTTTAATTAGCATAGCATGGTATAACTTTAAACCAACCCCTAAACCCTCTGACCCCCATTGTCTTTTCTTTCCTAAAAGCCTGAGTATATGAATATAAATAATAACTGCAAATGGCAAAAAAGGAAAAGAAAGAATACTCCAGATGGCTATTTATGCCCAGTAATTGTAGCCAATTTATTCCAGGTATGATATAATAATATCATACAGATTGACTAATTTGAATTGGTTTTTGTCAACCTTTTTGAAAAAGGAAGCCATATCTACTGTACAGCTAAGCTTTAATTATACATTAAACCCAAGCTGCTGCAAACTTCTGTTTACTCATACAACAACATTAAAGGAACAGAATTGTATATCAGCAAGATGAGGCAGTTATGAGATGTGGTTCCACGTGGTGAAAAAAAGCAAATGAGCCACTCCTCTGTTTCCCACATAGACTAAAAGACGTTTCCCTTCAGGCAATTTTCAAAAGCTTCCTGAATCCTGCTGCCTCCTTCTTTCTCTCAGTTCCTCTCCCATGTTTACCGTACTGTTTCTCTCAGCAAATAAAACCATACACACAGACACAGACACACGCACCTACGGTAACCATCTTCCACATGCTTTTATTATGTGTAAAATGACAGGAAGTGACAGGTAAGGAGATCGGACAAAGGGATGAGCAGAGTGTGAAAGAAAGCCAGCGCATAGTGTGAAAGAGCACAGTTGGCTGGGTGAACAGGAACCTTTCGGCTCAAGATAATGCCTGATGAATGATGTCCTCCCCTAAGGCCCTGAGAAACAGGAAGTGCGGCTCCATATTAATTAGAATATGAATTAGATAGACCCCCTTATCTGATGGCTCATATGAGCGAGAGCAGCATGATCCAGGCAGCAGCAGCAGCAGAGGTGTTTCAGCAAATAGTTAGAGCTCAGGTCACGTTGCTCTCCTTCAGTCTAAAATAAAATGTGAAAGAATGGTTGAATAACGCTTTATAGCTCAGTTTATCATGCTTTACTTTTTAACAGATAGACTCATCATATTTATGAGGAAAGGCACAAATAAATAACAGAAAAAAAAGAAAAATCTTGCCCAAGACGTCATTAGAAGTTTCTGTCAGTGCAGTGCTGTACCCACAAATGACAAAACTGACCATTTAAGTTTCAATGGAAACGTTCAAAACATTCCAAACAACGTGCGAAATATGGGGTCTCAGACATTTTAATTGATATTTTGCAGTACTGGGAAGTTTATTTGCATCTTGACATGTTGAAAGGTGAGGAGCAGCACAAGAAATATCACTGACAGAGAGCAGGCGGCTAATGTATACTGGTGCCACAACTCCTAGCACTGATATAATACTGGCTGATGGTTATTAATACATTTTATCACCCTTTACTAAAGGTCTGTATCACTAAACAAGACTAATCCCTACTGTCATGGCAGCATCTCTGTAAAGCTATACTTCACCTAAAAAGATACTTTACACTTGACATGCTGATGTGAAGCTGGTGGTTTTTTTTTTTTTTTTTTTACCGTGTTTTATAATGCCGACATTTATTAACACTAAACACAACGTACAAAGTATGCAGTGTTTATAGATATATTTTAGTCTTAACCAAAGTGGTGGAATGAAATGTTTTCAGTTACATTTTATATTATTTCACAGCATAGGGTGTTTAAATGTGTGGTGCTGTTGTGTGTGGTTGGCTTAGGCCTAAGTACCATACTTCAGCACAATCCGTGAAAAGGTTGCCATATTTTCGTTTTTTTGTCAAAGGAACCACAATAAATAAACTGAATATATTTTGTAGTTTGTCCCCTTTTTCCACAGTGTTTTACATCATATTACTCACTAATGGAGACGTCATCCTTGATTTCCGATGAACCACTACAGGCAAGGAGCATCTTTTACAAAGTTCCTGCTGTACTTCTGTGTGGTGTTAGTGTCTGCTGGGACTAGGTTCATTATCGGCCTGTCTCATTACAGCAGCCCCCCACCAAGAGGCTGAGGGAGGGGGGCAGAGAAGGTAGAGCCTCCTTGTTTCAGCTCTTTAGAGGTCAGTGGTTGATTAAAATGTTGAGAAGTGGAGGTTAATCAGCTACTGACCCTCAGGGTGATACTGTCTTTCATGGTCTGTTTTAATCAATAAATGTGAGCTCTGGCATAGAGATGAACTCCTCTACCTCCTTACACAGTGCACTCTCACTTCCCTTACATGCCTAAGTACTGCCTGTCTGACTACCTATTATCTATTCTCTCCTCGTGGGGACGTTTGGAGGTAGAGGGGTATGCTTGAAGTTCAAATACACATTATTAGAAAGTCAAAAGGTTAAATTCAAAAAGTACTGCAACATGTAAGATGTAGTTTTGCCTGATATCCAGGATTCATGTCTCATTCATGTCTGCTAATAAAAGGTGTTGGACTGCAACTTTCGCATGATGTCTCTAACCACAGGAACTAATCCATCACATCCTGTGGAGATGCAGTCTGACATTCTGTCAACATGACTACACATCAAGTCAAGAGGCGAGGTGTGCTTTTTCCCCCCCCAACTCTCCTCTCCAGGTCTACAAAAAAAAAATTAAATAAATCCAAAACACATCTGGTGTTCTTACCTGACTACCTAGAATATTTGATATAGCCAGCAGGAAAATAAAAAAAGAGAACATTATGGCTTGTTTTCATGCTGTGATCTCTGTGAAAACATTAATATATTGAGCTGTATGTCTGAAACAAGCTGAAACATCACTTCTTAGTGCTGTCAGTGTGCAGGAGCCGATTATTTCACTTTCATTATCTTACTGTGGAAATATTTGGTGTGATTTTTTTTGTCCCCTTCGACTTACAGAAGCAAGATGTTCTTAAAACGCCACCTCCTTGTGAATGTAATCTTTATGCGATCCTTCTGCTGTGTCACGTAAACATCATCTTACTGTACTGAGAATATGTATTTGTATGCTGCGTTCAACAGTGTTTACATTTTAGCTAAATTTGCTTTTCTGCTCATTGTGCTCACTGGCAAATCCTCAGATACTCATCAGTGTTTTTATGGTTTCTGCAAATGAGTCTGCGTGTATCCCTAAACACATACCCACACATGGAGGAGGGAAGTGTGCGGCTGCTATGAAGCTATTCCCCAGCCGGATTAGGGTCTGTGGAAGTCGTTACATCTGGTTTAGAGGGGTGTCCCCTGGGTTCTGCTGCCAAGAGTTAGAATCAACACCTCCACTGTTTATTTGGACCGGCACTGAACTCAGGGTCAGTCAGCGCCCATCACAACTAATCCTGATGATGAGGTTGGAACACACACACACTCACACACCCATACACACATGTGCATACTTAAATATACATCACGGCCCTCAGTCGGACGAGGGAGCCGAAAGGTAGAAAGTGACCTCAGTTAGCAGTGGGAACCAATGAGAACCAGCTGTTGCAGCCCTGGATTTGCTTTTTCTTGTGTGTTTATAAAGTCAGTAGGAGGGCGCCAGAAGAAACACTTTGTGTTCTTTATTGATTGTGGTTTAACCCCCAGGTTGTGTGTATTTCAGCATACATTTTTATTAATTTAAGTAGCAGAACAGTTTACCAGATCTGGAAGTTTCTAATGCCAAAATATCGTATTGTTCTCCCTTGATGAATATTCATTAATAATCTCCTACTGTCCTTAAAGTGTCTTTTGTTCGCAGATGTTTCTGAGCTCTGCAGGGACCTGAGGATTGATATACAGTATCTGAGGGAAGCTGAAACAGAGCGTTTGTGATCTGCTGAGCAGCAGCAAAAACAAAACAACATTACTTCCATCTCTTGTGGCTCAGGGATAATTGAAAATAAATAGCGTTGTGTCGCAGTACTGCTGCAGACTAAATACTAATTTGTGCTGCAGTAAGAGGATTTTAGCACTGTTTCAGATTCTCCTTTCTTTTTTACAATTCCTATCTGGTCGAAACTGCCCAGTCTTTGGTTACTTTGCCCTGATGCAGCCTCAAAAGGTTGCACCCCAGCTTTAGCTCATGATGTCTTTTCAAAGAGGCTTATTTAAATGTTGACACACCATAAAGACTGTATTTTAGTTTTATTTCTTACATTTTCTGCTGTATTTGTTTGTATAAATAGTGAAAGAATATTTGATGTAACCTTGAACTGCTCCATGGTAATGTTTAGAATAATTCTGACTGAATATTTGCAAATTTCTGCCTGTGCTAGTTTCACAGATTCAAAACAAAGTCAAAAATGAGGGCGTAGAAAATCAGCCAAAATGAATCAAAATTAAACTGAACTCCAGAGGGATAAAATGTCAGAAAATAGAGCAAAATGTCCATTGCATTCCTAAAGCTCAAGCGATGCCTTCAAATGCCCTGTTTTGTCAGACCAGAAAACAGCATCAACAAACAATGTAGCCTTACGATCTGAACAGCACGCAACTCCTGTCCTTTGATCCTCGATTTTGGATAAGAATACAGTCTTTTGGTTTCATCATCTGCCTTACTCCATAAAGCAAAAGCAGATTATCTGAGGAACTAATACACACACAAAGGTTATTATGCACAAAGTGAGGCACAATTTTGTTTATTTGCAGTTGGACGTATGGACTCATTCTGCACCTACACATACTATGTCCTATGTGATCCACAAATATATCATCATTATAATAGAAGCAGACATCATTACACGTGCACCTTGCACAGATTTGCTCCACATAGGACACCTCCAGCTGAGGTGTGACAACCTGAACTACAACAACTGCAGGAATGCATATAGCTGAATGCACGCATTGTGCACCTGATATACATGAAATGCGCATGTCTCGTTTTAACCTACTGTTTTTCAGCTTTGGGCCACACATTTCTAATAAAATATTCATACATTTCTGCTTGAAATACTGCTCAAGTTGTCAGTTGATGATATATGACCCCCAATTTCCTCTGTTCTTATTTCTGTGAAATATCTTTGTATTTCTTGCTGGTTGGTTTATATTGAACCAATGAAAGCCTATTACTGTTTGCTGCGGCATCAGTCCAGTTTCCTCACTGAGATGCTTATCTTATCTCTGAATCGTGCTTCTTCAAATAAGCAGAGGTGATGAATGAGCTTGTTTTGTTGTTGTTGGTGATGGTGGTGGCAGCACAGACAGATGAGGAGAACTTTAGAATAGAAAGATGGGATGCGTTGGAAGGACAGGCTTGCAGGCATTAAATTTGTCACGCTTTTCTTTGTTTTTTTTCTTTTGTTTTTTATTTTAAAGGTAAACTGCAAATGCTGGTGTTAAGAGTTTGTGCAATTGTTGAATTGACTTTTTTTTTTTTTTTACAAAGCTTTTTCAAATGCATTGACAGTCCACCTCAAAGGAAGAGTCTGACATTTTGGACATTTCTGGCAGACAGATTAGGAGATCAATATCACTCTTATGTCTGTCCATTTAAACATAAAGCTACAGCCAGCAGCTTAGCTTATCTTAGCACAAAGACTGGAAACAGCTAGCCTGCACTGTCCAAAGGTCACAAAATAAACCAAAGCTTACCAATTGAACAGTTATATCTTGTTTGTGTACTGCATTGTTTACATCCATGTTTACTAACTAGCAGTCCTCTTCCTCCCTGTCTTTTCTGACACATTGCTGCAGTTCTTGGTGCATTACCACCGCCTGTGGATCAGTGGAATAATGTAAAACCATTAACCAGAACAAAACAAAACAAGTGCCCACTTATAAAATTTTTGTTCCATAGCACTACTAGTTGTGTGTGTGTGTGTGTGTGTGTGTGTGTGTGTGTGTGTGTGTGTGTGTGTGTGTGTATATATATATATATATATAT
>JBBMJY010000001.1:18401085-18431882 GCA_037833715.1 Toxotes lorentzi
TGTGTGTGTGTGTGTGTGTGTGTGTGTGTGTGTGTGTGTGTGTGTGTGTGTGTGTGTGTATATATATATATATATAAGGTTCTATGATTCATCCAAGGCATCATCCCTTTTCTCTGCCGTTTGAAGAACTAATGCAGCTGAATGAAGGATAGGAAGAGGCGAAGCTAAAGGCAAATGATTTTCACCTCAGTGACAGTTATGGAGAATTACAGTGATACACCTGAGCCCTGGGTCTTATTTTGTAATCTATGAGTGTGTGTCATGGAGATGAATGGTGATTGCATTGTGGTCTATTGTCCTCCGCAGTGAGTGCTAAACGATGTGATGATGACACGCGGCGTAAATCTGCTTCGGCTGCTACAGCGACAGAGTGGCGTGTGCGTGGCTTTGTGTGTGTGTGTGTGTGTGTGTGTGTGTGTTTCTTTCCTCTTTGGCATGCAGAGGGCAGCACAGCAGTAATTAATGAGTAGCAGCTAAATGGTGCTATGTGATCCTACATGGTAATGAGAAGGCATTGGTGTGGGGCCAGGCGTGACAATCAGCTCAGCAGAGAAAAAGCACTGGGAACACACAGGCGACACTCAGGCGACACTCAGGCCCGGAGAGGACAAATCAAAGGGATTTACCGCGGGACTTTTCACCATTGTTGTATAAAGTCACAATTTGCTTGATGTGTGGTGATTCCAAACCAATAAGTCTGGTGGCATAGACTTTGTTGTTTCATGATTGTGAGCTTCTTATTATAGCTGTGGATTACAATAAAGGGTAACTGTAAGATCTGACAGAGATTCAAAGACCAGTTATGCAAATGCACACAACAAAAAAAAAATTAAATATCCTTTTAAAGCAACGTGATATTATGGCAGCACACTCCAGCAGTGGAGCTTTCATAAAGCGATACTGTTTTCTCCTCAGTTGAAACTGCAGCTGGTTATTGTCTAAGGCACAATGTTGTATCTGCCTGGCTCAGCTGGCAACAACACAAACCCAGAGAGGTTTCATTAAAAGACAACTTATGGCCCTGTGTGTCGGGGAAGGAGCTTTTAGTGTGCGTTGCAATATCCTTGTCATGATAGTTATTGTCATGGCATCATTCAAGTTAAACACTTCACTTCACTCCTAAGTGAACCAATGAAGTTGCTTTCTGTTCGTCGTTCACTTCGGCAGGACAGCATTTGGAAAATGTTAATTATTACTGTCACACTCTGTAATCAATATTATATGAACAAGTATGAATGTTATGACATAACTTTGTCTGTCTCTGGATATTGATATTATAGAACCAGTGTTTTTACAAATATAAATTGTGTGGTTTCTAAAACACTCATCACTATGAATGAATAGAAACACTGTTCATTAATTTAAATGGGTCCATCTCTGCTAGGGTTTTCCACAGTAACAAGCAGATCCCATCGGTCTGGGTGAGAAAGTCCTGTACACACAGACACTGTCGATCTTCATCACAGTATAGAGGAGATCTGTCATATCTGTTATTTACAGCAGCAAGGTCAAGGTGAATCTGCTTTCATATGCAAATTAAATTCACTTGACAGAAAATGACACAAATGATACAATAATGTTGGCAATATGCTGTGGATATGTAGCTAAATGTCATTATTTTTAGCTATCAGTCAGCATGGTCTGGTGTTTTATAATAAAGCTATTGCTGGAAGTTTTACATTGATGTCTATAGACATGCCATTTTCCTCTTAACTGACTTAACTGAAGCTTACTTGGACAGTGACGGACAGTGTCACCCATAATTGTTATCTTGGTTGTCAGTGAATAAGACATAATTTTATCACAGTAAACTTTGCACACTATGTTCAGGTCCCCAAGTTATGTCATGGTTTAGCAGAAACAATGTCAAAATAAATGATCATGTCTCAGACTACATGTTTTTTTTTTTTTTATCCAGGAAAATTTCAAGAAATTATTAGGAAATAACACACCTATAAAATAAAGCATTGTCTGACATTTTGTTATTTTATGATATTGTGTATGTTGACAAAAAGTCCGTCAGAGCCACATGGCCTCGTGTGACCTGCAGTTATCAAATCACTGCAGAGCTCAGTGCTGTTCCTGGAGGATTGATTTCACTCTAATCAACCAGAGAACCAGACAGCTGATATCACATTCAAATGAAATGCTAATTAATCAGATCTACACATCATCACCACCAGTGCACCATGGGACTACAGAGTCTTGTTCTGTTTGTCTCCATTCCTGCATCTCCCTGTCACTCTCTATCAGTGTCGGTCTCATTTCTTTTTTTTTCTCCCATTCTTTGCATTTTCCTTCACTCTTTTCTCTTCTTCTGATTTTCCTTCCCGCCATCCAAAGAGGTTCTCCTCAAACTCATCCATCAACCTCTCAATGTTTCAATTTTCTGCCATGGTGAAAAGCACTTAAACTTATCACTCCATCTGTTTATTACATGCCACCTCCAGTTCCTTCGCTGCTCCACCCCCTTGTGCCTCTCTCCTCCTCTCCGTCTGTGTATGTGTGTTCTCAACAACCTTTGCATCTGTCAGACTCCTCCTGCTTGTGCCCTTTATGCCCTCCACCAACACTAAATAGGCTATTATTGTGATTTTTAATAAAAATGTCCAATTACGAGCTTGTTAAACCCTATGTTCCCGTAAAACCAAGAGCTGTGGTGTCTGTTCAGAAAATGCTGGTGACTGGTTTGCAATTTCCCAGACGGAGAGGGCTGGTTGTCTGTTGTCAGTTTTAGAACCTCCGTTACGCTTGACCTGTAATTTAAAGTTCCAGAAATGGTAGCCATATTTCTGCAAACAGGACTGATATCCACACACGGAAATAAAAAGAAACCTTTACCCTGAGGAATAGGGGGCCAAGAGGACATTTGGAGTGAAAGTATATTAGACCTAAACTGCCAGCTCTATCAGCTTGGAGCGTGGAGAAATATTGGCTCTGTTGGGACTGGTGTGACTGTGAGTGCATGTGGGTATGTGTCTTAGACTGACTGTAGGTGGAGAATTTCTATCTGTCCAGTTGTTTATTGTGTCATTGGGTGAAAAGCTTTTCTGTAATTATGATTTCTCTCATCTTCAGACTCTTGAGGTCTGAGGAAATGCAGGTCTTCGATTTCTCAGTGCTTATTTCCTCTTTTTTGATCTGTTGAAATCACTGTGATAATTGATTAGCAAAGTGTGCCTCTGGTATTACAGCTGCTGTCAAACACAGAATCAGAAAGAGTATTGAATCAGTGTTAATAAGCTGCAACATTTTGACATTATGTCGTCCTTCTCTTTCTCCATTTCTCTCTATCTCTCTCTCCTCTTCCTCTGTCACAGATCACATTCTTCATGCTGCTGTCAGCAGTGTGTGTGATGCTCAACCTGGCGGGCTCCATCCTCTCCTGCCAGAATGCTCAGTTGGTCAACTCCCTGGAAGACTGTCAGCTGGTGAGACCAACTGGACATTAACTCATGCACGCTCCAACTTTGTACTCCACGCTCGAAAAGTGTGGACAAACAGATGTCCATCTTAATGAGTCATTTTAGTATTTTGCAGTGGGCCTATGTCAAACCAGTAATTGAAGTCAGTGAGTAATAGGCATGTGTTCATTGTTGTCTGCAAGCAAGTCCTCATTTACATGAATCTCAAGGCATGGCAGACTGACAGGTTAAGCTCCTGTGCTCAGCAAGCTGTAGAAAGGAGTCAGCACCAAAAGTGAACTGAACTGTTTGTCTGTTGGTGACTAATGGCTAGCTAAAATACAGAAAAACAACTCTGAAAGCCATTTGGTACTGCACCTGCAAAAAGCTGGCAGGCTCAAAAGAAACCATTTTTAAAAAGTGGTCAAAACCAAAGCAACAGAGGTCATTTTTTCTGGACTTAAACAGTGCATTCACACACACAGTTCAGATATACCAGTACACTGAGTGTGGCTGACCTATACACAAATCTTAAATCTTTCTCGACTTCCCCACATTGTGACACTTCACAGCTTTTTGAGATTCAGTTCATAATGAATGGCATCCTGTCTCACCTCCATTGTTCGAGTTTGTATATGTAAATGTGGCTTTAGTTCTTAACATGAGATGCTCCAAAACACTGGATCACACACTTCCAAAAATGCAACTAGCAGCATCTTTTTGTTAGACCATGGTGAATGCCACAGTATTCCAAACTCCATGCCACAGACATTTTTTAATCAGGTAGTCTCACTGAGATTGAGATGTCTTTTTCAAGAGAAACATAAGACCAAGAAACATTCATAGCCAAACAACCACATAAACAGCATAGAAGGCCAGGCAACTATAACCAAGCGGCAAATACAGTGAATAAAAACAATTACAAGAGTCATAAAAGCATAAAAGATGTGAGGTCGTTTGGAAGCTTAGGAAGTCCAGCCAACTTTCTGATCCAGTGAGCAGTGCTGAGTACAAAATATGATAAGGCGTAACGTAGATATATGTGTTTGTTACCAAGCCAAAGTGGAGATAACCCCTGATAACATCATCTGGGTTATTTTCTCTGATTCCAGAGCCGCAGAAGACACAGGCTGAGTAGTGCTCCCTGTGACTAGTAAACTGAGGTTCATGCATAAAATTGGTGGAATTCACCTTTAACTGAAGTGAAATGTTTTTCAGAAGAGGTTTTAGCCAGATGCTCTACTGTCTGGTGCTGTCAACAGTGGTGTTAACACCATAGAAAACAGGAGAATCCAGCACACTTCAAAATAGGCTTATGAAGCTTTTTCTCCTTGCAGTTGGTGATCAGAAGTAGTTGGACACAGAACACTGTCTTCACATTTTCATAATGAGATGCAAAGCTGATTTTTTTAAGCCGAATTTACAGCACCAGGGTTTCCGATCTTTTTCATGACTGAAGAAGCCCCTCGTGATTCATCCAGCACCCACCACACTAACCCAACCACTTCCACATTAGCAGCAGCTTTTCTCCTTACGCGAGCCAAGTAGACCAACTTCTCTGCTTTATGTGGCTCCCCAGAGGCCGCACCCCAGTCGTGACTGAAATATTAACGTTCCTCATCTCCTCTCCCCAATGTAATTAACCCATACTTGTTGGGTTCATGTCCTGCTTTCTCTCAATCTGGGACACAGCAGAGGTATGCTCTACCTCGATCCCTCCCTGGGTAGCTCCTCATATCTCAGTCTTTGTCTTATTGTACACTTATGATGTGCAGCTGCCTTTCACTATAACACTATATTATACTATACTATATTGTTATTCTGTAGCTCATGTTTTTAGTCTTTTTGACTACATACCTCCATTGAAAACATAGCTCATAGCTCATGTTGGGGGTAAATATATCCTCCACACTGTTATTTTTTGGACAGATTACTTCAGAACACCAAGCTCAGGTCTGATCTGTGCGTGCATGTTTGTGCGCGTGCGTGTGTGTGTGCATGTGTGTTTTTGTGTATGTTGCGTGCATGCATGAGTGTGGATGTGTGTTCCCCCCTCCTCCCCACCAGCTCAAGTTTGACAGCGATGGAGTGTGTGTTTGCTGTGAGCTACAGCAGCAGGGTTCGAGCTGCAACAACCTGGGAGAGACTCTGAAACTCAATCCACTAAGGGACTGCAATACCATTCGCCTACGTCTCAAGGTGGGTGGGAGCCAGCATGTGTTTGTGTAGTGCCGAATGTGAGGGCTTTCTCATGTAAAAAACATTCTGTGTTTAGACTGCAGCGAAATCAGATTAACTTCCCAAATCAGGTCTTTAAATTACTACTTTGCAAATGAAACTAGATGTTGGATTTATGTCGAGGGATCCAACCTGTCTGTACTGGTAGCTATGATAACAATATACTGTATCATATGTATACTGAGCAGTGGTGTGGGTTTTGTTCTTTTATGTTTTGCAAGGCTCAGTGTACCCCATCAACATTCATCTTACATTCCTTGAACACTGACACTCACTTACTTACTTATATTTTTCCAATCCATAGTTGAAAAATGAAATCTGATTGAAGTCAGAGATTGTGCGGGGGGAAAATGTATTTGGGCCCATCTGATGCCTCAGGCTACTTGTTTTTTTATTTGCAGATGTTACCTAGCAACTTGGCTCCAGGGATAGCAATGTCAGTCTGTCAGTCAGTTAGTGCACCACTAAGGTCCAGACCAAAACAGCTCAACAACCAACACAACACCAGCAGGTTAACTTGTGTTTTTTTGTGAAATATCTCAACAAGCATTGGGTGGATTGCCATCATCTTCAAAAAAATGTATTTGTCTAATATTTTTGTTTATATGCTTATAGTGCTAATTAGCAAATGTTAGCATGCTAAGACACAAAACTGCGGTGGTTAACATTACACCTGCTAAACTTCAGCATGGTAGAATTGCAGTTGTGAGAATGATAGCCTGCTGACTGCTTATTACTTTGCTCAAATCAGTGATGTGCCTCAGTACAGCCCCACAGAGCCACTAGCATGACCGCAGACTCTACCAGACTAGTCTGGTGAATAATACCATTAACCTGAGTAACAGTCACTAATCATTTGAAAGTAATTGTCTTTAAATTTTTACAATCATCGAGTCTAAACTGATGTCTCCACATTTCCTCTTTCCCTGTGTAAACTATCCCATGTGAGAACAGTCAAATGATGTAAAATACAAAACAATGTAAGAGCTCAGTCACAGATTAATTGGGCAGGAAGTGGAGAATGGCAACAGCATTTGTCTTTCCCCAAGAAGCAGACCTTTTAGTATGCAGTGTGTATCTACCCGGGCCTGGCTGTAGTTTGCGAATGCGTGATCTCGGTAGATTATCTTGACTCAGAATGTCTGCAGGAATGATATACTGTATGTGCTACTGTGCCTTTATTGGATAACGACTATTATATCTATTCATTTTATGCCCCTGATTGATTATAAAACATTGATAACCAAATAAAAGACTTCTTAGGATGAGGCATGCTTATGAAAAGAGGAAAGATCAAGTACATTTGTCACTGTGATCATAGTTTATTAAAAGAGATATGAGACTTGGTGCTATAAACCTTTATTAAGTGCCAATGAAGTCAGATGTGTTGAGTTATGTCTAAGAGAAAGCTGTCATGCCCAAGTCCTCAGAGTCTTTGGCCATTTCAGTTGGCTAATAGGCTTTCGCTGATCCTAAATGAACTCATGATGGAGCTGCCATATAATTTCTTTGACATGGAAATACACAGCAAATCACAGCAGGTAGACTAAGTAGCAGACCACCTTTAGTTGGTAGTTTTTAACAGCAGCTCTTCTACATGTAAAAGGTTTATTCATAAAGAAGCAATCAGTACTAACAACACTGCTGCTGAAATGTGTCATTCACCCTTTTACGGCACGTTTAATTTCCCTGTTCTTTTTTCTTCTTTCGTTACACTGCCTGGAGCTGTAAATAATCAGTGTGAGGGGGTATTGAGATAATATGTGATTTCCTGTGAGGGGGCGGATATGTAACCTTGCTGTGTAACTGATTGGCTTGGGGTAAGGTATCTTTTAGAGGTTAAATATCTGGTGTGCAGGCATGTTTAACAGTTTCTGTAGAGGTGTTTTTACATTTTCCTGGCAGGATTTATTATGTCACTATGTACACTGTGGTCACAAGGGAAATCACAGAAATGCACTGTCTCACATCTGCAAGGCAGATACATTACCATAACAAAAATTAGTTCTGATGAAGCCATCATAAATATTTCTTACGTGCAGTCTGAATTTGTGATCTCCAACTTTGCCATTAGAGAATTGTTTGGAAAAAAAGAACTACATTTACTGTAATAAACCATTAAAACACACAAGGACACAGTTTTACACAGGTCTGTTCACGTGTACTGCTGTACAGTAATCTCAGGTTTTAGCTCATATTTCAGTCTGCCAGCTCACGTGCAATGTAGTTAGTATGCGAATACAGTGATCGTACAGAGTTGATGTTTTGCATCAAGTCAGTGAGAAAAAAAACTGGCCATATTCTCAGACATTCAATCAATATGAAAATTAGGATATGATCAAATGATGAAACATTAGTCTAACTATGAAAGATGTAAAAATGTCAGGTTGCTATTTTCTCTTAGTCTCTCTACAAGTTTCTGCAGACTACTGACCTTTTAAGTTCGGTTTGGCCTATTGACAGTATGCTAATATATTTTTAAAACACTTTGTCACTTTGTCAGGGTCAGGATGAGAAAATCCTCGATTTACTTCCATCTTTGTTCCTGCATGTAAGCAGCCAGCTGGTGATGAGTTCTGGTCTTTGCAGCATATTCAAAGTTTGTAACATAGACCTGAGGTGACAGAGGATCGTCATTTTTAAGCACTAGTAGTAGTAGAGGCGTGGTGGTGTGTTTGTGCCCTATAAAACTGATTAAGTTGTGTGTGGAGGGGGCAAGACTCTAGGTATTAACAAAACTTTTGCTTTACTATGGAAACTATGCATTTAGTACAACATCTGCTGCTTCCTGCCATTGAATCTTAGAAAATCTCCGAGGGGCTTTGCAGACAGACTGGACTGCCCTGCCTAAAATTGCTGTGGGGCTTCCTAGGGAAAGTCCTGGGTTTTCTGTTAGATGCTGTAAAGAACTGCTTGGGGATGCTAAGGAAAGCAGGGGTCAGTAGTGTGACCTGCACTGAGACTATGAACAGAGAGTCCATGTTGAATGAAGAAAAGCAGGCTGCTTTGAGGTAGTCAGACCGAGCAGCTACTGAAGGCATATTTGCAGTTTGTTTCTGGTCAAGAACGTCACGGTTCAAGAGATAACAGTTGGATGTCAGTGATGTAAAAAAACAGTTAAACCCACTGTAAGACCTAGGGTGCTATACAATCTGGCACTATAAGGTTGTAGGCAGACTAGGCAGCAGGAGCCACTCTTGTGTGGAGTTAGTATTAGTTGTCTTAATACAGCTCTTACCATCAAAGTGGAATCAAATGACCCTATAGCGTTTTTTCATGTTTTAGCTCCTACAGATCCCATATATTTGACATAAATGTACAGAAAGTTTTCCATTCACTTCATTATAGCATAAAAATTGACCTGGGACTTGTTCTGGTTTCATTACAATGACAATTTAAACTTCTTTTATTTAACATCGTGGCTCTTTTATTGTAATCATAAATCAAAAACGGTTATAATTGTGCAGTAATGCATTTGTAGGTGCAGAATGATTTATTATAATTACTGTTAGAGAACTTTGCAGATCAAGTTGGCCTATCTACAAGTTAATTTTCAAAATGTTGAATCTTGAAGCCTCAGTATGTAAAAAAGGTTTAATCTTCACTTTCACTGCTGTCAGTCTTCACACCTCAGGTCAATCTGAGACACACATTCAAAAATCTAAAACACTGACTAACTTGGAAAAAAGTAGGCAGTCATGCAAAGTTTACTTAATTTGGAGTAAATGGGGTAAAATATGCAACAATTGTGGTATAAACCTTTAATGTTACACCAGCTGGAAGTTTTGCATCACTTACCCCTGTTTTATGTAGAAATGGAGAAATTTTTTTCTCTGCTAAACATAAACTATTGTAATTCTCACTAAACTTAAAAGCAGGCAGTATTTCCTCATATGTTATGTTTAATAATGAGTTATAATTTTTTATGTTGAAAATGTCAGTCAGACTTATGCTTCATCCACAAGTCCTGCGGACTTTCCTCCAACACAAAACACATTCCAAAAATGTTGGCTTCCAAGACAAAAATGAATTAGTTGTAATTTATAGTTGGCTCTGCGCAACTTCAACCTCACTGGTTCCAACTGGCATCATCTCTGTTTTAACGTCCAGCTAACACACACACTTGATCTTTGGCAGCTAGTTACTGGATATCAGACACATTTGAAGAACAGTTGCAGGGCAGATAACTCTGAATTTCTCAGTTGCCAACTTGATCCATTTAACATCTAGTACTTTAAAGGGAAGGGATGTGAATCATGGGATCTGCTTGGAACCTATTTTAGAAGGCCAAGGTACCTGCATCCTGAAAACACACCCCTACCTTGCATAGATCTCAGCTGGGGGAGACGACTGTCCTCTCTGCAGTTTGTAAGAAGTCTAATACAAGTTGGTATTTTTAATGTCACTAATAATTATGCTCCTCCTAAATCTAGTGAATAATCTGCGCGACAGATGGAAAACACTCTCTGTGGTAAAAATTTTTTGTGGTGTCCACAAAAATATTTAGTGAGATTTTAATGCCAGTGCTAAAAGTCTCTCTTGTGTTTAAGGAATAATATTGTCATGTTAATAGGTATTCTGGAGCAGCTGTGTTCAATATTTCTCATGCTCAGTGCTAATATTGTGTTTTTTTGTGCACCTGTGTCTAGTGCACAGTAAGTTTGTAGCTGTAGATGTATGAGCTGGAGAAGTTCCAAGGTGATTTACTTGGTGATAGAGTGATAGATTTACTTCCTCTCGTTTTTCTGCTAGATATTTAAATTTTAAAAAATCACAAAGTCAGGGTGGACCCAAATGCAGACAGTGAAGATACTTTAATAGGATGAAAAGAGGCTTACAGACAGACATGTGGATGAACAGACCGGTGAGCAGCTGGGCAGGAACAGGCAACAAGAAACAAAAACTCTTGTAACCAGCACAAAGGAAAAACACTAGGAAACAAAAGCAGGTAGCAGATGCACACAGAAACACTCAGGAACAAACTCATACGAACTGACAAAGAGTGAGAGCAACACAGAGACTAAATACACAAGGGAGGCAAGGGTAAGTGGGAGCAGGTGAAAATAACCGGGCGGGGCAGGCAGTCACTCAGAGGGGAAACACACAGCAGCAGGAAGTAAAATAACCATAGACACAACAAGATAAGTGACTTCAAAATAAAACAGGAAGCACTGAAATCACTGACAAGAACAAAGCAATATATGACCACAGGAGCAGGGCAGGACATAACACATTCACCCCTGTCTCTCATTTCTCTCCTCCTCTCCCTCTCATCTTTTAACTGAAAAGGTAGAACTAATGATAATGTTCTCATGGTGTTTGTGTAAGGGAACTTATTTTGACAGATGAACCCTGTGAACTTCAGAAGGAAGAACAGCAAATGTGCTGTAATTGTATTCAAACATTTGAGAGGACTCCAGATCACCTAGGACAATTAGACACGTGCATAAATAATATTTTGTTTTTCTCATTTTGAAGCAGCAATACAAGCTGCTGCCATCCTCTCCCCTCTCAGTCTGTGTGCCAGACAGATGCTACTCCTAGTGGTATGTGCTCTTCTTCAGGACCTTAATTCATATAGTACAGTTATTATAGCTTCCTTTGTTAGGACATTCAAAACTCGATATGGTTTACAAAATGGAGCCACTTAAAGATCATTTTCTACCTTTTAGACAAATAGCACAAACAGCAGCATAATGGGACTGCAGTCACAAGACTTTTCTCTGTTTCAGGGTGCTGGGCTAGTATTTCACTAGCATGCACATTTATTTTTGCTGACAGACTCAATGCTGGTTTGTCCCCTTCCTGTCCACTGCATTGCCAGAGTGTGAATGTGTACATGCTCGTGCTTAACCTTGGATGTTTATGAGGCTGTTTTGAATTGAATTTGTTTTCAATGGCTATCATAGACACATACATCATTTGTTATTATTGGTCTTTAATCTTTTAAAAATCATTTTATATACGTTAACAGCACTGATTAGACTCTTTTTAGTGCTGTGTGGTTGTCTTACTAACCCAGATTTCTGTAGAAGTGTTCTCTCACTGCAGTGCCACCCTGCTGTGCTTTTCTAAACTTGGTTACCTTACTGATGACGTCAGTGCCATTTGAGTCACCTTCAGTTCTTTCTGTGTTTTTTTCTTTCTATTCACATATTCATTTCTCTAATTGTCTAGTGTTTATATTGTTGACTGTCTTCTCTTCCTCTCTTCTCTCCTCACCTTCTCTCTTTCACCCTTGTCGTTTCTCTTATTTTTCACACTCTTCCTCCTCTTCTTTTGTTTCCTGGTTCTCTAACAATCTCATCCTCTCCCCACTCTACTTTAGGAGCTGCTGTTCAGCGTATGTGCCCTTAACGTCATCTCCACCATTGTGTGCGCTCTAGCCACTGCCATGTGCTGTATGCAGATGGTCTCAACTGATGTGCTGCAGATGGTGAGTGTGAAGGGACGACGGCAACAAGAGCTGACTCTGTTTTCTTTTCAGTGACCACCCTGAAGTCTGAAGATCACTATCATCAGGTTAGGTAAACACATGCAGCTCAAGAATGATGTGCCAGTCTCAGTCATCTCAGAAATATGTTGGATTCAAAGAAAGCAGCTTAACCTCTCACTGGACTTTTTTCCTCAAAGGCATACTGTCCTCAGTATGACCCTCTTTTGTCATTTTATGTGGAACAATGAAACTATTACCAACAGTTCAGTCATGAGGGAAATTAGCATGGCCATGCTCCCTTTGTGTTTCACACCAACATGCCTCCAAACACATCAACAACTGAAAAGGTAGAGCAACATTGCCAGCATGATACCAGATATGAAAGACCTTTGCAGTAATTTGTGGTACAAGAGCATTTTACCCATTTTATGAACTGTGCTGTAAATTTTGTGCATGTTGAAATGAGTGTGGATATTAAAACTGGTGCTCGGTGCTTCATGTTAGGCTTGAAGAGATGGAAAACCAGCAATGATCTCAGCTATATATTAGCCAATAAGATAAACTAAGTTAAACTTAGAGTACAACGTATACTATTAGTTTGATCTCCATGTGAGTCACACATCGGTGAAGATTTATAGTTTTACATGACTCCTGCTAACTGATGAATTTTGAGTTTTGTGCAGTTTGTAATTTTTGAGGCAACTGGAGGCATTAATGCAAAAAACATGATTAAATCTGATTGCCACTATGAATGAACTTATTAAGCAGCTATTTATAATCCTGATAATAGTAATGTTCTGTTATTCTTTAAACTGGGATAGACAGCTAGGTAATAACTTTCTTGAACCCTGGGGAATGGTCATAGAAATAAAACAGACCATTTCGTATTAATACTCTTTAAAACAAAATCTATTCCTATAAAGGGAGATGAATCCACCAGAAGCTGCGTGAATTACACAGCAATTAAAAATGGAAATGAAAAGTCATTATCATCTTGACATAAGGCCTCAATTCGCAGTAGTCCCTGCTTCAGTGCCCAGATCATTCTCAAAGTATCCTTACTGTGAAGACCTGTAAGTATAAATACATTTTAGTGGTAATGTGTTGACTTTGTCAATATTTTCCAATGAATTAAGAACATTTTTTGCTCATTATTTTATGTAAAGCAGAACATCCATACCATCAGACATGCAGTACAGACACTAGAAAACTAGATGAAATTAGAACATTACAGTATTTGATAAAAGCAATCACCAAAGCACACATACACACCACAGGAGAACCTCTATAAGCTGACGCGGCTGAACATGGTGGCATCCAACTATTGATTCACAGAGAAGTAAGGGATAAAAGCACTGTGTCTTCTCTCTAACCTAAGTCTTAGCTAGTGGCCTTGTTTCCCATTTGCCAAGAGGTGTTAACCTTTTATTTAGCTCAGTAAATTTAGCCAAGTCAATATCGGCAGTGGCAGCCTGGAGATTAGAAAAGCAGGCTGGCTGTGACTGGAAAGTTGTCCCACTTAGGAAAGTCTGAGTGAGGAGAGTCAATGTGCAGCTCTTTAAAAACTGCTGTGGAGTTGCTCCTGAGGAAGCCGCTTGACTTGTGAAGCTTGTTCAGTGACCACCAGCACAGATGTGAATAAGTGTAACTGTTTGCAGTAACAGCAGGGAGGTGCTATAACAAG
Organism: Toxotes lorentzi; assembly: GCA_037833715.1. Taxonomy (NCBI): domain Eukaryota; kingdom Metazoa; phylum Chordata; class Actinopteri; family Toxotidae; genus Toxotes; species Toxotes lorentzi. Next base: position 18,414,848 of record JBBMJY010000001.1, read on the forward strand.
ATCACATTTGCTGTCATTTGCTGCTGGAAAAATTATGGTTCAAGATATTTAATAAACAACCATGTGCAATAAAGACCTGATAACTGTTCATTTTATGCTGTGTTTCAGTTTATGCCGCACAGAGCGCGAGCCCTTAACGCTGACTGTATGACCCCCCATGGAACCATCCTCCACCAAACACTGGACTTTGATGAGTTTATCCCCCCCATTCCCCCTCCACCATATTACCCCCCTGAGTACACCTGCACCCCCTCAATGGATGGACAGAGGTGAGAGGCAAAGTATTACTCATTAGCATCACATTTTTTCTCAGTGTTCCCCAAACTATGGTGTTAATGTATGTCCTGGGAAATGAGGAAGGGAATACACAATATAAAATGGTGATTTGAAAATTTCCCAACAAATACAATCCAACTGTTACAAGACAATGTAATTATACACAATAGTCTACTTATAAATCAGACCCCCCTTTAAACATTTATAAATGCCTTGTAGCCCAAAATACTTTGGCACTCCCCTTATTCGTAAATCTTCACTGTATAACACACAGTCTCATTTCATTTTCTACAAAACTTTAGTAGCTGCTGCTTATTACAGTACAAAACAAAACACTACAAATCAGTTTTATTGTCCACTATGGAGGAAATTAACACATTAATAGCATCCCATAAAACATTTGTGACACCAAATCTTTGTGCCCAGCCAAATGACTATCAGTGATAAATTATTTGGAAAGTGCAGTGCAATCCAGATAAATATAATATTTGTTATATTAAGTGGAAAACTAACTATCAAAACTTAATTGGTCAGGTTCATTGTGGTCAGGTCACTGATTGTGGTGGGAATAAAATACATCTGGGGAACGTACTGAAAAACCCAACATAGAATTGCCAAAGAGACTTTTCTCGAACTTTCCTGCAATAAGCATTGAAAGTGTTGCCACAATATCACACATAATACACATCTAGCATTCTTCAGGCTTAATTTTTTGGAATCTCTAACTGTTTCTTGCTGCTCCCTAACTGCAGCCCCACAGACATTTTTTAAATGAAGCAGATGCTGGACTTCTGTATGTGACATAAAAGTGGCCATAAATTGAGGAAGGAACAGCAAAGATTGCAAAGTTATTAGAAAAATTGATCATGTGGCTGAGGGGTCAGTCACTGGAGGAAGATTTTTGTAGTCGCAAAGCCCTCAAGAGGACACACATCAAAGAAAAGAGATGAGATGTTTAGGTTGGGAGGAGCTGAAAGGATGAGGTCTACTACATCTTCTTGATGATATGGTACAGTATCTGTTAAGGTGTTTTTATTATTATTATTATTATTATTTAGCATTTTTATTTAATGTAAACCACTCTAGAATTTCCTACAAGAAGGTGAACATACAGATGCCAAAAGCAACATTTGCATTCAGAGAGAAATCCAAATCCATCATATTAAGCAGCAGTGGCATGTGTCTGTTTACTATCTGACTGTGACCATCACATGTGGTATTATCATCCATGGCCAGCTCGGAGCGTTTCCCTCCGTTAAGCAGCTGTGACATCTGTGATTCTCAGCTGTTGTGAAAGATCGGTTGACCCCCTCCATCATCTCTCCCTCCATTTTCTCAGTCCTGGCCAGAGAGCGTGCTGCTGATGTAGCCATTTGGCAGGAAGCCACATCTGTTTGTCAATTATGCCATAAATATAAACAAGGCAAGGGGAAGCATTTATGGTGTCCCTGCCCAGGGCCAGGGATGTGTCATGACATCATCATGCCTCGAATGATTGGTGGAAACTCTCAGGTTGTATTTCATGGTCTGCCACTTTAGAGGAGAATAGGGTTGTAATTAAAAGATATTACTGCGAGCATGGCTGCATATTCTTAATTGGCACCATATGAAACTGTGGTGGCGCACATAAAATAATATATTACCAGCATATATCATCTAGACTGGAGTGTTGGGGGCAAGAAGATATTTTTCATCCTTTTTTTCTTTATGTTTTTAATAGACAATATTTTGTATTTTTGTGCTTTTTTTGTCTCCACGCTTTGTATTCCATTTATTTGAGATATGATTTGGATTTTTAGGGGTTTTTTTTGTGTTTATTGTTAAGTTGAAACTCTGCCTCTTTGTCTATCTGGCAGAGGCCTGCACCTGGACTTTCCCCATTCTCCCTTCAGTGCCATCTATGGGGTGCCCATCAACAGCCCAGGGACCCTGTACCCAACTGACCTGCCGCCTCCATATGAGTCAGTGGTGGGGCAGACCCCTGCCAGCCAGGTGAGGGAAAATCGAACAGTCAACAAGGTTGTCTATAAAGTCAGCTGAGCGTAGGGCAGCACATTAATTCCTTTTGTTTCTAGGAAAATATATAAGATACGAAGCTCTGTTCCAATTTTAACACTACACATATTTACATATGAACAGGAGCAATAAAACATTAAGTACACCTGCTTGAAAACAGGTTTTCCTGTGAGTAAATATCTTTTAAAGATTGGTTAAAAAATGAAATGATGGAAATTTGAATGACATTGCCTTCAAAGACAAGTGGATTTCAAGGTTAAGACTAAGATTCTTGAAAGGCTGACAATTGAATTACATGCCATTATAGACCACTGGTCTGGGTATAAAAGTGAATTTGACTCACTCATATGTTTTGTCAGATGTTCTGTTTTAAATGGCTGATCTGAATGTTTGTTGTTGTTGTGTTTTTTTTTATTATTATTTATGTAATTCATTTACACTTTATTTGTGTATGGAAAAATGCGATGCTACTACTTATGTATTTCATTTTTGAAGAAAAAATGTTTTTTCATTTAGTGCCTGTCAAGTCTGTAAGTCAAAAAACAAAGAAAATTTAATCTGAGGATCATCTGCTGTTTCAGACTTACTGAGGCAGTCTCCCTTGACTGTCATGTTAAACTGATCAGAGCTTTTTTCAGACTGAGGCTTCGCTGCACCTCATTGTTTATAGTTAAAAATAACTGTCTAATGTGCAAGCAAATCCTTTTATCTTCTGTTATATTCTCAACATCATTTAACAGCTTTTAATCCCTTACTTCCATTATATTGTACATGTCAAATCCATAGTTCTATTCACATCCACTTTGAACAGTGTCCTGCAAAAAGGAATCAGAAGAGGATTTTCTCACCTGCAATAGATTAGCAATGGGTGCTGTAAATAACTAATGGAAGCAGGCAGTGATCTATTGATTGTGTGAGAGAACAGTCAGAAAGCAGAAGAAACAGATGATTTCACGCTAAAGACCCCACATGATTTGGCAAACCAAGTTATATGAACACTAATATAGTGTTAAATAAACTAATTAAAGCTTCTTATTTTATTCTACAGAATGGAGTAGTTTTTTTCCCCTGGTAACCTGCTCTTTAGACTAGGTAATTTCTCTCAATGTGTTGTGGTCTTACAGAGCCCTCTACAGACCAAAAAGTGGTATTGAAGCTTCTGTATCTCAGTTGTTATTATGCAATACAGTGCATACAGAACATCCAGCATGAATTGAACTTCTCTCCATCTTCTTTATCTGCTCAGAACACTTTATTCAAACAGCTCTGTTACCTTCATCTCCACTAATGATTTCTCCTTTACAGGTCACCACCAGCATAGAGCAACAGGCTACCGAGTCCAGTTTGTGTGAAAGAAACACCACTGCAGGTCTCAGCACTCAGGGTAAAGACACTGCAGTGGACATTGCAGGGGTTTGTCCAATGTTTTTGTCGGCTAGCAGTTTTGCTGATGATGCTGTTCTCCCCCTCTATTTTCAGCTTCAGTGGACAGTGCATCACTGATGGTGTCAGAGGTGGCAGATCAGGACCAGACCTGCTCCTCAGAGGACTTGTGCTCCCTGGAGGTCCAGGGCTCTGACTCCTCTCCTTATGGCACACTCCACACTGCCCCCACTGATGGAAGCTGCACCAGCCTGGAACTTTGCACACGTGACTCGTCACGGTGCCGTCGTGGCCTGCGTAACACGGATACTCGCCCCAGTGATACCGGATACAGTGAGTCCTCACACACCCAGGAGTCTCTGGAACGCTCTCCAGACTGGTCCTCAGAAAACTTTAGTAATCTGGACCAGGAGGATTCCACAGACAACACACATCCATGTGAGGAACTTAGGGCTGCAATGCACATATGTGATGAGCTTGCATCGGCCAAACATTTACCAGAGGAGCCACCTAAGGCGTCGACACATACCCTCATTAAAGCACGAATGATGAGCCGGAAGCTCACGCTCCCTGTCACTATCCCCCCACCACCACAGCCTTGTTCCCCCACCTCTGTGGCCTCCTCTGGTGGAACTTCAGCCATTAGCCCACTGGCTCCTTCACCTTCCCCTCCTAGCAGGCCACGCGGACCCAGGTTGTGTTTTAGTGTTTGGTCACCTTCCTCTACATCACAACCCTCCTCTACCTCAGTCCAAAGTGGCCTCTCGCCCTCAGAGAGACCTCGGGGGTTCCGAGCAGCCAGGAGGTACCGCAAGCTGGCACGCATTGTCCGCTCCACCAGTGACCCTATCTCCTGCTCCTCTACAATAGGAGGTAAGTGTGACAAGATTGTTACACAAGTTTTGTATTACAGCTTAAATACTCCAGGTTCCAGATTCTCCAATGTGCGGATTTGCTGCTTTCTCAGTTTTATATTATTTTCAACTGACTATCACTGGGTTTTTGACTGTTAATCAGACAACACGAAACGTGAAGACATCACCTTGGACACTGGAAATGTGTGACGGAAAACTTTTGCTTTTTTTCTGACATCTTATTGACCAAACAAAGAATTGATCAGTTAAGAAAATAACTAACTGAAATCATCATTGAATCATCAGTGGCAGCCCTACAGTCTTTCATTGTCAACAAGCAATGATGGATCACTGACCAGTAACCGCTATTGCACACTAAAAGTTTTGTCTCCCTCTACAGGAGAAAATAGTGGCTGCGCCTCTGCAAATAACCCTGCTGATGAAGCTTCAGCTCATACATCACCAGAACAAGGTATGAACACATAAATAATCAGGGTAATCAGACATCCATGGCTTGCACATCTGTCACTAAATGGCACTGACATCCTAGTTTGACAGAACTTGAAGGACAAATCATTCCTCTTGCAACATAACATGCTAATTTACTGTTTAAGTTTACTTAAACAGTTGTCATCTATCATCACTAAACATTTTTAATCTTTGTATAAGGGATTAATAAGCAAAATTCCTGTACTTCACAAGCTAAAGAAACCATTAAAACCCCCACTGGGCCCATTGGGTTATCTAAAAAAAATGCATAGTCACAAAGCTGAAAACAAGTTTGTATTTCTTAACTTATGAAAAGCAATGATGAATATTAATGATGAATTTCTCTGTTTTATCTCCAGAACCAAGAGACATGTCAGCAGAGGTAGGTGGAGCTAAACCCAGTCACGCATGTGTCAGAAAGCAGCAGAAAGAGGACAGGAAAATTGATATCCAACTTAAACCCCGATCCCTGCACACACACTCCTCCCACGAACGCCCACACTCCCTGGCTGACCTTAAGATGTACAAAGACACCAAAATATTGGTGGCCAAGTTTCTGGAGCATTCAAGCTGCAGTCTACCTCCTGAAGTCCAGCAGGTTGTCAACAACATCAAGTGTGTCATCAAGTCGGATGAGAAACACATGGAGGAGGCCATCTTTAGTGCCAATGTCATAGATCAGGTAACTGGATTAGATGGTATAAAGGAGTCCATGATAGTTTAGTGCAGATTAGAAAACTGTGGGCCTTCATCTGGTTTTGATGCCTGCATTGTCAGACTTGACTCAACTTTCAGGTGTCTAAACATGGTGTGCTTTGATCTGAGTGATGGGCCTACAATAACAGGTTAACAAGGATGTTACCCAATTATTGGATGACATAGCTGTTAATAACTAAACCTTATGCCTGTATTTTGTAAACTGAGGTGGTTAGGGTGGTGATGATGTGCACCTTTAGATTTGTATGTTTGGAAAATTCATAGTATATTCAGTGTATTTTATGGAAAATAAAACAGCAGCACTGTATTTAGAAGAATGGCATCAAAACTACAGTAGCAGTAGAAAACACTCTGTAATGTAAATTGATTGTGAGATATATTTCACAGTCTTTAGATCTATCATTCTACAATACAGTGTGGCACATGTAATAACTAAATACATTTAACTCTTTTGCATATCAGTGCTGCTGATATTTGTGTGGAGTTGTATTGGCCCATGGAGTATTTCAGCTGATATGAACAGATGACTGGCAACATGTGTCTCTCTTTGATTCTTGGCACTTGTGTCCTGCGTAGGTGATGACCCAGCGCATCATAGGCAGTCCCAGGAAGCGAAACCACGAGGATCTTCACCTCCAGAGCTGCGGCGCTTTGAGTTCATCCCCGTCCCCTTCCATGCGCCGTCCCAAACACCTACCACAAACAACCAGCGCCTCCACCAACCCACTGGACTCCCCCTGCTCTGAACAAAGCCTTGAGTGCAGAGAAACTATTCTCTGACCACTCTCCCAACAAGGACTCGGGTCAAAACTCTGAGGGCATTTCAGGGCGCTGGAGTTACAGACACACTGTGCTGTGCAGCAGATGTCTGTAGAGTAATTAACAACTCTTCGGACACTGTGAGATCATTTATTTGTACAGTGTGACTGCAGCACAGGCAAGCTGAAATGCTCTCATGCTGTATCTCCTAGTGCCCTGTGAGACCGTGCCAAGTCATCAGCAGAAATGGTAGCAAACTCAAACTGAGCCTGCCAGTGTCTGTAGTGGCTTCTTTCTCATCAGAAAAACAAAAGAATGTTTCTCCCTCAGGGGATCTTTTCTACTGAGTTTCATCTCTTAAAAAGGAAACAAAATATACAACAGTTTGAATCTGTGACTGAAAGACAAAGGAGATTTTGTTTTCAGTATTCCTCTTGTCCTCATAAGAAACAGAGAGAACTGAACTGACTGGGCATTACTAGCCATTGTTTGCAGACTTTGTGGAACTGTTATTGATAGGGTGGTGAATATTTTGTGGTGTCGCTGGTTCAAAAACATCACAGATGTGGATTATTTAACTTACCTCATTGTGTTACAATTCTTATCAGTGTTACAATAAAATCTGAGTTTGTATTTTGTGGTTTGTATTTTCATTTCAATTATTGTTTTTGGATCATGTGTGATCATGTGTTAGCATCTGCTGCAACATCCGCTCACCTCATCTAAGGCTGTTGGAAATAACCGAAACACTGGACAATGCAGCAGTGTTGAAGGCTAGTTGGTAGTATTGTTTAATTAAATACCCAGTGGTGTTTCTTTTAGTCTGTGTTGGTAAGAGCCTAGTTGTGACAACTCCTTGCAGAATTACCTACATTTGCAATGCTTGCAACTACTGCGTTGGCATTTTTTTCCTCAACTTGGCCAAAGTTACAAAGGCACATAATATTAGTACATAATATTAAGTTGGTTAATTCAAAATTGATATCTATATATTTGTACCAGTATGTGAGCATCAACAGATCTTTGTCAGCACTTACCAGTCAGGTAAGTTTATAAGCAACTTACAGAAATGGAAAGAATCCAGGTAGTCCTTAACTGATTGACTTGGTGCACACCTAGCATTGGTATTCAGCACCAGTTAGTCAATGGAGAAAATGCCTTAAGGCTAGCATAAGATTGCATGAAGGTAAGTGAAGCTTCAGAATTGGATCATAGGCGCCAAAAGGCTTCCTAGTGCTGCTTTTTCATTTCAATTGACATTATTTCTTTTATTGAAACACATAAGGGTAACCTGCTAAAGTGTGTGCACCAGATTTGAACGGATCACCGATGTAATAATTCATATGATTTCAAGACTAACAGGCAACACTTGCTTAATATCCAGAATATGAATAAATAATTAAATCTGAACCCTTATCTCACTATAACTGTAAAGTATTCTTCCAGTCAGGCATGTCCTTCCGGTCTTTGGGCACTACTCGCTATTTCGAAGTTGTTATGTTTCCATAAGGTTTTATTGCTTTCACTGTGAGGCTGATGGTTTCGTCCATCATTTAAGGCGTAAGTGTGGACCTTAAGTCTAATGGCTCACAGAGGTCAACCAAAGTTAGAAACAAGAAGCCAAAGCCATGTTGCCTTTGTGCCACTAAAAGCTAAATTTTTTACTTTTATTTTGAAATGTAGTTGAGCTTCGGTGGCGGAGATGGATTGCAGCTAGCTTCACACAGCGCAGAAATCACGTCTGGTGTGCGGCTGTTCGTGGAGATTATGATACAAAACCTGCACCTTAGTGTTTGTTAGTATTTGGTTAGTTTTATTACAGGGATTACACCTGTCCTACGCAAGGAGAGACGACACTTTTTTGTCTGACAGTAGCTGATTGTGCTCTCGCATCTACCGTCGCTAGCTAGTGAGAAGTGGTTAGCTGGACACATTAACGTTAGTGGGAGCTAACATTTACGTCAGATCGGAATAGAAAATCATCACTGGTCTTGTTTTTTTACAGGTGTTCTGTGACTGAATGGCCTCCAAGCGTCAGTATAAACAGTGGCCTACAGGGACCCACAGGGAGCCACTGAACGAAGAGAGGTAGCTGACGGCTAGCGTTATATAGCTAGCTGTGTGTGATTTGTATTTGCAGTCCTCGGTGCCACGGAGCTGTGTGGCTGTCCACGTCTAGTCTCGTCTGCTGTGTTTAACGTTGCCAGCTGAGCTAGGCCACGTCCCTGCGGGCTTATTTCATCTACTGACACAGGACGAACTGCAGAGACGATGCCTCGTGTGCGGAATGAGGAAGGGGAGTAAAGATCAGTAGAAATGTGAAAAGTCTTGAACATTCATGACTGTTAATCCGTGTAGTGTTTGCATTTCGGAGCGGTTGCCGCATATACACGGAATGTCACGTAGACGGATGTGTTTTACACCGGGAGAATACTCTCACTGAGCTCTGTAGGCTGCGGTAACAACCCCAAGTAACGTTATACTTTTGTTGTGGACATGGTTGGGTTTGGTGCAAACCGGCGGGGAGGCCGCCTCCCGTCCTTCATCCTCATCTTCCTGATGGTGATCATTGCCATACTGTCTTTCAACTACTGGACAGTGTCCAACAAGCACGGCCGCTTGCTGGATGAGCTGGCGGAGGTACAGACGCAGGTGAAGCGCACGGACGCGGCACGGAGCCGGCTGGAGAAGCGGAACTCGGAGCTGATGGTGCAGGTGGACACGCACAGGAAGCAGATCGACCAGAAGGATGGAGACTACAACGTCCTGGAGAGCAAGCTGCAGGCCCGAGAGGCGGTCATCAAAAAGTGCACGGATGAAAAGGTAATAAAAAAATAAAAAAAAAAAAAGAAAAGGAAAAAAAAAGGCGATGTTTGATCACACCCTGAGTGTAGTGGAGTTTAATGTCATTAGTACAGTGTTTACTGAAATGTACACGTAGAAACATGTAACCGAAGTTTTCACAGACTGGGAATAAGCTCTGGAACAAAGTCAAGTATCATAATAGTTTTTTAATTCGATTGTGTGTCTGTATTTTGAGTATGACTGTTAATGCAGGCTATCTGCAGGTCTCAAAAAGCACCAATTTCAGATTCCTAAAAAACAAAAAATGTTCTTGGTAAGTACACTTACTTACTAAGTGCAATAAAACTATGAGAAATAATATTTTTCGTAAAACAGGTTTTAAACTGCATTCTACGTGGTATTAAAATGTCTTCAAAGGTCCTCAGTTTAACTTAGTGAGCCCTACAGGAAACCCGTGATACTCTCATACAATATTTAATTTAGGGGTGGGGGGGCATGTCCTCTAAGACAGCAAATAGGTTTTGGGATATGATGGGAAAGGAGCTTCATTGTTCATTTCACTAAGCTAGTCAGGAACTTTTAGATACGTATCACGTAACTGTAATGCAGTTAGGAAAAGACAATGTTTCCATCACATCAAAATATTACAGTAACTAAATCATGACATCATATCAAGTCTCGATATCACGATATCGTCATATTGTTGTAATCTCTCAGATGGGGCCTTTGCTTCGAAAACATGGATCACTCATGATGGATGGAGGGTTTTAACTCTTATCTATTTTAAAGAAGAAAGATAATAGAACCATTATGAGGAGGGCAGTGGTTTGTTTTGAGTAGTCCATGGTACAGAGTGGCAGAAGATATATGCAAGTTTGCAACTCATGGCCGCGACCTAGTTCATCCACACAAAGATATGATTGCATTTGCAAACAAAAGCAAAAGTAACTCATCTTTTGTTAAGTGTCATTGTTAAACCAATGATAGTCTCCAGTGTTCAGCCAGTATAACTAAACTGGGACACATTAGACATGACGTCTCATTAGCCGTGAGCTAAATCCCATATTCTGTGACCAAATCAAATCATAGCAAAACAAACCCTGTAACATTTTGCCTGCTGTTTAGTTGCTTGCTATGCTAGCACGTTCTAATCTTGTACAAAATTACATATTTATTGTATTTTTTTTCCATGTGTGCATTAATAATTTTTACACTAAAATCACTCTCGGCAGCTAAATTGTTTGTCTTTGAGAAAGACTTAGAAAAACATTGAGATAAAAATTTTTTTAGGCAAGTATGGATGGTAAAGTGTGAAATAAAGAAGACTCTAAGCTCCTTGATATCTTGGTAGTAACTCCAGTATCCGGCTCCTTGTTTCCGTAATCAAGATAAGGGTTGGTGTTGAGTAGCAGTTGTTCCACTCCTTTCTTTTTGTCAACAGCCCAACCCTGTTTCAACAGAAGTGCATACAGTGAGAGGCCTGCAATGCAGAGAAAATAGTGACAGTTGAGTCTTAAATGGCTTCCAGACAGTAGAGTATATATAGTCTTGTACCAGTTAGGTGCAAGAATGAATCATGCAAGCTTATTGTTCTTCATAGTCTGGCCAGGTTGTTGTCTGTATAGCCAGTTTCAGCAGGTTGCAGGGGAAAGCCATTAACCACCTGTGTTGGTAAGACAGGAGGAAGCTGACACTGCTGCTGTATTTCTTGTCAACTCTTCTGTTTTAGTTAATTTTAACTCATTCAAGAACTTAGACAATCAGAATGGATTCCAAAGATGACAAGTTTTTGGGAAAAGCAACAAGTATATTCATAGAAGTCTTTGTTTTGCTAAAATATGGCTAAAATGGCTCCATCTGTATTTTGACAAACCAGTTTTTGGTAACATAACAATGCTGCAAGCTTTTGTGGCCTCTTTGATCTTTGCCCGCAGTAAAATTTGGTCACCATTGTAATATAAAAGTGTGGGCATTATTCAACATAACAACAATAATCACAGGTGTTTATAGGAACTACAGCTTTATAGGAGCCATGTTTCACACCTACAGGGATTGAGGGATTGAAACCCTGTAAGATTTTGGTTATCAATTTAAAGTCTTTTTATACACACAACTGAGAGTTTTATTAAAATACAAAATAAAGTGTAGCCAGCAGTTTCCTTTAATAATATCACAGTAAGCAGCAGGGTTCCTGTTTTCCTGGTCACCCACTGTAAGTGAAGTGCTTAAGAAAAGGAAAGCTAGCATAAGAGAGATTATAAATCAGCTGCTGTACTGGTATTTTCTGCATGTTATAAAGGCATGTGTTCAGTGAGTTCAGTGAGATACTTCATTTCTCAATCACCTTTATGAATCCTAAAACATTATTTCTCAGCATGATATTAGTGATCAGCTATTGGCTTAACCTCTAATAAAGGTTACTGGTTTTGATAGGTATTGCCATGTAGCAGTAACCAACTAAAATGTCACACTGGGTGCCACTTATTTGTGCTGCTGAGCATCATTACACAAGTAAACAAGACAAACCGTTGTCTTCTAATTGGAGAACCTGTCGAGCTGTTTAGTCATCTATCTTATTACTGGACTCATTTAAGAGTAAAAATGAAGCTCTCCCTCCTGATTCCTGACCCTTGTTTTTCTCTCTTCTGAACAGATGAAGCTGCAGGGTGATGTCACAGCCCAAATGACAGAAATCCAGAGGCTGAAAGGTAGGACTTCAGCCTTGTCTGGCCAGCAGAGAGCACTCTCAGACACCTCTATTGAGAGCAGAAACTCTCAATAGAGGATTTGTAATCATAGAAGGTCTCTCTCTTCTCAGGTAGTTAAATGTAGTGCATTTAACAGACAAGAACTAAACATCTCCATATTATTGCATTCTAATGTGTGTGTGTGTGTGTGTGTGTGTGTGTGTGTGTGTGTGTGTGTGTTTGTGTTGCAACAAACAGAGCAGCTAAAGGAGTTGAAGCAGGAGTTCATGAAACAGGAGGAGCAGCTAAGAGAAGTGAAGAAAAATAGCACCACATTGGAGAGAAAACTGGAGTATGAGAGGTACGTCAAATCTTTACAACTTCTTGTCAGTACCCTGGGGATTTTCCCTCTTCAAAGAGCTGTGGCAGGGTGTCTAAGTCACTTCTCAGTGTTTGAATTTCTGCTTCTTAAATGAACCATTATAATGACAGTTACTTAGGAGGAATATGTGTCAATTAGTTTACAGTGTGGACGTCAGATTGCACAACTCAAAGACGAGTATGAAGAATCAAAAAAGACCCTGGAGGATGAAGCATTAAAGCTAAGACAGGTTAGTACTGCTAAAATCCTCACACAACACAATGGTGATCATTCTCTTGTCTCTTTAGTGAACGTTGAAAGGCTGTGGCTGAGGTGCCCCATGCCCTCTGGTTAATTCTCCCCTGTGTCTCTATGCTAAAGTTCCCCTCTTCATTACACTGAGTGTCTTTCTTTCTCCCATTTTTCTTATGCTTCTTTGTGTGATTCCTTTTTGATCATTCTTCAGAGTGTAATGGACAGCCAAAAGGGTGCAGTGGCAAGCAGACATGCAGATGGAGCACCCGGTGTGGAGATGGTTGGAGAGCGCCACACAGTGGCCACTCACCGGCATGACAGCACAGATTTAAAAGGTACAGTGGATATGATGGAGTCAGCCAATGCTTATACTGTCCTGACTGTTCTTCCTTCTGTTTCTATGTGCTTACATGGTAAACACAGTATTTAATTGATAGGAGAAAATACACATGCACCAAATACTGGATAGAAATCTTGCATAAATTTCAGCTGTATGGTAATTACCCTCTGTTAGTTTTCTGTGTATGTTTCTGTAGCTGTGTAACTAGGAACTTGTGAACCTATTTTAATGTCAACCTATCCACTACCTAAGTCATATTCCTTCTGTTCTGTTACAGAAGAGATGGGTAAACCTGGCAGTGATGCTGGCATGCCTGGTATTGAAGACAGTGAGGTGGGAAAAATCGATGATGTTCAGTTTGGTAAGCAGTGGACCTAAACTTTTAAGTATGCAGTATGGGCAGAGCAAAGTCAAGTTAAACAATAATCTCAATGCCACTGTACAGACCAATTACATTTTAAATATAGACATGGGGTTCTGCCACCTAATGATTTGTAACTTTCGACTTGTTGAGAGGATTACAAACAGCCATGGGTGAGAGAACCGAGCTCAGCCTGTACCAACACAAAAGCTCAGTAGTTGAAAACTGTGAAATTGAAACAAACACCCTTGTATGTCACTGAATGTGATGATTTAAAAAGAAGCAGGTTTTCTGTGGTTGTGGCTCCAAATCACTACTCTGTTTCTGTCTTTGTGGCAAGTAAAACAGGCCTTCTCACTTTGCCACTCCATTTATTTACAGCCTTGAAGAAACCAGCCATCACTCAGAAGCACGATGAAGCCCCTGATGTGGTTGTGGGAGCTGGTGCAGGACCTGGGGTCGGGGCAGCTGATGGCCCTGGGGGCCAGGGCCTGTCCCTGGACCAGCCCAGGCTGCAGCAGGACAGAGTGGACGGGCGAGCAGCAGTGGTTGCACCTCCAGGCATCATCAAACAGGCAGACAAACCCATAGTGTTTGAAGAAGACAACAAGGCAGGTATCAAGGCAGACGAGCTGGGAGAACAGCAAAGGCAGCTTCGAGGTACAGTATGCACCACATCCCTATAATTGTTATTAATTATAATAGTCTGTGTTTTGAGCCTTTACGCATAGAATAATTTGTTCTCAGGCTTCTGTTATCTTTTTTTCTACATTTTTAATGAGCTTTCTCAGTCATGTGTAACATCTTTCAAAACATCAAGTGCTGCATTAAAGAACACAAATGTAGTAGGTTTAACGCAGTGTGCTTTGTGAATAAGAGATAATAATTAGTAATGTTTAAAAGGCATCAATTTGCCTTTGATTGTGAAGTTGTCATGTTGTACCTCAAGATATTTAGTCATAGCAGATGAAGAGGTAGTCTGCATTTTCTTCCACAAAAATGCTTTGGGCCTTTTCATATATTATTTATGCCATACATCCAGCTCCAGATAATGTCAAGGGTGACAGCGAACACTTGAAGGGGATTCCTCTGCCTCCCAACCCTGCCCAGGTGCCCAACCCCATCCAGCCTCACCACGCCAAAGACCAAGCCCCAGCAGAACCAGTACACCACCGCCAAAGTGAGTTTCTACATCACACTCTGAAAAAGAGAATACTGTAATTGGCAAGTGAGGTAGTGGTTGGAGGAAGTGCATTTGGTTTATTAATTCACTGAATGTTGATTGTTGTTTTTGACGGGATGGAGAAAATAACAGTACACATTAAAAAGAAGTAAAAACACAGCTGTTTGTTAGCTCTGCCTTTGTGCTTAGCTGCTGCCTCCAAGCTCTCTGTGATGTGTGTCAGCGCAGAGAGTGAAACACAATTTGGTGTTGTGCCAGCTGTGTGAATTTTGCCCATTGCTAACTGGTCTACACCCCTGCTTCTACATAACACATTTCCATGAAAGTCAGAATTTCGTGTATCTGTGTGAATGTAAGTCTTGGCTGAATATGAGTAAGGAACACTGTCAGAGGGGCTCAGAGGAGAGGAGACAAATGACACACACCTGGCTCCCAGATGATCCTTTCCTGCTGCCTGGCTTCTGCTCTGCTGCATTTTCTCTGTTTTCAGATGTTCTGTTCTGTTCTTTCATCTCCCTTACACATCCATCTCACTCTCTGCAGCCCTGCTGCTTTAAAAAAAAACTCATTGCATTCAGTTGACGTCTTCATTTTGTTTTTCTTCTAATCTTCTGCCTCTGATGTCTTTATACTTGCATCCTATTATGGGGAATTAACACCCAACACCCACCAGATGTCTTGTTTTTGGCAGTGTCTGGTACTTACCAGACATGAGCAGCCTGAATATACGGCCTGGCTCAGTGCCTCTCGAGTCCCACCCAGTCCTGTCACGATCGACAGTGCCATCTCAAATCTGTGTGGGGCTACATAGGAACATAAACTGCCTCAGATGCTTGTGTGATAGTCGCTGGGCAGCCATTATAGATTAGATTTGAGTGGTATTTATTTTTACAATCTACATATTTTATGATCAGTTTCTTATTGGCAGTTTTAGAAAAATCAAGTCATTTTGGATTGCCCTTTTGGTGCTTGTTCAGTTTGTGCATTTGTCTCTAGTATGGCCACCTGTAATAACGAAATGCCCACTGTTCAATATTACAGAAATATTAAATATTAAAAGACTGAACAGTACTGGAAATTGGAAAATATATCACTGTTCCACTGTGACTTGTTCATATCCACAGTATCCAGTAAAAAGAGCATTTTTGCTTTTGTTTTATATTTTAATAAATATCAGCTTTTGGTTTATTGCATATAAAACAGCTGTTACTCTCTTCCAACATTTAAAGTTGAAATGGCCATTCCAAACAGGCCTCTGTATCTGAAGCTTCATTCAACTGAGGTGTTTGTAATCATCTGTCCCCCTCACATACGCTGTATTAACAGAGGCGCAAAACATGTTTGAAACTATTTGACCTTGAAGTTGAATCAACGCTTCTCACAGTATCAACAAAAGATGAACATATGATAGGATTTACTGCAGGGCTATTGTATTTGATCGAATGATTGCATTGTACATATGATTAAACCGGTAGCTCAGTTAGTGCTCAGTGCTTTCCAGAATGTCAACACTACCTCATTACAAGGGAACCCCTTTTGTTTCCACTGGCTCTCTGCATTCAAGTCCACGATTGAGTTTCCTTAACTCTTCAGAAACACTTGTCTTCTATTTAAAATCTACCACCGTGTATCCATTCATCTCATCTTCCCTATCTTTCATCATACGATCATGCGATCACTTATTACTTCATGCATTCATTATGCAGTATTTCACCCATTCCTCCCTGTCTCCCTTCAACTGCCTCCGCTTCCCTCCCTTCCTGATGAGGCCCTTCTCTGCCTCCTGCAGGCCGGTTCTTTGATGAGAACGAGTCCCCAGTAGATCCGCAACACGGCTCTAAGCTTGCGGACTACAATGGGGATGATGGGAACGTGGGTGAGTATGAGGCCGACAAGCAGGCCGAGCTGGCCTACAATGAGGAAGAGGATGGTGATGGTGGGGAGGAAGACGTTCAAGGTGAGCCAGGCCGGGGGACTGGACTGCCTGTTCAGATGTGTATCCACCATTCCTCCCTTGTTCTTCCCTCCACCCCTGTCCTGCTGCCGACCCCTGCATTTGTCCCAGCAGTTAGAGTAGCTCACAGTACCCTGAGTTTGGTCCTTGAATCCATCATAAAGAGCAGATATTTAAGCAGAACAGCTATTTATGCAGTAACTGAATTTTGTTATGCATTTTTTTTTATTGTAAAGGCACAGCAATAATCTTGGCACCCAGTTTTCTCCTGTATAGGGAAAATGTGACCCAGGAACTTACGGTTCTGTGAGAGTAATTCAGTTGCCATCTAGTATTTTCACTCCTGCCTGTGCTTCTTTTTAGCTATACCACCTGTCTGTACCCACCAAACATCTGACCCACATCTAGACCAGTAGATAAATATAGCTCACTGTGTTCGTGAATGTGTCTGTGTTCTCCTTGAAATATTGAAATGCATGCCCATGTTTTCTTTTTTCTTTGTTGTGATTGTTTCCTGCCACAAATTTCTGATTATCTTTAGATTAGAATTATATTTGATTTTAACACTGCATTTGGAGAAAACTATTTCTGTTTT
>JBBMJY010000001.1:18431982-18497852 GCA_037833715.1 Toxotes lorentzi
TATATATTTCAGTCATTTTTGCCTGGTGATCAGAGTGTGGCTATGATTTGTCATTTTTGTTCTGTCTGTGTATGTCTGACACTGTGATCTGTGTCTTGTACTTATAATGACCATCCTCCCAACATTACACATATCTGCTCAGTTTTTTCTTTCCAGGTTAATACATTATTAAATGAGGGGAACTGTGTACAAAAGGTCTGTTCACACAAGCTGGATGTGAACACTCTCAAACACCCCTTAAAGCTGAAAGTCAGCATTTTAACCTGGAGTCAGTGCTTCATTTTAAAACCAGTTGTGCAGAAGTATATCTAAAACAATGGAAAAAAACATAAATTCTGATCCTTTCTTACTGCACAGTAAGCAACCATTTAGATTCTGGCTGTACACTGTCACATATTGGAACCAAGCCACTGATGTGATTGGGCTGGTGGCATTGGCATAGTTAAGATAATTCTTATGCAGTCACTCTATGCAAAAATATAAGTTTTGTTATATTAAGTGATTATAGAGTCTGGTTACAGTACTTCATTAAGTGTATTGTTGCTTACCTAACGTCTAATGTTTGTGTTGCTTTCTTTTTTCCAGATGACGACGATCGGGACATGCAGGGAGATCGGGCTGTGGATTATGGGAAAAGACATCAAGCCATTGACATTCTTTGAATGGGAACTCGTACGGCCGTAACTCATTAAAAATATTCGGACCTTCTTCTACAAACAAGGTCTCTCTTCACAAAATAGTTTGAACATCAGTATGTTTAAGAATTTATAGGACGCATCCTCAGTGTCATGGACTGAACAGACATTGCAACTAATGAATTAATTCTGAATAACGTAACATAATACAAAGAAAAAAAATCATGGCATTGTCCCGAGCTGCTCTTGATTTGCTAGTGGTTCTAAGACAGTAGAGATGATATACTGTACATTGACTGTTGAGTTTTGTTATTTGATAACTGCCTCAGTTTGTCAGAGAGTGGTCTAAATGAGCCCTGTTGACTCACATGTGAACTTCAAGGTCAAGCTGTGTTTTGTTTTTGCTACTTTTCTTTACAGGTTGCTGTTGCTTCATATAAACAAACTCTGCACCTCAGATGTTTATCAAAGAGACTAATTTGACATTCTGCCTTTCTAACGTAATTTTGGGACTCTTATATGGAAGTTGTTTTGTTTTTTTTTTCGTTTACAGGAATGGGAATACATTACAAATGCCAAGGACTCTTCTTATGGCCTATTAAATCAATTTCTTTTCTTTGTGACAGACACTCAAAAGTGCTCCTCATTGTTTTTTCTTAATGATGCCATTGCATGCATTTAAAACTTTTTATTGATAATCAAATTGAACAAAATACTGATGCTTAAGCAATACTTAGAGCAATGTTCGTATCCTCCACAGTGTGCAAAGATTAACTAAGCACATATGGAACTGACATACTGTACACATGCTTCCATTAATGAGGTCTCTTAATGTACATAATGTAGTTGAACCGTTGAACCATTTGTACTGAGGAAACCTAATTCTTCGCCTTTTAGGGAAATCCGTGAACATGAAATCAGCTCTGTTTGTGCAGCCAGGAAAATTGTTTTCTCATGGAAAGGCAGACTGAATGTAATTTAATTTTATTAAAGGTGATGCTTCATGTCATTTGTCAGTTGTGATAATGCTTTGGAGTCCATGTAGATGTAAAAACGATAGAAGCGAGTCGATTACTGCGAAGACATAGGTGTATGTAACCTGAAAGCCTGTAGTTCACAAATATGTCCTGAGATTTTCTTTTCAGTAATGATAAGACATCTGTTGAGTCTATACCGCACGGATTTCATAGATGCATCGATGGATCCGTGACCTATAAAGTCAATCAGTACTTGTTTGTAAAAGAAGAACCTCAAAGACGGTCAGCCCACCTTCATCAACGCTGGGAGAAGAAAAGGCGAATGATAGTCCTCGCTGCAGACTGGTGTTTTTGAGAGGTAAGGGGGTGTGTCTGTGTCCCATACGGGTATCTGCCTCGGAGAGAGTGAGCAGAGGCGGGAAATGGCGCCTGGTAACACAACGGTGTGTCATTTCGGAGACGGCCCTTGAGTAGATACACAGAAAAAGTCGGATCAGATCGCGAAAACAACTACTGCATCCGTTGTGATGTTTAAACGGTCTTGAATCGTTATCTCCAGATACTGCGGATCACTGTAAAGTAAGTAGGTAACGTTTGCCAAGCCTGGTCGTGCATTTGTCTTTGGCTTGCGGTTTATGTAATGTTGGCTAACGACAGGATAAATATTTTCCTTCCTTTCCTGTGCACATCTGTTAGCCCGAAGCAGTTTTTCTAGAAAGCTAGGTTGGGTTAACGCTAAGCTAGCTGTGCTAAGCTAAGTTGCATAGCGAAGTGCATCTAAAATACGGCCTACCTCGGACATGGCTAATTCCTGGTCGACTCTGTAGCTTTGCTAATTTTGTATCCCTTCTGTTCTTTGTAACTAAGCCGTTAACTGAACGCTTGCTAGAATATTAACCACATAATGTGATTTTCTTTACAGCTTATTAAGTAATAAACAGTAACACAAACAAGCGCCGGGTAAACTCCTCTAGCTTGCATTGAAGCTAACGTCGTCCAAACGCATTCCACAGCTGAACCTTGCTAGCTTTACATTAGCCCGCTAACGCCGTCTTCTCCATTTAATATCCTTCCAAAGTGGGCTGAGCTGTACATGGTCGTATGCCACAATTGGTGAATGAAATCCCATCAACTGCATTGTTCGCTAAAGATAACGCTGACTGGATCAACAGAGCATTTGAATAACATTACCGTGTCAGGTAGCTGTTTTGATTAACGATGTCTGACGAGTTTCACTGTCAGAACAGCACAAACGTTAATGCCGTACGTAATTCGTGGGGACAGTCGAGTCAGACCGGACAGGAAACTTCACAAGAGTTATCTAACTAATTTTCCTTACTGTAGCTCATTGTTTTTACTTTATTTCGTTCAACTTCGGCTGCACGGATTTGCTAAAGGTAAGTTAGCCTGTTTGGGTTCTCCTTCCCGAAACGCTGACGTTACCGACTGCCGGGTTGTATTGGATTAACAGTGCAACGTTAACCTTAGGTTCCACTTGTAAAACCGGATAGCGTTAAAAGAAACTGTACTTTGCACATCTACACGACCTCCGGTAGTTCGTTTAGGCGGCGTTAGCTTAATCGAGCTAGCTGCTCGATTAGCTGCGACGCTTCGTAGTCGTGTTTATGTAGTGGAAGTTTTACGAGCGTCGTTTCGGCCTTTATTGAGGCAGTTGGGTCAAACGTGCCATGTGCTTAAATTCTATTTTACTCCATTGTGATATATGTTGTAGACACTTCTTGAGTCAGTTAGCTAACCGTATTCTCGGAGGTAGCTTTTGCAGAGTGGACGTGCTGTGGGAAGGGCCTCACTTGTTTCTCTAGTTAGTCTGCTAGCTGGCTCATACAGTCTCAGTGGCATGCATGTTCTTATTTCCCGCTCACTTGCTCGTACCTAGCTATGTGCATGATCCTTGGTGAGTGGGTGATTGCCCTGAAAGATGGATGTTAAGCAGCTATGGTCTTGCTGTCTTGGGAGCGTTGACGACGTCTGATTACACAGTAACTAAATCCAAATTTTTATGTTGGAGCATCAAGAAAACCCAGATGTTTTGTATATTTGAGCATGAAATGAAAGACAGCAAGAGTGAAAAGACTACAAGAATGGCATAAAGTGCAAGTGAATGTTTTAATATCTCTAAGGACATTACATGTAAAATGTGTATATATTATAGACTTTAGTAAAATACATTTCAGGCACAGTCTCATACAGTAGAGAGTTAGGAAGAATGCCAGTTTGCAGTATCTGTCAGTTTTTCTTATTAGCTATCAGGGACTTTAACTGGTACTAGAGTCCACATAGTTACAGTTTGAACCATTGTTGCAACAGTTAAAATAACTGTGATGAGGGGAAAGTGTTAGAATTTATGGAGATATTTTTTTTGGGAGATTTTCCAAATACATAAAAACAGAGTCAAACAGTTGTCAAGAGGAGACTATCAGAAATGCTGATTTAGGCCAACCTGTGGGATATGGGGATTTGTTGAGCAACACTTAATACTGCAGCTTAAAATATCTATCATTGAATTAGCCCCTCTGACGGTCTCAGCAAAAATCAAACACATGCTTCACCAACATATGAGGAAAACCTAACTATCTAGCCTGTACAGTAATATTGTGTTAAGTACAATATTGAATTGCAGAAGTAATGTGATCTTGCCAGAGTTACTTATTATAGACACAATTATTTAATTTATTAAGGACACTGTCAGTGCTGTGATGTCTATGTCCAAATTGGAAATTTTTTATTATTTATTATTTTCTCCTCTATGGACATTAGTGCAATGTAAAAGAAATTTTACAGGAGTTGTCTTAACATGATGGAAATGAGCGGTGGCTTTCCATTCAGGCACTGACAGTTTGTCTAAATCTGATCTCCAAGAATTGTAGAAAACCCAAGGCATTTCCAGGTGGATCACAGATCAGTGGCATGCTTCAATCAGCTTTTTATCTCTCTAAAGTACACATGCACTGTTTGCTACCTGCTGACTATTAAATTGGAGAGAAATTGGATTATCAACATAAGAGCTGTATTGTTGAATCTCTTCTCATAGATGGTCTTGTGTAGTTGGTCTTTGACACTGACATTCATGTCAATTTACTGTCTTGATCTGCCAATTTATTTGAATCTCTGGGCACTCGCAACTTTCAGGCTTGTTCTACTTTTCCTCCTTGCCTGCTGCTTTATGTTACCATATACTCTTATGCTGTTAAAACGCTGGTTTGTATTTTTGTGTCCGTCTGATTGAGCAGCAGTGCGAACACACTGGTGTGTTCATGGATACACCCCTGTATAAATGTAAAGCAGATGTAACAAAGGACATTTACAGTATGCGAGAAGTACAGTATGTATTGAGATGGTGCTATTTTGTATTTTGGGTTCCTGGATATGTCCGGACACATTTTCAGCCAGCTGCTGTTACGTAAGCGCAAGGGCTGGCATGCTTGGCTGACAATTTGTGTTGACTGTGAATAGTTTTTAGTTTTCCCTGTACATACTTGAGGACAGTGTTGACCAATTAAATCCCTCAACTAGGAAGAATGATGAGTAGTGCATTTCCTTAGGATAAGTTTTAGTTCAGATTGGCCATGTTTTGCCAAATTTTTCTCAGTGTCAGTAATTATTTCTGTTTCTGTATTTTGACTAAAACATTGCTCTTGCATGCATGTAACTAGCAGTAGGGAGTGTTTGTAGGGTGTATGTATAGTGAGATCCTGGGCCTTTTTTTTTTTTTTTTACTGTACGGATGAAGTAAAGCCAGCTGTGGCTGCTGTGATCCACTGTGATGTAAGTGAAATGGGATCTTGAATGCATCCAGATGTTGGCAGAAAACACACCAGTACTACCCCAGTACACACAGATACATCCCACAGACTTAGCCATTTTAAAAGAGTTGAGACTTTCAGAACAACCTGTTTGTCCACCATAGCACTTGAGTATTGCCTTAATTTAGTTTCCTTGACTGTTTACAGTTGTATTTATTTCCCCTCTCTCTCCCTGTATTTGCTTCTCTCCCAGTGTCTGATTTTCTAAAACAGCCTTACATGTGACTGCTAAAACAATGAGGCTGAGAATGCGAAAGGCGTCTCAGCAGCCGAACTCCAGTGTGGCAAGCCGCCCGTCCCGGACCAAGCGGAGACATTCAGAAGTAGAAGAGGACACTCCTACAAGTGGAGGGAGGAGCTTGTTCTCAACCATCAAAAAGTTCATCAGAGGAAATGCTGTTAAGGTAACTACCCCGTTGATCACATCAAATTACCTTACTTTTTAATGGAGTTCAATGCAAATATGAGTGTGGTGCCCCTTCTGGAGGAATTAAAATATTGTAACTAAAGAAGATGTTGTGCCTCTTGTGTCAGTGTTTTGTTTAACATTGTTACCTAAGCGTTTTGTCACTTCTCCTTTTTAAAACTGTATTTAGTTTGTGCTCTCCAGGTCTCTTGAGTTAAATACAGTGTTTCTTGGTGCAGAGTGTCATGTTTCCTAAGAAATGTCTGGAGGAATGCAGCAGCTTGTCTGAGAACTCGGACTCGGGTCTAATTTTAGCTGCTGGCTCACAGAGTTGGTGTGCAGGGACAGGAGGTAGTAACAAGTGGAAAAGTCAACTTGCCTAAAACGAACTTTTCCTCTGGAAAGACACGGGGGATTTTTTAAAATGTTTTTACACAATATTATTTCATGGTCGTCCTTGCATTTTAAGTATTAAATTCAGACTTTTAGCATACTCTTGTTTTTAACAGACTATTTGTAACTATTGTTTAATTCCCCAAAAAGCTGAGTGTGGAAAAACTTTTTTACTAGTCCGCTGTAGACTGTGTGATAACAGTAATCGTGAGCGTTCATTGCATGTCGTGCTGTGCAAGAAGGATGTAATAAAGTCTCAGTCAGTGCCAAACATTGCAATATCCGTGTTGTGGTGGGTCAGGATGTGTGATTAATGTTTGGTCAGTTGTAGTGCTATGACTTAAACAGGAAAAAAACACTTGAAAATGCAGAAGAAAAATCTTTGGCCATATAGTTAAACTGTTTTTTTCCTTGATTTTATTGTCATTATTATTGTTCATAGTGCACTTCTTAAAAAATAAAAACACCATTTACAACAGTTTACTTTATTATTTCTTGTCTCCCGCAGGTGGAGCAGGAATGTCCAGCCAAGAAGACACGTCTCCACTGTGATGTGGACAACAATCTGATCACCTCTACTCCCCCGAACACCAACACCCCCCGCAGGACTATCAGCAGGGTTGGCAGGAGAGGCTCCGTCAATGGAGGTGAGTGGCACTCAGAGGAAAACAAAAACTAAACTGTACTACACTTTTCCCCCCCCACTTGTCTCTGTTAAGTCTCTTAAACCTGTCACTTTTTCTCTGCAGAGGCAACCAATCATGACAGGAGTAAGGAGAAGCCCAATGGCAGTCTTGAAGAGACGACAGCTGTTGAGGTGACCAGCCCTCCAAGAACCACCCTTCTTGGGACCATCTTCTCCCCTGTTTTCAACTTCTTCTCACCAGCTAAAAATGGTGAGCAGACAATGTTATTTATGGTGTCATTAAAATATCTTTCATTATGGCTTGATCATGTTCATACTAACATGTTGACCGTCTTCCTTTGTATTATATAGTGTGCTGTGCAGCTTAAACACCTCTTTTGTTTTATTTGTGTTTCAGCCTCTTCTGGCTCAGACTCTCCAGACCAGGCATTGGAGGCTGAGGAGATAGTCAAGCAGCTGGACATGGAGCAAGCTGTGGAGATGCCCACCAACACAGCCACATCCACACAGGAACTGTGTGCCACCACTAACTTCTACTCTAGTGTATCACAGCTGCCTCCTCTGCGACCTCCCCACATCTCTGAGGTATCTCCCACAGTGGAGGAGGGAGAACTTGATGCTGATGCTGACCTTCCACCCCTAACAGGTAGGCACTACAGCTAAGAAAACATGATTCTAAAGCATTGAGTTTTACTTCATGTTGAGGGAACAATAAAGTGAGTGATAACTGCTGGCTCTTCTTTTTTGTGTTCGTGTTTCTCTTTGTTTTGTTTCTTTTAACATCTTGTTTTTGTTGTGGTCCAAGCTCCGGGCTCCAGTCCAGATATGGCATATGTGGACTCTCCTCCCACCACAGTACCACCAGAGGCATCCTACGAAGAAGACTGGGAAGTCTTTGACCCGTGAGTTAAACATTGCATCACCATAAAATGCTTTGTCCTATAACCAGACCCCACTGAACAGAATTTACAACAAAACCTGAAGGGGGATATTTGGAAGGCATAGGATAGTGGGATAGCTTAACTAAGCTTGTGACAGAAGCAAGGGATTGGACAAAAGTTGAAAGCTGGGTTACTTTCTGTAAATGGGGGCATTGTTTGTAGTACAGTGAGAAAATTGATTCCACCAAGTAAAGCTAAAATAAAAGCTAAAATTTAGGCAAACAATATCCAGACAACCAACCTGAAACCTACAATAATGCAACAGGTTTGACCCACCTATTAAAGTTTCTTGTTTGAAAAAATATAAACAGGATATTAGTCAATGACAACAGGCTTTTAATTGCGGGTAGAATCCAGTGACACCAGTTAGAACGTTTTTCATGTGAATATCTATGGTCACTTATTGATTTATGATTGTTTTACCTGTACAGATCTGTACTTGGTCCAGGAAGTCTGAACCAATATTATTATGATTAAATAAAAAAAAATAGACAAAACATTCTGGGTAAATGGTTTTGGACAGTCTTACAGAATAGCTGACATATTCCTCTGGTTGTTTTCACAGAAGGTGACAACAACTAGTGCCTGTGTTAACTGCTAGTATACTCATTTTCAGATCAGGATGTTTTAATTGGTTATTCATTGTACTGAATAAAGAGTGCCTACAAGGAAGTATTTCACAGTTCGAAAATCACGGTTTCAGTTGATATTTTAATTGACGCAAAGTACGTGTGATGTTTTGATTTTGTAGGTATTTCTTCATCAAGCACGTCCCTCCACTGACAGAAGAGCAGCTCACCCGTAAGCCAGCCTTACCACTGAAGACACGCAGCACACCTGAATTCTCTCTGGTCCTAGACCTGGTCAGTTATAGTATACAGCAAATTATTTGTGTGTTAATTTGTTTTCTTTTCTTTTTTTCATCATTACTTGTATTATTATTTTATTGAAGCTCTGTAGAAATTTCTAAAATTTCCTTGTATTTTCTCTGTTTTGTTCTGCAGGATGAAACATTGGTTCACTGCAGTTTAAATGAGCTGGAAGATGCAGCACTTACCTTCCCAGTTCTCTTTCAGGATGTCATTTATCAGGTAAGTGCTGCCTCATAGGTTTTGCCATGATACCAACAGGGGGAGCTAAAGTTGTGCTTGTAAAAAGCCTCATGTTGAGAAAAGTGTACTTGCAAATAAAGTCAAACATGTCACACAGGTGGAGAACTGTCGAATTAACAGATATGAAACGAATACTTTTATGATGAGATTAAAAGGTTATAGCCCTCGATTTACTTCTAGTCTCTCATGGTGATGACCTGACCCTGTTGATCAGAAATGTTTACTTATCTGTGGTCTCTTTCATGTGCAGGTGTATGTGCGCCTGAGGCCGTTCTTCAGAGAGTTTCTGGAACGCATGTCTCAAATTTATGAGGTAAGTATAATCTGGCTACACATGTTAATAAATCCTAGTTTGCATCAGATTAGAAAAAAATTAACCTTTATTCTTCCTTTTCTAGATTATCCTTTTTACAGCCTCTAAAAAGGTGTATGCAGACAAACTGCTCAACATCTTGGATCCTAAAAAGCAGCTAGTGAGGTATGGTGTGTTTTATGTCAGTCTTTTATAATTAAACAGCAAACTTAAAAGCTGATGCAAGCCTGAATGAAAAGAGATAGAGCTCCACAAAGCACCGTGTAAAGCCCTGGCATTGGCATGTGCTGCTTCTGCTGCTGCTGAGGTGTCAGTGTTGTGGTTTTTCTGAATTATTGATTGCACTGCCCTTGTCACTGATTTTTTTTTCCTCCCCTTCTCCTGCCTCTTTCCTTTCATTCCCTACTGACACTGTAGACACAGGTTGTTTCGTGAGCATTGTGTCTGTGTCCAGGGAAACTACATCAAGGACCTCAACATCTTAGGCAGAGATCTGTCAAAGACCATCATCATCGACAATTCACCACAAGCCTTTGCATATCAGGTGAACACCTAAATGAGAACATAACACCAGAGGTTTTGTGTTTTCTGGCTCACAACAGCTGTTGGTAATGTGGAACAAAATTTAAAATAAAAATTTTAAAATAAAACTTACTCCTACTTTGTGCAGATTTTTGTTGGATAAAATGTTTGCCCAGCTGGTGATTATCAAACTAACAGAAGAAGTTCTCAGCCTTTTGGCTCTACTTTTCCCACATTGTAAAAGCCCCAAAGTTTCCCAGAGATTTCTTTTTGCCTGACATGGTCACGCTCTCTCCTGATTGCTTACCAGAAAGCAAACGTCAGACAGATACTGACACATTACATCTTGTGATCAAGTTACTTACCAGATGACTCTGTAAGCAACGCCCTGACTCATTAGATATGTGGCGTTTTCTGTTCGATACGGCTCCTCAGCTTGTTTTCCCTGAAGCTTAATATTATATTTCATAAAACTAATCATTTCTTTTAAGAAATTCCACCTTAGCGGAGGTGTTCTTGACTTTAGGTGACTGCCCAATCATGGTAAAAAGTTTGACGTTACTCATGTAATGGCAAGTGACATGCTTTTGTTTTTGTTTTTTGTCCTGACAGTTGTCCAATGGGATTCCCATAGAGAGCTGGTTCATGGACAAGAATGACAATGAGCTGCTGAAGCTGGTGCCCTTCCTGGAGAAGTTGGTTGAGATGGTAAGATGTCTTCAGTAGTTATTGTAGGACCTATTAAATTGGCTCTGTCGTAATGCTGTTTTACCATTTCAGTAAAAGTAATCTAATTTGTTTTGTTTTTGTTTTGCTGAACGTGACAGAACGAGGATGTGCGGCCGCATGTTCGGGAGCGGTTCCGGCTTCATGACCTTTTGCCCCCTGATTGAAGTCGACCACAGTCTCTCAGAACGGGAGAACATGAAAAGACTGAAAGCAACATGCGTGTAAAAAGCCCCTCTTTGGATTACAAACTACAACATTGCCATTACTGTTAAAATTTTAGCCTTTTTTCCTTTTTTGGGGGTTTTTCTTTTTTTTTTTTTTTTTCCCTTTTGTTTTGTTTTTTGGTTTGCTTTTAAAGCCACCAATGCTTTTTTTTAAAAAAAAAAAAAGAAACTTCAAAAGAAAAACATTTTTAAAGATCTGGGTGACATTTTCTAAATATCTAAATGTATAGATTAAATTAGACACGCTATGAACAAGCCCAGGTAGACTCCTCTTTTTGACTGACGGTGCTGGTTTAGTGGATATGAAAATGCCACCTGGTAAAGAGGAACTCCACCCCCACTGAGTCCCTGAACCCAAACCAACCCCTGGTGCTCACGCTGTTGACACTGATGAATAACAACACTCTGTGGCTACAGACCATTTTCAGCAGGAATGACTGGCCTGTAAATCAATCTGTGCATGTGTGTATGTTTACTCCTAGCCACACACACACACACACACTCACTGATTTGGTGTTTGGCAAACCTACAATCTGTAGCCTTTAAAATCATATGCATTCCTCCGTAGCTGAGTCAAGTTTCTATTGTTGGTTGCAGTCTGTTTTCTGGTAAAACTGGTGTTTCATTGTTTTTGGAGAAAAAAAAATGTAACATTTCAAAATGTTCTACTTCTTTTTGTAAGATACAATATTTTAAACGGAGTCATGTAAGTTTTGTTGTAAGCATTTTTCCTATTAGGAGAACATGGTTGCATATTAAGGAGCCCACTGCATAGTCAGATGAAATGGAATTAATCCAGGACTTTAAGAATAGTTTGTTCTCGTTCTAACAAATATAGGTTTAAGTCAGTGTGTTGGCTTCACTGTGGACACAACATGGCTCCCTAATTAAATGTTAGGATTAAGAATCTTGTTACCTGTAAATCTGACATATTGTAAAGGTCTGAGGGCATTCATTTTCAAAGTGATATGTGTCAAGGTTAACCCTTCTTTAATAATAGTATTTGATTTGTCATTTGTCTATAATCAGTATTGTCTTTTACTCCTAATCAAGTATTCTGGCTAAATCAGAGTTCTGTTTCTTTTAGTTGTGATGTGTTATTTGATGGCTATATCAGTAGCATTATGACTAATGTAGCACATCTCTGCCAGTGTGTCATGAAGTCTACTCATGGTAGAAATTTATGGCCAGACCCTGTACCAGCCATATCTGGCACCAGCAACATACTGTTTTAACTGTCAGCTTCACTGACTGCCCCTCTACCTGTCTGTTTCAGACTTTTTACTTTGTACTTTTAAGCTTTTGTTTTGTTTTTCTTTTTTTGTTAGGCACAGTTAAAAGCATTGTGTTTAAGAATGGTAACTATGTGAATGTTTTTCTGCCTGGACACTCAAGCCAAACTGACATTTTACTCCACTGTTGTTTCATCTTAATTTATTTAGTAGTGAGACAAACAGTAGGCCGACATATAAATTATGTTTTGGCACCATGCTTACAAACCTAAACCTGCGAGGTAAAGACAGAAAGACCTAATGCCTGTCGGTCACTAAAAGGCTGTCTTCTGTCCTCGGCCAAACCCTCAATAGTCGGCTTAAATCTCCGTGGCATGCATTGAGCTTTTTACAGTTCTTGTTCAGTTTGAATCAAAGTGCATTTTATGTTAAAGCAGATGTGAGTGTTTGGATATGTCTGGGTTGCCTGTACAGTGCCATACAATTCCTCTCCTCACAAGTCCCATCCCCAATTTTCTGTTCTCCCATCCCCAAAATGCTTAGATGGAAAGAGACAATCAGACCTCAAAGCTCTGCAAATACTGAAACCTGGAGACACCTGCCCTTCCCCCTATTTTTTTTCAGCGTGCAGTATGTGTCGTGTACCGTGATTCCACTGAGTTATAGCCCCCACCCCTCCCTCCCCATGAGTAAATTTGCCAGGTGAATCCTGCTGTGCCCTGCCCAAACAAACCCTGCTGCTCACTCAACACAGGTTCTGTTCAGAGATGGTTTCCTTCCTGTCTTTGCCTTTTCTCACCAGAAGTTAGTAGCTCTCCATAAATTTAGAATTTGTTTGTGTTCAAGTAAAATTGTTACAGGGCACAATGGTGTTTACTCTGTTATGAGTACACATGTCCAGACTATGAATGTAAAATTGTACATGAGGTGAAGTTTTAAGTGTCTTTCCGAATTCCTCGTTGTAGAACAAATAGACGAGGAGCGATGCCAGTTCACATCTGCCATTCAGATGTTGAAGAAGAGGCAAGAACATTGTTGCATGGGAAGAGGAAACATGTCTTGAGGTCCCACCATGGTATTCCCCTCCCCGCCCCCCAATGACCTCTCACCACCCTGACTGCCATCTTTTAGTATGCAAGCCTCACCTGGAGTGTGTGGTCTGGCCCAGGTTTGCTCGTCTCCTCAGTGGGCTGTGTGATTATGTGCGATTATCAGTTGTGGCTTGTTTCTGAGGGATCGGTGGGAGCCATTTGATACTTTTAATCCAGCTCATTTTTATGTGCATTACCAGTCTATTGTACACTGAGTTGTTGTACAATACATGCAGCTTCATGTTTTAAAAAAAAAATCCTTAAAGTAAGGAAAATCTTTTGTATTTTTGATTTCAAAAGGCATGTCATATCTACTTTTTAAATGTATTAATGAAGATTTAACTTTACATCAGATGGAGTGTTTTTTTTGTTTTTTTTTGTTTTGTTTTTCTTACAAATATCTGTATGTTTAGTTTAGCGCTATGTCACTGAAATGTTAAACTTAGCATGTAGAGAATACAGCTTGCTTTGTGGGAAAGTCCTGAATTAAATTTTAATCATGGCACTTTTTCTGCAGAAAAAAAAGCAACCGTGTTAATGATTTTTTTTTTTTTTTTGTTTTCAATATCCGTTAAGCCATTTTACTTGCAAGAACTGCTATTTGTGCTGAAGATGTATTTAAAAAATGTTTTAAGACATCTTTGTTAGCCGTCAGGCTATATACTATTGTAAAGTGTATATACAGTTACATTGAATTTCTGAAACAAAGTTTTAAAGTTAAAAACCTCTTGCATGCCCTTTGTTTTTATTTCTCTCGGACGTCTGAGATGATGCTGAAGATGTGGGACTATTCATTGAAGAAATGGAATGATGCATTTACATTTATGCTGAAGAGCAAAGACATAGGTGTTTCTATATAGGGACAGACTTGCTTATTGAGTCTTTCCCTATGAAGTTTAGACCCTATTCTTATTCTTATTATTAATCTAACTCAAATAGCCCTAACTGCTGAGTGTTCATTACACCAGGCTTTGCACTGTGTAATTTTAATTTATAGTTTTTTAAACGCGAGAGTGGTCTGTTATCCCCTAACCTTTTCCCATTCATACTGATTTAATTCTTAAATTGAGCTTTGAAGTGCATTGATAATTGCTTGTATTTTAATGGGGCTCTCTGTCCTTTAAAGGTTTTTACTTTAGGAGGAACCCACTGAATTTGTCATTTAGAAGAGCCTTTAATTTTCATTTAAGGTGTAGCCTAAATTATACCTGGTAAAGCCCTTCAGCAATGGAGAAAGTACCTTGAAGTACCTTCATTTATTAGATCGTATTTAATTACAGTTTGTTTGTTTTTTTGCCTCCATCACATCAGGCTGTACATGGGAGTTAGAAGTTGTCCACCAGAGCGGACCCTCCGGTAGTCAGTCTTGGTGTCTTCTGGCTGCTCTGCCAGGACTCGGGTTTCAGGCGGAGGAGTTAATCAACACGCTCGGTTAATAATTCAGCACCGACGGCCGTGCTTATCACCGAAATCCCTTCTGCGTTTCACAGCCTTCGTTTCGCACCTACCTTTTTTCCCCCTTTACCGGTGTCCTTAATTAGCCTGCGCTGCTTTCAGACCAGGTGTAGAGTTGCAGTCAGTCACGGAGGTGAGGAGCCTGCAGCCTCTGAGAGCAGAGTGGCATGTAAGAGGGAGCATCACCTCGGTCGGATGGGCCCAGATGAAGTTTGCAGGATGAGCGACAACTTGGTAGATGCGTGTTTCTGTGCAGATTGACTCTGTGCGGTTCACCAGTATGACGCCTGCTCTCACTCCGGTTCTTCTGCCTCAGATGAATATCTCCACTACATCAAAAGGATAAAACGAAGTGGAATACATTTGTTTTGCTGTTACCTGGAGCGGTTGCCTGCTTGCATTTGATTGAGGAGACTTACAATGTGGTCGACACCAGCAGCTTGCATAGTGTGCATCCTGTTTGGTAAGTACAAAATAGGATTGTTGAAACTTTCAGGCTAGCATGCATTATCAGATAAAAACAATGCAATAAAGCAAAAGTCTTTAACATAAACTGTCAACAAAACTTTATTAATATTAACAATGTTTATTAATTTAATAATAGCCCATGCTATAAATAAGCTTACTTAGTATGTTACATTTTTTTTTACATAAGAAGAAACTGTTCTGTTTTCTTAATAAGCCTGCAAAACAAACAAAAACAAAGATTATAATAAAAATAAATGTCACACAATTCTTGAAGTATATAATATTTTCCTGTCTTTTGTTTTCTCAATATTTACAGGGATCATATGTGATGTCAGGCAAGTGAGTTCACAACGTAAAGTGATACAAAGACAGACTGGCCACACGCCCGAGGAGGCCACCAAGTTAGAGGAGGACATCCAGAAAGTTATTAATCAAATCCACTCTTTGTCCAGGGAAAATGAAAATACACGCAGCTTCATCGTCTCTCCGAGAGAAGAGAGTTTTTACTTAGATGCATATTATGGTGTATTGAGTAACCTGTATGTTGTCCTCCAACCACTGCTGAGAGCGAGGTTCATAGATGACCTTCCCAAAATTTTAGTTTGTATTTTGTCTGGGAGGCAGGACTGCGGACTGGAGGCAGAACTAACAAAGACCGTGTTTCTGGAGTTAGGAAAGCCACTACTGACGTTTATGTCGTCTCTGAGATCCCAGACGTGCACTCCTCTGCACAGTGACACAGAGTCAGTCAGCTTCTCCATGGCCTACCTCAGGATGGGGGAACCAATGACAACAGCATTAAATAGTCTTCAGCAAACGTTTATTAATATTCTTTCGAGTATCCCTCCCTCTGGGAATTTTATGAGTGGTGTGAGTGGCCTTGTGGATGCAGTTGTGACAAATGTCTCTAAGGTCATGGCATCGTTACTTCAAGTACCCATGGACTACATCAAAATAGCTTTACAGTTTGGAATTAGAATACCAGCTTTAGACAAAGAAGAGACCTGTAAGCAAGGTAAAACATTATTTTTCATCAGTATAAACGTTTGATGCTATTCTATGTAAACTGTACTTTACACTACACAGTTTGTTACAAGTTCTTTATGCTACTTCAATTGTTTTCCCACTTGTTTTGCAGGAGATCTCAAGCAGCTCATCATGTGGTAAATGTTGAATTTCAAAAACCCTCTCTACACATTCCACCGCTGAGAAAACTGATTTTACAATCTGCATCTTAACTAGTTTATTATCATATTCTTTGTTACTTTTGGATGAATTTAGCAACTAAGAGCATTTTAAATTAAATTTCATTCAGTTCAATTCAGTATTGCCATGACTGTCAGGTGAATATTGCCAAAGTGTCAAGGATAATACAATTAAAAAATTAGATGAGAAAAAAAAAAGAGTATAATTCAATGGGGCTCTAATGCAAGGCCGCTAGCTTCTTCATAGCAAAAGCTGCCAAGCTCATGGGTATTGTGTTTAGATCTGTCTGTCATGCCAAACTGACAGACAAAGCACAGTGTCTCAGAAAGAGAGCTGAAATAATTAAAACTGGTTGCCACAGCATAAACCTGTAGGACTGTAACAATATCCAGAAGAGTTCAGGGTTTCTGTGTTAAGTAATATTGGGGACATCATTTAAAGAAAACACAAGATCTCTGCAAGAAAGGTTAACAGGGCACCTTGAATTCATATTTCCCTCGATGTCTCAGAGCAGTGAAATACACATCTTCCAGAATATCTCTCACTAAATCTGTATTTTGTAAATATTATGGTGTCACAGATAGAACCTGTAATAATTATTAAATGCCTGTTTTGTTTAGGGGGTTAAACCACAATGTGAGCTGGTCCTTCGCTAACTCCATCATTGACATCCTCCTGGAAATCTTCCTGGCTTCAGAAGAGTCTCTGTGTACATATCCAGGGCCAGAGTGCCAGAATCCTGCCAGCGTCCCCTTCCAACGCAGCACCTCAGAGGCAGTAGATGACAGTCACGACATCCTTCTCAAGTGTGATCGCAACAATCTGGCCAGGCTCAATGACACACTGTGCGTTGAAATCCTCACGGATTCAGGGGTGGGATCCTCTGCATCTGTGCTCACCTTTTGCCAGGCGCTCAGCTCCCTCAGCCCTAACCAGATAGAGCTGCTGTGGAGCAACATGTGCTATTCTATTCAAGCACTGGTGTCTCCACTCCTCAGCAGGTCATCCGACTGCAGTGTTGAGGACACACAGCCTCCCCCAGCTGTCACCCCTCCCTCAGAGATCCCTGCACCTCATCGAGTAGCAAGAGAAGCCACTAACCTCAAACAGCTCGCCTGTAACTACAGCAGCTGGTTAGAAAACAAGGCGGTGGATGCTGTTCTTGTGACACTGTGCAGTGATAACGAACGTGAGGAGTTTGTGAAACAGGTGTGCAACAATGCTTTGGTAATGACGAAGTTGCTCTCAGATCAGATGAACAGCTGGCTGTATGCATACTGTGCCAACTCCTCTGCAGACCGTGGGTACATGGTGAGTCACTTCTGCATCTATGAACAGTGGATTGAACAGCCCACAGTCATGGTGGGCCCCTCCTTACTGGAGTTCTGCATGAGTCTGGACAGTCCCAGACTGACCACACTCATCTGTGAGCACACCGGATTCTTCATGCTTTTATTCTCCAACCCTACAAATATCCAGTTCATGCCTAACTGCACAGACCTGCTCCCTTCACTCCCATTCCCTGACACAGATTCATTAATGTTAGACTCTTGTCATTACTCAGAGTGGCAGGATGTGACGCAAATTACCATAGATGTTTTATTACAATGCGTCCGCCTCGATCAGAGTGGTTTCACTAAAGAGGTTTGCTCTAACAAAACTTTTCTCAATAGCCTGCTGCGTAACAAGGCAAATGCCTGGCTTGAGGGCCACTGTGACACCTCTCTTAGCTTTCTAACCACCGAGCCTACCCAGGTCTTCAGCATGGCAGACTGGTGTGACTACCACACGTGGGGAGAGCGGCAGGTGGACGAATCAGTGGTCGGCCTCTGTTGGCAGAATGATCAGCTGGCTTTTCACAAGAATGTCTGCTGCAAGGCGCCTGTGTTTGAAAAGCTGTTACAAAACCCGCAGAACAGATGGTTGATATCAGTCTGCACTGACATAGAGGACATGGAGTTGTTACCACAGGTGGGTACCATCATCAACACAACTTGAGATGTAAATAGGTTATTGGATCAACAGCAGTGACCAGTCAGAAGAAGGGAGCTAAGAGCCTGGGTGTGATCAAACACCTACAGTACAAGGAAAACAGAATGAATATTTAGACAGTGTTTTTACTATATGTTATAGGTGTTTACATACGCACATTTATCCCCACAAAAAGAACTAAAGGCAGCAGAATTAATCACTAGAGGGACAACAGTGAACCATTCTAGAAAATAAGTTAACATGTGATTTTAAAACAGCTCAATAGTACAGTACATTTGTATACTGACCTTATATGATTTGTGCTTTAGGTGTGCAAGTACTCTGAGTGGACCCGTCCCATCATCGTGGACATGACTGAGCTAGCTCTCTGCGCTGAGATTGACCCACTTAACTTCACCTCCAAAGTCTGCACCAATGGAACTGTCCTCCAGAACCTGTTGGCCAATCAGGACAACACCTGGTTAACACAGCACTGTGCCAACCAGTCAAATCCGGGGGTGCCTCCCAGTAGTGGTGGGGGAGAAACAGGCGGCCTGAGTGGATTCAACCCTGCGGAGCAGTGCCAGTACTCCAGCTGGACTGTAACTCTTCCAGATGTAGCACTCCTGACTCTCTGCTGGGAGCACGACCAGACTAACTTTGTCTCCTCTATCTGTCCTAACACTGTTCTTCTCTTTTTGCTGTCCCGCGAGCCGTCCAGTGTGTGGGTGAGCAGCATGTGTACCACCTACACCAACTACACCACTACCACCACCAACAACAACAGCACCACCTCAGAGCCTGATTTCTGCCTGGCCAGAAACCTGGTGAAGCGGTTCAACTGGACCTGCTCAGCTGACTTCACCTCAGCCTGTCAGCCCGGGGCCAGTCAGAATATGGCCCTGCAGATGATGGTGCGCTGCTGGGTGGAGAGTCTGAAGTCTAGGGTGGAGAATCTGCTGACTCCACCTGAGGCTGCAGTGTTGGAGCAGGCAGTCAGCACTACCATGGTGTTCCTGTTAGCCCTGGAGGAGGTCCAGAACACCTCACTGCATGTCACAGAAAACATAAGACTCAGTGTGTTAGACTCTATAGATCGCTATCTTGAGAGGGAAAGCAGCTCTTACAAAAAGAGGGTCTTGCTGCAATGTTTTGGGGTAGGTACTTTGAAGTCATGCATTCCAAACTATATAAATAACAAAAGTAAAAGTACTCATTATGCAGAATGGCTAATTTCATGATAATATATATTACTGTGTTATAGTTATGGATGCATTGATCTCATCTGAGAATCATGCATTGTTGCAGCTGGTAAATGTGTTGCTAATTTGAACTATATTACATACTATTGAGTAGCTTAATCAATAATAATACAACAGTTTATTAGTTGATTATATGTTGTATTAGTAGTTGGAATCTGCAAAGTAACGATTTAAGTTGTCAACTAAATGTAGAGGAGCAGAAAGCATGGTAAAGTGGAGTAAAATGGAAACACTTGAGTAAAATACAGGAACCTGAAAAAGTGTACTTTCTGACTGGTATACTACAATATTGCTGGATTATCATTAGTCAGTGCGAATAGAGATTCTCCCTCATCTTTTATTCATACAGGCTCAATCAGTTTCTGCGTAGGACAATTCATTGACTTTATAGTTTATCTGATTATTCATCCATATCAGTTACCATTAGTGTCATTGTGTAACAGTTGACCCCTGTGTACAGGAAGCCTACAGCTGGTGTACTGTTACATTCCTGTCATTGATATTGACATGATGAATCTCTTCCTTTGGGTGTAGTCTCTACTGGTTCACATTTGATTTGACTCTCAGATTATATGTTGCCACTAATCCCTTTTTAAATACTGTCACACTTGTGTATATGTGTGTATTTCCCTTCTGTAGACCGTATTAACCAGCTTGATGCAGACAGGAAGAGGTGTGACCAGCGATGAGTTCACTGTCCTTAAGGTAAGATATTGTATCATTATCTAAATGCTAATGTAAAGCTGAAAAACACGTCCTTATTGTCTCTTTTTTCACGTTTATTTGGACTAATACCCTCATGTGTTTGTTTCCAGGAGTACTTCCGTTTACCACTGAGCAGCCTGAGGTCAGTGCTCAGTGCAGCTCACATCACCACCATCAGAATGATCCTTCAGTACTATAGCAGAAACAAGGACACGATGCAGGTGAATAAGCACACCACTGCACGTCTGTGTATGCTTTCCTGTTTCTTCCTGGAGTTCTTGGTTCTGTGCTTCACGAATGGCGTCTGTTTAATGTTAGTTGATTACACAGTCCACAGTATCGCATTCTTGCTGACACAAAACCCGTATTTGCTTCTGTTTTTCAGTTGCCCGATACGTACCTGTCCATCATGTTGTCAGTGCTGCTCCAGACCCACTTGGTAAAAGATGGTAGTCTCTTCCCTGACTTGGCTCCCCTGTTGGCCTCAGCTAGCCCAGCTGACATCCAAGCTTTGCCCTCATTGCAGAACAACATCATTGTGTAAGTGATGGTGTCAGCTACTCGTCAGCAGTGACCCAGTACTCATTATTATGAGACATTTATCAATGATTATTGGAACATAGGTATATTTTTCTCTGTTCTACATCGGCAAAGAATATGTAGTGGACACGATTTATGTCAGTGGTGAACAATCATGCAGTCCTCACTTTCCTACATATATCGTGCTTCTATCTGGGAACAGGTCTTATGCCAGGCCTCTGTGAGAAGTGATGTGTCACTGCACACCGAGGTGCCAGGAACATGCATTATACATAGCAAGTAAAGGAACCTAGTTCACTGACTAGATTTCAATCTAGAAAGAGCTTCTAATGTGTGTAGGTACTTAATGTTAAGTCAACAAGAGTGAGTCCTTAAGTGTAGTGTAGAACCGAACAGCAAGAAAGTCTGTATTTCAGATGTACTGTATGTAACCACAGTTGTCTCAAAAAGCAGTGCAAATGCACTCATATCCTAGTTCTGTGTTGTCTTTACCATCTGCTTATGACAGAGTACAAATCAAGTCAAACTTAATAATCTTAAAGGGTAATTTTGTCTGTAGACACAAAACAAGTACAGTAACACATCTCATTGTATCAGTCAAATGTAAACTTTTCAATTTGATGCTGCAAAACAATACAGTTCAATATCAGGGGGTAGGATATATCAGCTTATACAGCTGTCTGTGAATACAGCTTAGGGTGGTACTGATTTACATTTACAAATAACTTTACAAAGGCTTATTTGCTTTCCTGCTGAGAGTTAGACACCACTATGACATCTACATGCTAAATATGTAGCCTGTCCAAAGATATAAAGGTGGTACCTCCACGTAGCCAGAAGTTATTTTTCACTTAGGTTTTTGAGTGGATTGAACTAAAGTGATAAAAACATGCAACTGTTTAATTAGTTTATCATAGATGGAACAAGACTAACTGTTTCCCCTTGTTTCCTGTCTTTATGCTACACGCATTAGGCAAGCTTATTGCATCCTGGCTGTCTCATTGATTAATATTTATCAATGAGACATAAAACTGATATCAATCCCCTCATCTAATGCTCAACAAGAAAGTGAATAATAATCACATTTCCCAAAATTTCAAACAATTCCTCCGAGGTTCTTATTTGTTCCTTGCTTATAGTAAATGGTAAGTTTTTTGCCGCTATGTTTAAATTGCTTGAATGCTTTGCTTTGAACTCTTTAAAGGCCAAGATTTTTCAAACTGATACAACGGAACAGTTCCAGTATATCACATTCAGTTTAAACAAGTTATTTATTTTTTTCTAGGAGGGAGACCATTAACAGAAACTTGGGGTACATGAAATTGAACCAGCGGGACGCATTTGGCTTGTGGTATAGCAAAGTTATGCTGCCGTCCAACATCACCAGCGGTCATCAGTCACTCATCAGGGACTCTGGAAACCTGATCGCCTACCTGCCCTTCCGCAACTTCCAACACCTCTCATCTGCTCAGGTAACAGCACCTCTGAGCTCTGACACCTGGTTGGGAAACCCGAGAAACCAGGACTCTGTGAGTTCGATTATCCCCAGGGCACAGCATAGCTGCTTGTCACATACTGGTCAAAGGAAAGCACAGACAGTCTTTTCTTTCTCTGCCACCACCAATGTGTGTCACATGCTCACTAATGTTCAATAAGTAAAGATAGGAACACATGAATTAACAATGACCCAAAAATAGCTGGTTACTGGTATTTCAGCACTCGAAGATGCTTTGGGAAATATACTTAGTCACTTCCTTACAAACAGGTGAATGAGAAGATTGATACCACTGTCATGTCTGTCCAGTTAATATGAAGCTACAGCCAGCACGAAGTTGTATGTCACACATTTAGACAAAAGTTCTAAATATTTCTTTCATCATGTTTGTCTGCAGCTGCTGGACGGGCTGGATGTGTTGCAGAGAAACACCCTCACTTCTCTAAAGAAGGAATTCATCGCTCACAGCCTCACCAGCACCTACAGAAACCTGACAGC
Source organism: Toxotes lorentzi (assembly GCA_037833715.1). Classification (NCBI taxonomy): domain Eukaryota; kingdom Metazoa; phylum Chordata; class Actinopteri; family Toxotidae; genus Toxotes; species Toxotes lorentzi. Next base: position 18,454,628 of record JBBMJY010000001.1, read on the forward strand.
TCAGGATTTTACCAGGTCAGGAATAACTAAGGCACCTCCAACCTTTCTGACTGTTCATGAGACATTAGCTCAGTAGGTATAAACTTAGATAAAACCTGTCAAAACACCCTGATGCTTGAGTGATTTTCATTATTTGAATAAAGACACTTTATAGACTTTTAACCTTGTACCACTCACTGTCTGCTGGAAAGTAGGAGACTATTGACATTCCTGGTACTTCTATTAAGTTACATGAATATGGACATGTAATATACAATATATGTCTTGATAAAATACATTCTTGACCTTCTGTCATTATGGTAATTTTCAATTAAATTTCACTGGCAGCACAAGATTAAAATTAATCATTTTTAAGGGTATGTGACCTTAAAGTTGGAAAGCCTCTTTTCTGCTCCCAGGTAGGTGTTGTGAAAACAGTGTATGTAATTTTAGGTTGGGTAAACTCTCATGCCTGGCAGAACTAAAGGACCTCCTTGTGTACAAAGGCACAGAGGCCTTCAGTGTCATCCAGGACATCATACTGAACTGCACACGTGAGGGACTCAGTCTGCCCAACAATCTGGTAGGAACAGAAAAGTTCATAAGTGTTTTTTTTTAATCATTTTTTTTAAATATTAGTGCTTTTTCTTAACAATTGTAATCAAGAAGTATTTATAATGTACACGTATATGCTGTCTCTGTACTTGCACAGATTTCCAGTTTGCTCCTGAACAGCACAGAACTAAAGGTCCCGTCTTCGCTCAGTCCAGATCGACTGGCAGAGTTCGCCCATCTCATGCCTTTGTTGGGAGTGACTTTCCTGCAGGGTCTCACACCATCACAGCTGCTTGCTGTCCTCCCTGCCCTCCACTCTGTTTCATTCAGCCCTGCACAGGTAGAGCACCATGGCAAGCGCAAGCATCATCTGTAGCTCAACTTCTATTACCATTCACAGTTTTTTTAATGGTGAACTGACTCTTTTGTATAAATGAAATGTCAGGTGTCAGTGAGTGGGGGTTTATTCAGGCCCTTTCACTGCACAAGCCCTTATTTGTTGTACATGGGTGGGTTTCCTGGCAGCTGGTGGAGCTTGTAGCTCCTGAGGAACAGCTGACAGGCAGTCGGTCCTTAGCTCTGACCCCTGGGGTGAGATGGCTCATGAGGTAAAGATCTGAGCTTTACTTCACCCTCAGCTATCATCTGAGCTGGTGCCTTTTGCTTTTACCTCAGCCTCACAGCTGTTGTCTTGCTTTTATATGTCATGAAGCGTCTTGAGAGAATGCGCCTCGTCAATCTTTGGGTGGTTTGGCAACTCTGACAAAAGTCCACAGCACTTTATTTTATATTCTAGTAAATGGTGAAGTAATGGTGAAGACAGCATGTTGGATATGAATATTTCACCGAGTATAAATATGATACAGAGCTGGAGCAAGTAGATACAGAATATAAGACATACCAGTCAATTACTTGTCAAAATTATCACTCAAAGGGTATTTATTTTCACTCATTTGCTGTCATTCTGTATGTTTTCAGGCTTTCGTAATTGTAGAAAAACTGTCTTCGAGTACCACAGTGAGTAATGAATATTCACATCACAGTGTGAGTTTAGTACAGAGATACTCTTTGCCTTTTTGCGCCCTGATAATCACACCATCCTACCCTCTGCCCAGCTGACCACTGCAGGCCAGCTGCAGGAGCTCGGCTCCCTCATCATGGGAATGAAGACGGAGACCTTACTGACCCTCACCTCTGACAGGCTGCTGTCATCCCTGCCCGCCATGGCCCAGTACACACCAGGCCTCAGCCCGCCACAAGCCAACGCTGTCTCCACCAAACTATGGGTACAGCTAGGAGTGTGGAGACACATTCATATTATATACTTGAAGAATTTGATGGAAAGCGTTAGAGTAAAGTGCAAAGTGCAAGAAAATTGGAATAATAAATGTACAATAAAATGCAGGATGGAGTGGAATAGCACATAATAGATGTTATAATATTATTGAATTGTTGTTATATTATTATTGAATATCTTGTTACAGTCATAATTTCACTTTCTTCAGACACTGGGTGCAATTAAAAGAATAAAGCTTCTTTCTCTTTGTAGATTTCATATTTGACCGTTAAGCTTTCAGTCAAAGACCATGTGAGTTTTTTCATCTATAGAGGAAAACTGCAACACTGTTCCTTGTGTTATTTTTCATGTGTTCTGACCAGGGCTTCCCAGAAGTGGTCAGTTGGTTGGATGATGTGGAGCCTTTGCTCTATTGCACGCCCTTGCTCAGTGTCCTTCCCAGGACTGCTCTGCTTGTGAACAACATCACCAATGCATCCACAAAACCCTGGAACACACAGCAGGTATTGCACAACCCATCTTGCATCAGCACACGTACATGCACACAGAGTGGTAAACAGCTCAACAACAACAAGGAAGAAAATAAATCTGAAGAATAGAAATTCTGATACATTGAGTGCAGAAATATATTTTACACTGTCCTGTAAAAATGTGTGTGTTAAATTTATTTTTTGACCTCAGGAAGCCCCAGTAAACTTGGCTTGTACACTAGAATACAAAAAAAGCTTTAATGTACACACATAGATTAAAAGAGATAAATAAATAAAACTAAATATGTACAAATGTTTAGCTCCATCAAGTCTTTAGTCAGTTCACAGACACTAGTGTGAAAGGATCAAAACCCTACCCTGTGACTTTTACTTTGTGTTGTGATATCTTTGTGTTCCTCTGTTTGTCATGAGAAGGTGCATATGACAGTATCTTGATTAACTGCTAAATTATTAAGTAGAGAAGCAAAAGCAAAGACGTCAGCACTGACACTGTGAATGGACTTGCCTATGAATAAACAACCCAGGCAAAAGCAGTCCTAACATCAGACTGCCCATGTCTCTGATCGTGAAAACTGGGAATGAAAGCAGCTCTGAATCTGCATAAAACAGCAGGTTACAACAACTGTTAAAACTACATAACATTTTTTTTTTTCATTTTCTTCCCCAGGCTAAAGCAATTTTCAGAGAATTGCTTAATACGAAACCAAACCTAATCAAACAAAAATTTCTGTAAGTACAATTAATTTCTCTGGTAAATGTGCTCATTCCTTTCCTGTATCCAAAAAATGTCTGAATACTGTTGACAGCAGTTGATTATATTTTCTCCTTCTCTTTTAACTGTGTTGGTTCATTATTTTGCAGTTTTCCAGTATATGTGATAGCACTCGACTAACACTCAACTCTTTATGTAATCAGGAGCCTGGGAGCACTGGGTCAAGGTGTAACCTGCAAGATCTTAAATGAACGTTTTCAGGATAATTCCTCGTCCTCTGCAGTGATAAGTATTCTGGCCTTCCTCAGGCAGCAGCCTGGCCCTCTTCACACCTCACTGGTAAACTTACCACTCTACTGTCTTTAGGATATCTGCATGTAATATACAGCTCTGGAAAAAAATTAAGACACCACTGCAAATTATTCTGAAATCAGCATCTCTACAAGTATGACAGCCATTCCATTCCTGTGTCTGTTGAATTCCAACACAAGCACACCTCATTCTACTTAATGAGGTACTGATTAGGTGATCACCTGAACCAAATCCTATTTAATGAGGAAAAGTATAAAAACCACTGCTGTGGTCATCACTGTCTTCTTGCAATCGGACCAGCTGGATGGCAAAAACAGTGCTAGTAGTACCTCAAAAGTAATTGGAATCAAAAAATAACTACTGACCAGTATATATATATATACTGTAACTAAATATCCATTGTTGTGTGTCTTTGTTCTTCTGGACAGAAAAAGTGTGTGATCGAGGAGCTGTATCAGTTGGAGTTCTTCTCCGAACTGCTTAAAGATTTTGGCGCTGAGATTGCCCTGTCCATGCCGTAAGTCACAAATTAGCATTAATCGCGACACTGTTAACGTGTTCACATAACTCATAACTTTCAGATATTTCAAAATGATTGCAGGGATACGGTCATCTCATTATAAGCAGATAAGAATTATATGTCACTGGAAAATCTCTATGTGTCTTCTTTGGCAGGAAACCAAAGGCAGGTACTTATCATGTTTGATCTATTAAAAAAGAAAATCACCCAGGGATAGTTTAGTGGTAAGGCCCAAAAAATCCGAAAAGAAAATTTCATCAAGTCCTTCGCCTACTCTGTTTGCCTCTGTCTTCTGTTTGCCAAGAAAAAACATATAATATTTATTTATTGACTATATAATGAAAAATATTCTATGTCATTCTGTTCCTGTGTGTGTGTTTGGTTACTTGCAGGGTGAGCACTATTAAGAAGTTTTCTACATCTATGATGGACACTCTAAGGAAGTTGATTATTGAGGACCCTCATCACTTTCTCTTGCTGCCACGAACAAAACAGGAGCTGCTGGTGGACAAAATAGTGCAGAGGATGGTGAATAGAGCTACACTGTGTTGCTATGCGGATCGCTCTCCCATTTTAAAAAAGTTGAAAGGCAAAGAAACGGGAAGAAGATTTGCTGTGTGATCAGTGATTTGTGAACTTTTTCTCTACAGGGCATGTACACAGGGGTGTTCACCGAGGAAGAGTTTCGTTTACTAGGCATCATGGCAACGTTTGTGGTGGATGAGGTTTTCGTTCAGGTGGACCGCGGCTTCTTCGTTGACAACCTGGATTTTCTTCTGGGGCTCTGCTACAGCAGGAGCAAGATGGACATTGTGGCTCGTATCCTGCAGGAACCTGCCACCTTTGGGTAACGTTATCACCCCAAACTGAAAGCTTTAACTGTTGGGACAACAATTTTTTGTGTGTGTTTTATTGAACAATGAATTTATAAACAACAAAGCAGTATAACCATGTCATTACATATCCTAGGAATAAAAAGAATAGTTAAAAAAATATCAAACAAGAATATTAAATGCATAAATAAAATAGAACAAATAAAGACATATTACAAATAATTTAGAGTAGATGAAAATAACATAATTGGTCTTCTGTTTATACTAAATGTTTTTTGGTTTTTATACAAAGCATTAAAAATATGTGGGTTTTTTCTGTTGTGACTTTAGGTATATGTATAGTATATTTTACCGTTTATCTTTTATCTCCTCTCAGCCCAGTCAAGAGCTGGAACCAGACAACACTCAGTCAGGTGGACCGCTTTCTCTTCTTCCTGCCTGACAGCACTCTGCAGGAGATTTCCCTGGTGAGTTGAGTGTTGCATTTTGATTAATTGCTCCTGAAACCAGTTTGATCCTCAGATTGAGGAAATTTTAAAACTGATTCATTCGATGTCCAGAAATCCATAGTGAGGCGTTGGGATTGTTACTTGATTCCAGGCCAAGCCGGTAAAGGCATGTAAATAAATCCCTCAGGTGTCACATCTCCAGCAGGTGTCAGGATCAGGTGGTGAAGCTGCTGTTTTCCCATAAACCATCAGTGTGTATCTGTGTCTCTACATGTGATGCGCACACGTCTGTTTGTTGTTTGTGTTCCCACAGGCGTTGATGACAGTGGGGCATATAGAGAAGCTGTTCATGCACCAGCGTCAGTGGGAACGCGGGGATGTGGGGAGCCACTGTTTGAACAAGGACGAGAGGATGGAATTTTTTCAAAAGCAGCAATTTGTTCTTCAGTTTTTTCTGGGCTTCCTCAAAATAAATCCTCTGTCACGTGAGCATCACTTTGGTTCCTTAAGCCTCTACAATAACCGCAGTGGTTCTCTCTAAGAGAATAGTTTGATATCATGCGGTATAATTGGTTTGTTTAATCTGCACAAAAACTGAGGTGTAGAAACTGCATGTTGTGTGCTGGGGGAGAAGCATCTTCTGATCAGATATTTGTGCCTGTGTCCTTTCCCAGCAACTCCAATGGTTCCTACCTGTGAGATTCTGCACACAATAACCCCCGCCGCCTGGACCTCCAGCAGTCTGACGAGCATGTCCCCATCGGCCTTCTCCAACTGTCTGGAGCTGATGGGTCATGACCAGTTCCTTGCATCCTACCAACGTAGCCAGGTGCTCAAGAGGGTCAAACAGGTGCGATTCATTTGTAGTCTACTTCAGTCCATTTAACAACCTCTCAGATATGTTTAATTTAAGGCTGTACTGGTTTGCTTCACCTCCTCAGTCCAGGTCTTAACACTGTGTGTCTGCTCTGTCTTTTCTGGGACCTGTACATGAAGATATACGGCCCAGTCTCCTCCTTCTCCCCGTCCGTGATCTCTCAACTGGGTGTGCTAGCAATAGAATTGACAGTAGACGAGCTGAGCAGCCTCCGATTGACTGAGCAGAGGAGCATCGCTTCTCTGGGTGCTGTCAGTGCCTGGAACAACAGACAGGTAGCTGCTTTGGCCACAGCACTTAACATATTACATAAACTTACTACAAAGGTCTTTGTTTGCCCTTCTAAATTAATGCACCAGTATTCAACTCTAGGCTTATAGCTGCTAGGTGAGAACCACACAAAATTTAATTTCAGACCAGTTTGATATTAAAGGAGCCTGTTTTCATCATAACTCTTGTTTTCATCCTAGCTGGCTGCGCTTTTTACCACCGTGTTAAACTCCACCAAACAGAGTCCGAGCCAGCTTGACTCCAGCACACTGGTGGCAATGGGATACATTGTGTGCGGAGCTAAAACCACAGAGATGAACACTTTCAATGCCATAGAGTTCAGGTGTGCAAATAACAACAGACACTTTAAAAGATGTTCCCTAACCCCTTTTTTTGAGCATTGATGTTTGATATTTGAATTTCCTCTCTTCTGGTGCTTTGTCTCCCCCTGATGGCTGCAGTAAGGCTGTGCTCTGGCTGGGTCAGCTGGCACTGTCCTGCTCAGAGGCCCAGCTGGATGCCCTTGTTGGGTTGCTGACCCACAGCCTTGCATTTGGACCCATAAGTTCCTGGGGAACTGATGTATTCATTGAGATCGGAGTTCTGGCAGGTATGGCTCATGCACTGTCTTCACCTAAATAGTTTATAGCTCAGCTTCATTCAGTGTGTGCTCACAACCTCAAATTTAAGCCATTCACATTTTTTTTTCTTAGCAACCACTAAATGTATTGTGTTTCGCTCTTCTGGCTGGATCCCAGTGTTTTTGACTCTCTCTGAAACATTTCCCACTTCTTACAGCTGGTCTCCCAGACTTCCCCATGTCAGCGCTGGTGAAAGAGCAAATCGAAGGAATCACACCTACGGCTATCTCGATGATACCACCAGAACGGTTTTATGTAAGTCGCCATTTAATAAAACAACAAAACAATATTCACAGCATTAGCTCTTATGATTTAAGAGGATTTCAGAGCTTCTCCTCTGGGGTTCAAGATATCTTGATCTATGTTCATGTTTCTGCAGTATTCGGCAAGTTAGACCTTTAACACCACACAGAATTAAATATAATACCTAGTCAAACAGGCCAAAGGATGGAAAACCATTAGGGACAATTTGACCTAGAATTATTTTATTATATAACATAGTTTCAGTACTTCCCAGAAGTATATAACAATTATTCCTAAGGATATAATTAATGAAATTAACGTGACCTGGACCCAGATAAGCAGCAGAAAATAGATGGAAAGGATTAACTGATGAAAAATGATTAATTCATTTAAGTTAATTTAAGTTTTTGTTAAAAATTAACACTTTCTCATAAAGAGTCAGTTGTAGCTACAGTAGCTAGTAGTGACAGTGTTTGCTACAGGTCATATTGTGATGACTGAAACTCCACAAAAAAAGAAATAAACAGCTTCTTGTGCACACAAACATCAAAGAGGCACAAGCATATTAGAAATGTAAAGGGTTTTTTTTTTTTGGCATGAAAAAGCGGCATGTAGTAGTATCTCAGTAGTGCCTTGGTAGCAGACCCAATTCTGTATAGGGAACCTAAAATACACAGATAGAATCAGGAGACTTTCAGACTGTGTGATTTGTCAAGGTGTGTGAGAAGACAGTCCAGTACAGACCAAAACACACCTAAAGTAATGTAGTGTGGTATTTCTAAAGAGTTAAAACTCAGAAACTGAAGGCATTAGGTAATATTCGAGACAAAACTATTTTTTTATTAAGGCTTATTACATTCCATGGCTTTTTTTTTTTTTTTTTGGAGAAAACCAAATACAATGTTTTTCAGACTTTTACAGACCTGCAGATATTTTGTTTTATTTTAATAAGTCCTTATGTTGTCTCATCTTATTTCTGCCCATTTTCTTCTCTATTTCTATATGTCTGTCTGTGTCTGTTTTGTGATTTCCTGAAGGTGGCATTAAACCACAGGCAGATCAGCATGTTTTCTTATGAGCAGGCTGCTGCCGTAACTAATGAGCAGTTCTCTGCTCTGTCAGAAGTTCAGAGGACAGCTCTGGCTATGGTGCTGACACCCTGGGAGAACAGACCTGTAGACTTCAGAGGTAAACCACTAAAGATATTAGCAACTCTGTTATAAATTGTAAAGACAGATCATTTTCAGAAATGTACTTAATTTTTCTTCATAAAATTCAGTTTATCTGATGAACGTGAACTGACCTCCCTCAAAGATCTAACCAAAGATGGGTCCCAATTCCATACTAATACTATACACTGCAGTATATTATATACAAACATTCATAATATAGTGTTTTTTTTTTAGATGGTATACAAGAAATAAAGTATCTAATGTTTGCTCCAAAGGGAAATAATATGAGATGAGCACTGACTCTGATATCACTCCTACTTGTAGAGAGCTATTGCAAAATTAAACTGTACAAGGAAAAAGCAAAATGTTTTTCCAAAGTTTTAATAATTTATTTTTTGTTTTCTTGTCTGAGATCATCCTGGAGCTATCTCACCATCATCTGCAATCGCTTTTAATTTTTCTTATCAGCTGTAAGTAGCTCCTGTAATTCCTTTGTGTATCAGCAGCATACTCAAATAAACAAGCAGTGTACTTATATACCCTATGTGTAGAATTTTTATAGAATCTTTTTTTGATGACAAATTATTTTGGCTCACAGAAAAGTGAGACAGTCCTTCTGTAAACTGGTGCTGTCTATTTGATGATTTCAGCACTGCTTTCATTATACCAACAAGTGTTTCCAAGATGCCATGCAAATCCTACACATAGGGCTTTTTTTTTTCTCATTGTAAATGCAGTTCATTCTCAAAACCATGGTTATAGTATGTAGTATAGAATTGGGACAAACTTCACCTTGAGAGTAATTGTGAAATTCAGAAACAAACAATACACTTGTTGAGAATTCTTCTATTTATGGTGTAATTCGAATGCACCATTTATACTGCAATGTCATTTTAGATGCTGTGACAGTGTGTATTGTCAACTGATCAACACAGGAAGTGTAGTCAAAGACTCTAAAATTACTTTCAGGGTTTATTTGTGATAATATACAAAGATGGATAAGCCGCAGGGATCATATTATGCATGGCTCTACATTTGTATTGGTTTCGCTGTGTTCCTGTAGGGAAGTCACTGGGGCTGGCGCTGAGCCACAGTCCTCTGTGTCTCATACTGGGACTGCTGATGCTGCTGATTGTCCTACCCTGTCCTGACCTGATCTGCCCTGGCACATGACCCCACTCACCCCTGGAGTGGGGAACTGGATCAGGAGACACCTCCTCACCCACACAACCAAGATGATATCACTGATCTGCCCAATACCATACCTCGTTGAAATAAGCAGCACTTCAGGATTTTCACTTTGTTTCACTGAATATAGCCATACTATATTCAGTGAAACTGTAATTTACTACTACTTTGACACATCAATGTTCAGCACTAAACGAACCAAAGCAATAGTTTAATTCAAAGAAGAGAAAGGAAAAAAACCAAACATTTTCACAGTATAAACAATATATCCACAAAGTCTAATCAACACCAACACTTGGCCTATTTATTTATTTGTATTTTGATAAGCCTGTATGAACCCCTACTGTCCTGATGTGTCCTTCTCAGGGATGTGACGCCATACCCAGAAAAGCAACCCAAACACTTAAAAGACTCAAATATAGTTATTATACAGTTATAATGAACTAAATACAGTGGTGTTGCAAACCTACAAAGTTATATATTTTTGTGAAATGATGTAATATCTTTGTCAGAGTAAGAGCTTTAGTCTTTGCTACATTTATATATCACCCGATTGTATTAGTATTGGTCAACTTCAGTCTATTTTGCTGTGCGTTTTTATTGTTGTGCACACTTTCTGGTGTGATAAAGACAGACCTAAATTATTAAAGTGAACCACTCTGCCTCTGATTGACTCTGTCTGTTTTTAGCATCCATGCGCACTTAGTGGACTTGTTCAAAATAATCTTCTCACAATACTTTAATATCTCACACTGGCAATAAGACTATACTATATGATGTTTAAATATGACAGTCTACTGTATGTGGGCATACAGCTTCAATAAAAGAAAGCTATAGTTGACTTCTCTAATCCGCATTACAAAAAAACTATATTTATAACGTTGACATACTTTGTGACAATTATGAGATTTAGATTTTATGCAAATTCAGATTTTATACTTTTTAATTCAACAGTATGGAACAGTTAGTTAAATATCATAATTATGGGCTTATTTATAAAGACTCTATGAAAATGGTGAGTTAAGTATCAGAACCAGGACAACTAAGTTCGGCAACAGCACTTACATAACAACTGTTTTTATTCCAATCTGTAAGTCACATTAAGTGTATGTTCATTACTGTGAAAACTTTTTTTTAGAAACTTTAGATGTTTAGATCCTTATCCATCAAGGAGTACCATCAGGGAGACGTCTGATCTGTCTCAAATTCACCCTGAACATGCATTCAGAGTTGTGGTACTGATGAAGGCATCCCCATTGTTTTAATTATTATACCACTTATTATTGTTATCTGTTATCCTTTTTTATTTTCTTTTTCTTTCTTTCTTTCCTGTCAACAAAGTTGAAATTGTAATTTAGTACTGAATCTTGAACAATTTGAGATAGTGTTAAGGCTCTAACATTTTAAATAAAAATTATGAAATTCTAAGACAAAAATTGCGAATTCCATACTAACCAATAATTTGGTTACTAAGAAAGATTTTGATTGATTAAAGAGCAGTCTGGAATATGTGCAGTGTCAGTTAACATACTTTATATACCGTGATGCAAAGGAGACAGCCACTGAACGAAACTCTACTACAAACTGTCCTGTGGATTGTCTTATTAACCTAGCCACACCGTATCAAGCACCCTCCTTGTGTTTACTATTTAATTAAATGCCTGATCAGTGTCATGTTGCTCAAAGTAGTCCAGAGCAGTGAGGACGTTAGATAAGCCGACAGTGACGTCCAGGAGGTGGGAGCTGTTTCTGAGCGTGGCCAGCGGGCTGCAGCACTGACTCCACTGCGAGCCTGTCAAACACAACCAACACAGCCGACATGGCGGACTGGGGTGAGAAACTAAGTTGGGAAGGATAGCTATTTGTGCATCATCCGCTTTCACACAGTCTTAGTTTTACGAGCTTCGCACTCCGGTATTGTCAAACTCGCTCGTTAGATGTGGATTGGCCTAACGAATTTCATGTTGTCGTTTTTACAGACGCTGACAACTTCGAGCCGGAGGAGCCGATTAAAAAGGCGGCAGCGCTGGACAAATGGGAAGGCGAAGACGAAGACGAAGACGTTAAGGTAAATTAACATGACAAACGCTCGTACGGTCTGTGTTGGGATTTAACGAAGCTAAGGTTTGTCTGATAAACGTCAAGCGAGCGGTGAGTCTGAAGGTAACGGTGGGTGGAAGCACCGTCGCCCCGGCTGTGGTGCCATGCTTCACCGTGGTCTCAGGCTGCCTGTCAGTCCCAACCACCGAACCTGTGTTAGCTTTGTGCTAGCTGATGGCTAAGTCATGTGGCTCCAACAGGCAGCCTGTAGTAACTCGATCTAAGCTAACGGTCGGCTACTACTCGGTTTTTAACTGTACTAACGTACCGTTACCGCCGTGGATGTCGGCCTACCAGTTAAATTAATGCCATTTAACCCATTTTCTGGAAGCTAACATTGTTTGGTTTTATTTTAAGCTGACAATCAGCGAATTAATTGCTGGATAACCGGGCTAAATTTGGATAACGTAGCTTGAAGCTAACCTCCTCCCGGGCCACTTAGCTAGCAAACTCGCTAGCTCCCCGGTCAGCTTGCGTCTAAAATGAGCTTTACGGTTAGGTAACCTCGACGGTAGCGTCGTTAACTTAAGTGGTTTGGAGTAGTTGGATAATGTAGGCGGTTATCTCATCATTGCCCAAATTTGATTGCATTTAATGACTGTAAGAGATTAGCATCCAATATCCTGTCCCGAATTTCCACAGCTTGTGTTTCGTTTAACATGAGGCGGCATTAGCTTGCTAACCAACTTTAGCCACAATCAGATGAAATCATCATCTGGGTTGATGACTCAACTGAGCCAAAAACCAGGCCTAGAAGTTTCCGACTTTACAACAGACGTGTGCTGGGAGGCTGCTGTTCAGTAGATGGTGGCTATTCAGGTGTTTATTACCTGAATGTTAACTCGGTCGCTGTCGAGAAAACTCAGATAATTGATCCAGGGAAGGTGCTCGTTGAGGCCTCTTCAATTGTTCAGGGTTCTGTCACATATGGTGCCACTAAAGAAACTGATGAGTTCACGTCTTCCATAGTACAAACTCTCATTTTATTCAGCAAGCCGGGGACTAACACAGTCAATTGTATTTAGGTATTCTTGTACTTACAGTACACTCAATTACAACAGCTTGCTTGTCAAAACTCAGTGAGTAATGTGTTTCTGTGTTTAAAGTTATTTCATCTACACTTAATATAGAAAATTCTGTTGAGAGATTTGGGAAAGGTCTGTAATTATTGAATGAAATTAAAGGGCATGATTTTAAGTGATTAACAATGATTATGTGGATATTATTTAAGCGAAGAGTGCAGATCTTGAACTGCTTGTTTGAACTTGTTTTTTGGATCAGTTCCCAGTAGTAGCGGTGCTTTCGTATGGTGGAATCAAGAAGGGCTGGTATATTTGAAATCATAATCTCAGTATTAACATTGATGTTTTCCTGTAACAAAATATATCACAATGTGCAAAATCACTCATAAAATAATCAAAAAGAAATGAACCATGTCTCCCTGTTGAAATTCAAATTCTGTGCACAAAGGCAACTGATTTTGTTTGTTTTTAATCACAGCTTGTACACATTCACCCATCTGACAAAAGATATCTTTTAGAATAAAAGAATATCATCTGAGATCTTCTGATTTCACCAAAATTTGATAAATGAGGTTAATGAATTGTCACCCATACCTAGTATAAAGGTGGTTATGGATCTGAATGGACTTAGATGATTCCAGCATTACATACTATTGTTGCCTATTTGCCATAGACTGTACCTATTGTGTAGTTGCTGTGATCTAGGCTGTAAACCTGAAGGGCTGGAATTAGGACAGTGTGTGTAGAAATGGTAGATATGTCTGTGTATGTAAAATTATGCTTTCATTTATATTTTTTTCTTGGCCATTTATCTGATTGTGTCTTTATGTTCTTATTATGCAGATGTATTATATAAACTTTCCAGTCATATACTCATATATATTTTATAACAATTTACATTTGTCTTAGCTAATGCTAATACACAGCTTGCCTGTGATTAATAAATACTAACTTTTTTTTTTTCATTCACAGGACAACTGGGATGATGAGGATGAAGAGGAGGAGAAAAAAACAGAGATGAAAAAAACAGGTATGTATTAAATTGGCATCTGTTTCACAAGAACACGATTCATTGTATTGTATATTAATCAGTGACTAAATTCTGTTTTTCTGCAAATTTACATTTTTGTTATTCCATTATTTCAATCTTCAGAGATGAAGGTTTCTGAAAAGAAAAAGCTGAGTGAGAAGATCAAAGAGAAAGAAAACCGGTTAAAGAAAAAACAACAGGAGCTGAAGGAAAAAGAGCTGCAGGATAAAGTGAGTTTTCTTTTTTTCAGATGGCTATAGCAGTTTTCTCTATAATACATGAAACTGCTGCCCCCCTCTTTCATTTCTAATGTTTTAATTTTGACTTTGCGGCATCTTCATCTTTTATTACAGGAAGCAGAGCTCACTCCTGAAGAACAACTCGAAGAGAAGTTAAGAGTGAAGAAATTACAGGAAGCCGCAGACTTGGAGCTAGCAAAAGACGCTTTTGGTAAGATGGGATTACCTGTCAGGAAAAAAAAAAGTTTAATAGTCTTCCACAATACAAAATACTTCACTTTTTTTGTACACAGAACTGTACAACTAATGCCTACCATTTTATGTTTAATTTGTGCTTGGATTGCTTGATTGCTTCCTTGGTTTCTTCTGCTTTTCAAACAAAGATTGTTGTTCATACTGTAGCTGTGACATACTGCAATTCATGCGTCATTTTAATTTGAACCTGTTCATGTACTCACGGTTAACTGTGTCATGTATGTACTATGGTTGTGTGTTCAGGAACTTCAAAAAAAATAACATGCTTTTCTGAGCTATTAGACACTTTTCCCAACAACAAAACCCTCTTTGCACCCGGGTTGTTATAACATATAGGCATTTCTGAAGCTCACCACTATTCACCTTTAAACATGCTTTAACAAAGCTGTGTTTTGAAAAATACTTTTGCTGTTATTATGAAAGGATTAACACATAGATGAAAAATAGTATTAGTTTTGTAATTATTGTATACCTAAAGAAATCCTTAGTGTTCGTAGAATTTGTTGCTTGATACCATCTGACATTTTTCAGTAGGATTGTTCCAGTCCCTCATAGTATAGATAATAAACTGTTGTTAAACCATAACAACTTCAGCATGTTCTTGACATAAATCAAGTGTGTGTACAGTATTTGGTCTGTAGCCTGACATACTGGATTTTTGAGACCAATTTGTTATTGCTGTAATCTCAGCACCCTCAAAATTCAGCTCTGATTTACTTTCTTGAGCTAGATTGTTGGTGTCATTAAAAGAAATTAAATTATTATTCATTAAATTGCTTTTTGAATATTTTTTCAGGTGTCAGCAGCACTTCAAACAGTGTCACTGGGATTGATGCCATGTGTCCGTCCTCCAAAGAAGACTTCACAGAGTTTGAAAAATTGCTGAAAGAAAAGATATCCCAGTTTGAAAAATCTGTGCATTATTCAAGTTTCTTGGATTCATTGTTTCGGGAACTCTGTATTTCATGTAAGCCCAGCATCTTTTACACTCTTTTTTACTTAACACTGATTATTACACATATTCGTGATTTCCATCAAAGCAGGCTTGACCAGTAACTATTTTCTTCTCTCTCTTTCAGTGGAAGTAGATGACTTGAAGAAAATCAGTAATTCCCTGTCAGTCCTACTAAGTGAAAAACAGAAACAAGAAAAAGTGAGTGACTGCCTGCTTATTATTCTGGTATTTTCTGTTGGTTTAAATCCGAATTACAGTTCATATTCAGTAGGGGGTGCTGTTCACCTTGCGTAGGTACCAGTTTGTTCTGTAGTCCTCATGTGGTTTCTATACTTCTTCTAAACCAACACTGATATATATATGTTAATTCAAGTGTAATATGTAACATGCCAGTTAACGAGCTGAATACACATGCATAATTTAGTTTGTTGCATCATTTAACCCGAGAATTCTCAGCTCAACTTAGAAAGTGTTTTTCTGCAAATGTGTATTCACATATAATGTATATTGTTTTAAGTGACTATTGTTTGCCTTTTCAGCAAAACAAAGGAAAGAAGAAGAAGAAAGGGGTCATAGCTGGAGGTGGTTTGAAAGCACAGATGAGAGATGACCTTGACTATGCAGAGTTTGATGGTGGCTACGCCCAAGACTATGAGGACTTCATGTGACACTGGCTCCATCACCACTGCCCTTTCCCCCTCCTGACCCTCAGAAATGCAGCTGTACCTTCTCATGCTGTCCAGTGCCATCCTGGAAAATCTGAACTATGTGTTGCCCCCTTCATTTTGCTTCAATGACCAGAGGGACTATACCAGGGAGCATCCAGTCTCACCAACTCTTTATGTTCATACATATGGAATTGCCTTTTCTCTGTCTCATTCAGCCTCGACTCACACACACATAATCATGTAGTATCTGTTGGGTGAGTCGGCTTCAGTGGAGAATACACTGTAACTGCTGTTGTCTGAGTTTTGCGGGGCTCATTTTTTATTAAATGTTGCTACAGTCAAAATGTCAGATACAGTATTGCAGTTATAAGTGTAGTGACATAGAAACACAAGGTTCTATGCAAATTCTTTAACCAGAATGTCATGTATATATTATAGGTCTCACTTACCTGTGGATGGTTCTCTTACAGGAAAGTATATAGTATCTATAACGTTGGTTGCCAAATGCAGAACAATTATTCAGTACATTTTTCATCTTTATCTCTGGAAAGGTTGCATTGTGGATGATTTTGAGACTGATGCAACATGTAAGTAGTAGTTGTAATTTTACAGAGAGCACATGACATTCATTGTAAGATAAAAGGGATAGACAAGTATAATAAATGTGACTTTAAAACCTCACAGCCATTCTCAATACATCTCTGGAATATCCTTGAAAATTTGGAGCAAAGAGTGCTTATAGGTATTTTTTGTGCATGACAAAAAATGTAATTTACTAATTTGATTTATACTAATGCAGAAAAAAAGTATGGATCAGGCAAGTGGATTAACTTGCTACAACTGGTCTCCTAATCATTGCTTCTGCAGGCTTGTATCAAGTGTGATGAGGAGCGGGGGCTCATGGGCTTCACCCCACCATGTCTTCATATGGGCTACAGTTAGTTGAAAGGGGCATATTCTCCTTTTCTTTTCTAGCAATTGACCAGTTTCAATGTTACATGGACAATTGGATACATTACAATGTGGAAGATACAGCATCTGCAGTGTTTTATAAGCATCTAATTTAATAAATCACTGGTCGAAAGGATAAGTTGTGTTTCTGTCTTTGTTTACACCATCATTGAATTATCTTAAATGCAATAAGGCAGCTTACTGATTACTGATTTTTAAAGGCATGTGTAATAAATACTCTATTTACACTTTCAAGTAAATATTTACCACAGTACATTTGAAAATATAAAGTAAGAGAAAAACAATGCAACTATTCTTTGGGAAGAAGCTGCAAATAACAGGCCTAGCTTTGTTACATTTGTTTAGTTCACTTAATTTGGAAAAAAAAATAGCAAAATGCGTTGTATCAAAACTTTATCAACTTTAACACTATCCACTTATCTCCATCGTAGGTATTCATTTGGTCTCCATGTTGTCCTTCAGTGTTTAACTTTTGGCTCCTGTGCGTCTTCCTGTAGGATTTCTGGTGCTACGCCTACGACTGCTGCGAAGTGCATTGGCCCTCTGCCGGCGCCGGTTCTGCTTGCCTTCTCCTCTCACCACACTTGTTACTGTCTGACCTTGAGAACCCTGCAGGGCCTGGAAGACACTCTGGCCTGTCACCTCACGATCCCCACAGGTGAATGTCAGTGCTACACCCTCGTTGCTCTTCATGACACGAGATGTACCGTCAGAAGTGCCATCAAAGCAGCGTCCTAGTGCAATCTCTTTGGCTGTGCGGGGATCCTGGTCTGTCACTGTATAAATTCCGTAGTTATGGCCCAGGGGGTCAAGAGGCGCTAGCATGGTGAACTCATTGGTGTCGTTGTTGACGGCTAGAGGCAGGTGGTTGACCAGATACTCCTGAAGCATTGTGTTGACTCGGTCTCTCTTACAGCTTCCTTGTGGAATCACCTTAACCAGGGTACGATCGACACGTTCCTGATCATACAGCATCCCACTGCACTTGAACTCCACGCACACAGCTGACACAGTTGTCTGGTCCATGTCACGGATGCTGCGTGTGTCTCGGAGGCCATAGAGCTGGCCCACTGTCTTCGGATGGGTGCCACCCATGTTGCGGGACCGCACATTTATCTCATGTGGGCTATTGATTTTGACTTTAACGTAGCAAGCCCGGTATTCCATGGGCTTGGGCCACCAGCTCAGGTAGTCCTCCGTCCAGCTCATGGGGTCATCTTCATTGAACGGCACTGTGTTGTAATCATAGCGGTCTCCTTCCACTCTCGAGAAGCGGAAATGTGCTGCACTGAATGGGGCCTCCTCACATTCTTTCAATTTCTCAAATGGGTACACTGGTCCGTTGCCTTCCTCGGCTGTGTTGGCACTTGGTTTTGCCACATTGATGCTGAATGCGGTTTTCTTCACCCGCGGGTCTTCATGATCAGATCGCCTGTAGTTCAGTTTACCGAGGTAAGGTTGGGGCACTCCAACAAGGTTGGGATTGAGTTTGGGAGCAGAAGGGACAGCCTCCAGTTCCTCCCCTCCAAGGTTGGCCATGACATAGGCAGAGTAGGCGTCAGCTTTTTGTTCATCACAGAAGGCAGGAAGACAGGCACCACTGGGGCCAGTGACAACGCTGTCAAATCTGCCCCAGGCACGTGGGTTAGAGGAGTAGCCAGCTGTGGGCTCCATGTTTATGAGACTCACCACAACTCCCTCCACCTGCTCACTGGGCATGAATCGCTCACTGCGGAAGGCCCTCACTTTCACATAACACCTGCGGTTCTCGGGGACATCCAGGTTAAATAGCCGTCTCTCTCTGATCTCCATGTTTCCAATCAGAAAGGTTCTCTCCTCCCTTTTGCCTCTTCTTTTCTTCTCCACCTGCAGACTTCCCTCCTCCTCCCACAGACCAGTATCAGGGTTCAGTGACCACAACTTCATGGTGTTGAGGTGCTCATGCATCTTCACCTGAGCAGAATCCAGGAACACATTCACTTCACCTGCGTTCAGGGGCTCATTGTTTTCCTCACCCCTGAAGTCAACTGAGAACATACCATAGGTTCTCAGTGGCAGGGTATCTCCTTCATCTCCTACAAAATTTAGATCACTTTGAGCTGCAGCAGCTGTGGAGACGTCTCTTGGGTCAAGAAACGTTACACTAGCGCTGACACTACCCACGAAGACTTCTCCATTCTCCTTATAGAAGGAATGGGGAGGAATCTGGATCTGAACCATTGCCTCCTGGCCGTCCACCTCCCCAAGCTCTAGAGTGTTGGTTTCTGTGGAGCTGATGGTGACAGGAGCTTTTTTTCTTAGAAGTTTGATCTCATGGTAAACAGCCCCTCCTTTGGTGTTGAATGGAAGTACCTTTGTGGTGTTGACAAATTTTTGCATGTTGTCCACAAAAGTCAGGACTAGCCTCTCTGTGTCTGGAGGGACCTGGATGGAGAAGGTACCTTTGTAGCCTGTACGGCTGATTCTGACCCCATTCATAAAGATATGGCCAAACCTCATTGGCTCACCATTGTCTGCAGCAATGGCTCTACCGTGGACAATAGCTTTGGTGTCCACACATTTCTGGCAACCACACTCAGTCACCACCATGGTGGGCAGTTGGTAGCCCTGGCATGTTAGCTGTCTCTCCTCCATCTTTTTCACACCACAGCAATAGGCCACTTTGTCTTTGCACCTGATGCCATTGTCCAGCTGCCCAGCACATGTGCTTGAGGGGCACTTGCCCACATCGTAGTAGAACGAGTCTGTGCTGTTTTGGTAGCAGTCATGTGGAAGACGGATGAGGTGGGATTCAGGCTTGGGGTTACATGAATTCTCATTTGTACCTGTGTTTGAGATGTAGAAATCAAAATGTTGATTTAGTTTGATCATATGTGCCATCTTTTAAAGTAAAATTCAGTATGTACCCCATTCATTTTGCTGTACTTAGTGCTCACAAAGTCTGTTCATTCACATTCCTGCATATTTAATATGTTTATCAATTTATTGAGAACACACCTAAGACTTTGAGTGTAGCTGGTTTGGTCTTAATAACCCCAGATGGACCACTTGCTCTGCAGTAGTACTCCCCAGCCTGTTCAGGATGCAGATCTTTGAGGACCAAAGTGCTCTCAGACTGATTCTCCAGGAGACTGTTGTTATGAAACCTGTTGCACAGAAGGAAAGACAGACAGCAGAAATGAAGGAAAATATATCAGAAATAAATCAGAAACATTTTGCTTCAAATTATGTTTCAAATGATCACATTTTGAAATTAATAAAACATGAAATGATTCTGTGGGAGTCCACAGCTGTGTGGTCTGTCTTACCATTGGTACTTGTCTGGCTGAGGTGTTCCTGCCACTTTGCAGCAGAAGGCAGCAGTTTGTCCCTGCCTCCTGGCCTTGCTTTCAGGGTTGCTCAACACATGAATCTTCTCTGACAAATGACAATTGGAGATAAAATAAAATATTACCTTATATATTACCTCTTATTAATCTGATACAGCTACAATGATATTGTGAAATGTAATAAAATATTTTTCTGTAAATCCACAGATATCTATTGTACCTGTTCTTTTCAGCTGGACACTGAGGACTGAGGTGCGTTCAGTGCTATGGGGCACAACAATGTTAAGGGTGGCATGACCCTGCAGGCTGACTGTCAGCGTGGTGTTGCCATCAGGACAGATACCAGGGATGCGGAAATGTCCATTGTGGTCAGTAAGGGTAAGGAGCTTGCCATATCGAAGGATGGTAGCCCCTTCAGCAGTGAGACCGCCAGCACCACGTACAGAACCCAACAGGATGTGCTCTTCACACATACATGCGTCACACTCAGCATTCACCCTCCCCATCTCACAGTGTAAGAAACAATCTAAAGAACAGAATAAAACAAATACAGAGTGTAGTGGTTCACAGGTTAGCTATTTCTTTTTGCAAAAATATATCAGTATATATAAATATAAATGTATAAATATCAGTTGAGGTTATGCTAATCATATGTGGTAATGCTACACTGCAGAAGAGTCTGTCCAACCGACTACACTCACCACTGCACTCAGGTCCATTGCAAGCTTTCTCTTCTACTGTAGGTCCATTGCAAGGCACTGAGCGAGATTTGCAGTTTCTGGAGCGAAGTTTGACTCCCACGTCACCACAGAGGGCAGGACATGGGCTCCAGTCTGACCACGGGCCCCAGGTACCCTGAATGTTCACACTGTTACCTTCTGGAAAGAAAAACATGAATAATGCTCAAGCTTTTGAAGTACAGGACTCAAGAGTGCAGGATTTTACATTGAGACCAAATTTTGATGTCTTGATGAATATCAAAGATGTTACAAGACCAAACCTTTGGGGCAGAGGAAGCGGACTGCATAGTTGGAGCAGTTGCGTTCGGGACCTTGCTCCTCATTGAGGCACCAGAAGCCCACAGTGGGGTCTGCATGGACTTTCTCGCCTGTTTCACGGGCTGGGACCCATTCGGTGGTTCTGGCTTCGATTGCCCGTGGAGTCTCACACACTCGCGCACGGTAATAGAAGCGAATGGCTTCCAGCTGCTCATAGTCTCCACGACCTCCAGGGTGATCAACATTGAACCACGTTGTCCACTCATAGTTTTCTAGAGACATAGAGAGTAGTACATGGCCTGAAAAGCACCTCATACTTCCTGTGCTCAGCATATCTACAATAAGTTAGGAATATGACTAAACCAACAAAAATAGTTTACACTTTTTGAATACATATTTGTTTTAGAATTTCAGAACAGTTACCATCAGAGTGGTAAACAGCAGGACCAGACTCTTTGCCGTCCCTTCTCCATGATCCTGCAACAGACAAATCAAAGCACGTGTTCAATGTCTTAGCTGTATCTCACATGATTTGTGTGCCATACATTCATATCTGCCAATGTGCCCTAGTTACTACTCCAAATGTTTTCTTGAAAGGAAGATTGAAAGTATGTGAATTGCATTTTCCTTAAACATGAAATCACACATTAGTGACTGGGCAGCCACTCTTCCGTCTGATGTGCAGCTCTTGGTATATAGTTTTGTTTTAACTATATGTGTGCTGGGTGAGACACGTCAAAGACAAATACACATTGACTTGTGATCAAAAAAAAGTTTTCTGATTCTGCAATAATTCTGTATCTGCGTTAATGTTAACAGTCAATTAGAAAACATGGCAATTTAGTTTGAGTATAAATTTGCAAATAGGAACATACTTTCAGCTATAAAAATAACCAGTGCAAATTTGTCATTTCTCTCCAGTCTCATTCTATTGCAGTGCACAACACATGCACAAGAGTCTCAGCATCTTTGTGAGAGACCAACCTTTAGCAGTAACAACAGTGGCTGCTGTGATTCCCAGGATGAGGACAAGAAGCCTCAGTGACATGTTGCTATGCCTGGCCCTTGAACTTTCACCTCTGGAAATGTGAGTTTCACACCAGGGACTCAAATGTAGATAGATTCCAGCAGCAGAAACTCCTGGTGATAAGATAATGATAAAACATGGTGAAGAAACATAACAGGAACCAATGATCCATGTTGCCAGTGTTCAGTGTAGCAGTTTAATTTTGTTTTTAACACATACCGTACACAATTAGAAAAAAATACAACAGATACCTAAATGGTGTTTTTGTGTTAAATATTAATGAAGTAAATACAACAACAGTTGCAACAGTTTCTATCAAGAACAAAAGAAAATGTGCCTTTAAGGATATGTTCCATGCTTTTTGTCTTTGAGGTTTTAGGGTGAAAAAACATGGCTGGACAGAGCCCCCTGCTCAGATTACACATCTGTGTTAGCCATCACCATTCGTCAGGGGAACACTGACACATTTCTGCATCCACTGACAAAACGCTGGCAACACAATCCAAACACCCACACACACACAATGCAAGATTTATATTTGTACTCTTGCAGAATTGTACACAGCAGACTAATTAGTCACCTTAGCTTTTAAGGTGAAAGAACAGAGAGAATATTGACAAAATAATTAATACATTCATTGAGTTTGGACAGGAAGAATTATATGCAATAGGTTAGAGTGCAGTGTAATCTAACAAAGGCCATTAGCGGATATGCAAGTTACCAACAGTAATCTGAAATAAAGACTAAGGTGAATTAAATTGCAAATGACAATACTATTCAAATCACAGGTTCTCTAATTAGAATGAACTGTCCACTTTCTGGAACACAGTTGAACTTAAACCACTAAAGCAGTTGATGCAGCTTATTACAGTACTGATACTGTTTTTAATCATGCATACAATAACCATCCAGTTACATTTAGATTGCAAAATTCCTTCCTCTGCCTGTATAATTTAAAGTACATAGTTTGCAGCTTGGTACGGAAAAAAAAAACTTATTTACTCATCGTTTTTTTTCCTTACCTTCTTGTTGAGATCACAATCCTGTTTTTTTTTCTAGAGGAATGTCCTTCTTTACTCTTTATCTCTTTTTTTCTTTATGTTTCTGCCTAACATTTCTGTCTTTCACCTCTGCTCTTCACTGTGGTTCAATACACTCCTTCACTGTTTCTTATATACCACTCTGCCTCCAGCACCCCTGCCTCTCCTCCCTCCTCTCTTGGCAGTGTGCCACAGTGTCCTCTCATTACACCATTATTCTTATAATTCATCACATTCATTGTACAACCATGACACGCAGTGGTTATTTAATAGTGCTACATATGAAAGAGGGACAGTCGGGGGGTCTGAGTAACAAATGCTGGTGTTAATAAATTGACCCCCCTGTGTTCAAGATCAATGATGATTGAGTCAAACTGGGTATTTGTCTTCTCCTCCACTCTCAGTCTGCATGTTTCACTGCTCTGCATGAATATACAGTACATGCTGATGACAGAGGGAGATCCAGTATGTGATCCTGATACTGCACACTGGCTTTCTAATGAGTTTTAAATAAAGCAGGAGTCAGAGCACATTTACAGTAATTCTTGACTGATTTTTTATGCTTTAATGTCGCATATTTTGGAATATTTATTTACGTTGACTTTTGTCGCATCAAATTGTAACATTTCTAATTTATACCATTTTAAGAAGCAGTGTATTCAAATGAAGAAAACATTTGAAAATATTCTCTTTCACAAGTAGCTTGTCAAACATCCTGAGTTTTAAATAACATTGTGTCCCTGTTTTTTTCCATCTTGTGCAGCTATGCATCTACATCTTGTTATGTAATGCTAACAGACCAGCTGCATTTACATGTCTGGCAGTGCATTTATAGGCCATTTAATATGTGCAATCACACAGTGTAAATTTGGCACAGATTTCAGACAGATTGCTGAGTGAATATTATATTATTTCAAACATTCAGCTCATGTCAGTATAAATAAAAGTGAGAGATGAGAGTAGTGAGTGAGAGCCAAAACAGCAAAGTCAAGGGCTGGAAAACCAAAACAATGAGCTGAAAGATGCTAAAGGGTGAAGCTTCTCTGTGTTCATCACTACATGTGACTCGTCTCATACTGAACATATTAATTTAATCTCATAGTCTGGAAAAAGAGAAGGAACAGATTCTAAAAACACACTTGTGTCAGTCATGTCTGTCAAAGTTCCTGTAATCGTCAGTATCTGTTGTTTTTCCACACAACATTCATTAGATGACCTCATCGTGTCAATTACAGGGCAAAGAACACCCAGGAGGGCAAGAACATAACCTGCTGCTGCACCTCAGTCTTTCCAGACTTCATTCGGTTCCCAGGCCCAATGAAGGGACTGACTGGTGTCAGCGGCCAAGTTAGCTTTGAACTGCGGTCAATCTCTTGGTACATAAAGTAAATTGTGCTTGTAATGTGTAGATGCTGTCTTTGCCAGGGCACGAAGAGGAACCAGCCTGAGCAAAACAGGGTCCCAACAGAATCAGACCAGTTTGACCAGCACAACTTTACTTCATGTTTACCCAAAAATCCCTGCTGTGGTGAAACCACACACATGCTCATTTTGGCTAAAAAAAAAAAAAAAAAAAAAAAGAACTGCTGGGAATACAACACTGATAAGTTCATACTACATGTTTTAATACAATAGTACAGTTGTTTTCATTAACATGGTCAAGTACTGACATCTCACTTCAAAACTAATATCAGCTCTAACATATAACAATCTTTGTGAAATTCATTAAAATTACTAATATCAAAATAGATCATGTATATTTACAAAAAACATTCAACCACTAGCCGACACTGCATGAACTCCAGATGTCAGGTTCTTTCCATAGACAGCAGTTTTCTGTAGTGGTGTATTTTTCTAACATTTACAAGCAGTTTAGTGAGGACAAGTTTATGGCACTTCTTAAGTCCTCAAAGAGCTTCATGTCTTTGTAAACAAGGAGGACAGAGGTTATGGATAATGATGTGAGGGTAGGAAAGAGGGAGAAGTGAGAATGGACACACAAACACAAATACACAAAGTTTGGTCTCTGGGCAACAGAAGAGGACAGCGTCCATGTTCTACCAAACAACTGCCTGTTACTAGATTCCAGACAGGTAAATCATGCCCAATTACATGAAATAGGAATTTTTAATGAAAGTGATGATTTTTATTAGTTTCCTATTTTTGGTATGATTTAAAACAAGCTCCACTATGTCATGCAGAAGGTGCAGGTTTTCTGTCATCAGGCTGGTATTCACTGGCTGTATTCACTGCTCGTATTCATCAACAGTAAATACTTACGACTTAACAGTGAACATTTTTTTGTGACAAACAGAAAGTTTGTTTTTTTGTCACTATTCGTTTCGTTAATGAGCCAAAGACACAAAATCTCAAATAATATAACACTGACAGGGGACATTCTGCCATATATTCAGTAAGTGTTACATTTTATGCAAATTTTGTTGACAATACTTCTACACAAAGGGATGTAATTACTTCTTTCACTTGGTGTTTTGTCTTCTTATAAAAGCAACATCCTGACCTGACACCATCAATTACTGCACCAAGCTGGAGTCAATCCCCGGACAGAGGCTATAAAGCTAGAAACAGAACAAACAAAGCTGAGCTACAAACACCAGATAAGATTACACCAACTCATGTCTGCTGGAGCCAGAGCCCAGAATAGGGTCACAGTTCAGTTAATGACCAAGATAAGTACAAAGATTTCAGGGGTTTAGTTAATTTCTTCAACCCTGCAACACTGTCTTTTCATTCATTGTTCAAATGCATGATGCATATGATATTAGCTTTAACTTTATATCAGATACAGCTTATCTTTTTTTTAGCTCAATAATTAGACACTTTTCAAGACGTAAAACTGGTTATAAAAGCTGGCCAAAAGTTATTGTCAGTTCTATAGTGGTGGAAAGTAATTAAGTACATTTAATTATGCACTGTATTTAGGTATAATTTAAAAGTACTTGTAATTCTCTTGAGTGTTTCCAATTTCTGCTTCCACAATTCAGAGGCAAATATTGTACTGTTTTACTTCAATTTATTCAATAATTCTAGTAACTTTAGATTTAGAGTAACGATACAAAATACAATCAACAAATTATGTATTCCATATAGTCTTATATAGATAAGACTTGTTGATCACAAGCTACCATGAGATATACAAAGTAATTAGAATTAGCTCACCCATACCAGCTCTAACATTAAAGTTGCATTAAACACTTTAATGCATCAAATGTTTTAATCAAACAATATACATTAATGTATACATTATATACATTATTCCAAAATGGGCCACTCTGCACAATGAGTACTTTCACCTTTGGTATTTTATTTTGATACCAATGCTTCTGTACTTTTACTTATATAATTTTGAATGCATAAGTTTTATTTGTTTGATAAAGTTACATTTACTTAAGTGCTTCTTCCACCAATGCGTTCAGCTCTAGGTTAACAGAATATTTATGCTCAACAAAACTGGAGGCACCAGGTTTAATTCAGTTAATAAAGCTGTCTCAGCTATCTCAGTCTAATCTTAATAATCTGCTAGTGTTGGGGTGCAGCTCTTGAGATTTTCACAGAGAGGCTCTCTGTGGTTCAAACCAATTTCATTCTCAATGAGAAAACCTCTCCTGGTAATAGAAGTTGCCTGTTTTCATCAGAGATGCAATTCTTGTATGTTGAAAGATGACGTCCCTCCCCAAAAGTTAAATGTGTTGACTTCTAAATGTCTTGGAAATTTCCTCCAATATGAATCTTTTTCTTTTTTTTCCTGAGCAGACTAAAAGGAAGTAGAGTGGACTCTCTCCCTCTGTGTGATGCCGGCCCCCTAATGATAGTAACAGAAGTTCCTGCATACTTTGACTGGTAGAGTCATTAAAAAGGACCAACACTGCCCCCCCCCCACCAGTGCTCTCTACCTAACCTCTGCCTCCTCTCTGTCCTGGTCTGCTCTAGAGAAACATTTCATGAAACGCATTCTCTGTCTGGGCCACAGGAGCCCTCTCTTTTAACCAGTGGTCACAAGTACACTAAAATACTGTGCTGCATGCTCCTCAACTCTGCAGGTTAAAAGATGAAGCCTCTCTTAAAACAAGACTCACCTGACCCTTTGTGCTTTGAAGTTATTGGTCAGACAACAATAACTCTGTAAATATATGTACACATGTCAGAATTACACCAAGGCAGAACTGAAAAAAAAAAAAAAAATCTAGGACTAGGCAACTAATTAAGCAACCAATTAGTATTTTCATTATCCAGTCATCTGGCAGTTATTGTCTATTCCTTTGGTACATAAAATGTCAGAACCAGTGAAACATGCCCAGTATAATTTCCCAAAGCTCACCAATCATGTTGTTTTGTGTAACCAAATGTGAGATGTTAAATTTATAATAATATTAAACTGAGAAAAGGAGCAAATCCTCACACTAGCTACAAAAGGTGACCTGATTTCCAAAAGGCATAAAGTTAGAGATGACACATTTCTTCAATATTTTCTGCAAGATTACTTTGTTATTTCCATTGAAACCTTGGTAATTTTGCTTGCTGTATAATTGAAACAATTAAAAAGCGGCTAATTAATCTTCTGTCGAATGGCAAACGAATTAATCAGCTCAATCATTTCAGCTCGGAACAACAGGTTAGCTTGTCCTTTAACTTAGAGATAAAACACATTTTCACTGGACAACAGTGAATCTTGCATTCTCTCATAATCTTTGTTATAAGCATAGTCAGACTTATATCATCTACGAAAAGGGTGTGGTCTGGATCAAAATAGCACTTAAGGTTTAGAACATACCCTGCCATGTACGTTTGGTTGTAATTTCAACATCTTATTATTAGGTTGGGCCACATTA
This sequence comes from Toxotes lorentzi, assembly GCA_037833715.1. Taxonomy (NCBI): domain Eukaryota; kingdom Metazoa; phylum Chordata; class Actinopteri; family Toxotidae; genus Toxotes; species Toxotes lorentzi. The sequence goes on from JBBMJY010000001.1 coordinate 18,482,652, forward strand.
CCCACAGTCAAAAGCCAATAAAAGAAAATGGATTGTGTCTGTGTCTCAGTGAAGAAAATGTTATTGGAGATTAAAGATGGAGCACCTTGTGTCTGGGAGAGAGGTGCTTATTATTGACAGCATGAGTAGATAAACCACAGGGGAAGTCTGCAGCACGAACAGGCTGAAGATTGACAGACTGTTCTTCAGCATCTGATGATTAAAATATTTCAGGCTGTTTTGTCACTGAAGTAAGTGAGAACAACGTGTTCATCCAAACACAGCAAAGATTTGAATTTATCCCCAGAGGTGCTATAGTAAGCCTTCTGCAAAAACATTAAATAAACATCTATATTTGCTTGTTGCTAGTGAAGTTTAACTGGAGAGAGCACTACAGCTAATCTCAGGCAGTAAAAGCAGAGGGACAACTTCACACTAATGAGACAGGACTCAACAGCCACAGCTACTCTGCTAAGTGTTATGTAGTTTGGATCCAACCATAAAAATAAGGACATTATAAGCTGTGTAATTATGTACAGTGCAGGAAGTCAACGTACAAAATACACTCAGTTGCCAGTTTATTTGGTACACCTAACTACACCCTGCCCTCACGAAGGGTAAAGGAAGGTTAAAAAAGTGTGAGAGAGCGAACACTTGCACGATGCAATCCATTACCATCATCACATGACCAAAGTGCAAACCTATTCCCACTTACATGACTGTAAAGATATGTTAACCTGGATACAAGCAGAGGGAGAGGACATGTGTTTTTCTGCTGACACATTATGGAGAGCACATGTAAAGGTTATGGCACCTCCTTCATGTTTTCTGGCCGGCTCCAGCTCAGTAAAGCATGAAGACATGCAGAATTAAGGGTTAGATTAGAAACATGTGCGGCTGACCTGGAAGACGAATGATATGTGCTCAGGAAGGTCATCCATTTTCCTTCTGAGCCGTGGTTAGGAGACCTCTGGAGACTCCAGTCCTGAAGGTCTGGATTAGAAGGATATTTGATTTAGGAGAGAAAATAAAAAAAATAAAATAAAATCTCTGATGTTGTAGCTGCTTGTTCCATCCTCTTGTCAGCTTTTGTGTTGTGATGCTTCTGGTAGGTGATTTTTGGGGCAAACAAATCCAAACAATGAGCAGGGAGGCAGGAAGAACAAAAACTGCAACACTACAAGGACACAACAACTGATAATGAGGAATGAGAGGCAGGTGTGCTGGCAGGTGAAGCTCAGGTGACTGAGGACTACTACTGGACAAGCAGGGACCGACAGGGAATTCTGCTGTTTTTTGCTATATAAGGTTAAATGCAAGATCCTCTTGAAATATATTTAATATGAATGAAGACAAATGCTATGGCCAAACAGGGACACTGGATTTATTTTCTTCATAGATGGTAAAGTTCATATGGAATAACAATAGGAAGAATTACAGACTTTGATCCAGATCGTGAAGGAGAACATTTATGTGAAGATATTTCTTTATTCATACTTTCTGTCCCGAGGTAGGTAACAGACAGGAAACTCAACAGCTGGAAGAAACGCACAAGATCATTAGGTTACAAGTTGTTTTAAATCAGGGAAATATGTATTGCTCAAGGAGTTATTCCCCAATCAGATGACTCACTCTAGCAAACAGTTCTTTTGAGATCCGGGCAAGAAAGACAGGATAATGCTGTGAAAGCTTTGAAAAAAAAAATAACAAAAAAAAAAACCTCACATCTTTACAATGGCATGCAAACGTTTGGGCACCCCGGTCAGAATTTCTGTTCTTGTCAATAGCTAAACAAGTAAAAGGTGACCTGATTTCCAAAAGGCATAAAGTTAGAGATGACACATTTCTTCAATATTTTCTGCAAGATTACTTTGTTATTTCCATTTGCCAAAGGTTTCTAATTCTGCGAGATTCTTGGGCCGTCTTGCATGCACTGCTCTTTTGAGGTCTTATCCACAGATTTTGGATGATGTGCAGGTTGGTGGACTGTGTGGGCCTTGGCAAAACTTTCAGCTTGTGCCTCTTGAGGTAGTCCATTGTGGATTTTGAGGTGTGTTCCTATTAACCGCAATTTCTTAATTACAAACCAAGGAAACGACTACCTGAAAATAAAGCTTTGAAATTTGTATCACCTGGCCTTTCCTAATGATGACTGTGAACAAGCCACAGCCCTGACAAGCCAGTTAAGATCTGAGACATTCATAAAAGTTAACTGAAAACCTAAATCTCTGGGGACGCCCAAACTTTCGTTCATCTTCTACTCACTGAACTATTCACAGTAACAGAAAGGTCTCTTTTGTGATAATATACAGTGATTCATTGTAACGGAAGTAAAACACAGACTTTCTCTGCTTTATGTGCTGCTTCTGTGCAAGAAACATGCTCCTTTGGCTGAATCCCATAGGCCAAAAGCTAAAACTATTGGCTCTGAATGGATGTTCTCAACAGGAACAGGAACAGAAAAAAAAAAAACAGAAAAAGAATAATGGGAAAACCACACATGTTCCAGTGTGGGTGAGATTTAATTTTTGTCTTGTTGGTTCACAGTAATATTTTTGGCATCAGCTAAAGACTAATAATTGAAATTTGAAATCATTCATTCACTTTGTTTGCCTTCACCGTTACACTGCTGGTACATAAACTGTGCAAAAAGCTTAGCATCCAGCAGTCACCATTGTGAAGTAAATGTAAATTCAGCTCCAGTCTTTATGACAAATTTACCCTAAAACAGATAAAAGCTAAAAACTCTCATAACAAGATGTAGAGTAGCTGTTCTACACACATCAGCTACTTGTCAAGTTAGAATATCACCGACAGATCAGTGGGAGAGAAGAAGAAGCAGTCAGGAGACCTGAAGCTTATCATCATGGCATGAAAGAACAATAATGTTTCTGGACAGGATTTCAGCTTTGCATAATGAGAAAAACTGTTGCAGGTTGTAAAACAGAGAAAAAACAGTTTGTTCATGTTCTAGCCAAGAATAACAGCAGACGCAGACAGTCTGAGACAGAGCTGTGTAGGTACACTACAACACTGTCCTGTGAACCTTTGCTGGAATTAAGTATTGCCTCCTCAGAATGTGTTAAACTTAAACTGCCGTGAGAGTGGTTTGGACAGCTGATGATAAAAATCCTAATATCACAGTCAATAAAGTCGATGTCTAACTTTAATTCATGCAAACGTAGGAACTGAGTCACCTAAGTGTAACTCAAAGTTATGATATTACATAAAACAGACTTTAATAGATGGACATTTGATAATAATAATAACAATACAACCTTATAAAGGTATCCTTCAGAATCAAACCTATTTGGTGAAATACAGAAGAACAAGTTGCCAGTGCCACACAAAACCTGCAGCAACTTCATTGGGAAAGAGACTGAGCAATCAACTCTGGTTGGTGTTTTTCTGAAACACATGACATCACTGCCTGGGAGCTCCTTCACTTCCTTCATCAAACTCAGTACTTATCAGACAAGCCACAGTCACAGTGGAAAACTGATATTCCCCATTGGACAGCCATTATTATTCAATCTCACAACACAAACAAGAACTCAATCTTGGCTCCTTGAATTTCCCAAAAGTAGCTGGAGATCTTTTAGACCTGGTAATGGTTACGGCTGGTGTTTGGCTTTCATCTGTGGAAGTCAGAACATATTTTACTCTGATTAAATAGTCACACAATTTTCTGCTTGTAATTACTATTTAGAACCTGCTTTGAATTAGGGCCTTCTGGAAAACTGTAGGCCATAATATTGGCATGCTGATCTCCGTGAGAATACATGAAAGATTATCTAAGTGTTACATACGGTAACAAAGTGCTAATCTTCAATGTAAAACATCAGGCTGCAGAGATAAAGTATATTATTATGTCCTTTATGGATCAACATCTGTTTGCAATCTGAGAGAACAGTCTTGGCTGCTGGATGGAGACAGTGTGTTTTTTAAATTCAGACAAAAAAAAATGTTCTAACAAAAGACAATCTACTGGGAATTTAATATAGTTTCATTGTTTTATATATGCAATGTCTGTGATTTTGTGGAAGAAAAGGAAATATGAGAAAAACTGTGAGGTTGGCAGATGTTCTTCATGCAGACAAAACCTTTAAACTCAAATCTGATGGTGTATAGTTTCACTGTCGTCTGTATGTGTCGTCAGTCGGAGTTTTGTAATTTGTTTGAGAAAGTTCACAAAAACTCTGGCATGAGAGGATGTGGCCTATACTGTCTCCTTTTTCCAAAAATCTTTCACAAATTAAACTACTGTCCACGTTTCAGTTACTGAGCCAAAACAAAAAACCCAGTGCCAAAAGCATGTAGTCATCCTTTGGTCATTTTGTTCTCTCAGTTGTTTGTTTGCCATTACTTTTCTTCTGAATAACAATTTATAGCAGTTAATTCTCTGCATAAACTCTGAAAATTCACTTGCAGTTTCAGGCTGTGGGAATATAATGTTTATTTCAAAGTACTTTGATTTTGAAATTGGTCCAATATATTATGTGCAGCTAATGTTTAGATAATTATCAGTGTGTAATGAAGACTGAACTGTGTCTGATGAGCAGTTATAGAAGAGATTAATTCATCCATGTCTCTTTGCTTATGATGTGATCAGTCCATAACTTTCTGTGTAGAGCTAAAAACTTTCCTTTGCAGCCATTTGTACTCTGCAAGCAGGGAACCTCGAGGCTGGGAAAGACATCAGCTCCGAATGCTCCAACAAACACACACACACACACACACTGAGACACACATACACCCACACACACGTTGATAGACTTGATTTCCTGGCTGTAGATTGTAATCAGCACAAGCTCAGTAAAGGAATGTACAGTTTATTTGCAGATAATTAAACAAGTCCATGTTTTGCCTTCGAGGTCACAAATGGCGCTGCTGCTCTCTAGTGGTGGTCTACTAAATGTAACACTACAGACAGTGATTCATTTAAGTGTATCAGTAATTTTTAAAACCAAATGATTTTAAAAATTATTCAGTTTGAAACGAAATCTGTATGAAGTGGTTTTTAACAAACAGTAGCTGGTTGGTCCCAGTGTAGGAAGGAAACAACATTTTTAGCTTTAACTGAGTGTCACGGGGAGACCCCGTGCCCTTAAGTAAGGCACATGCACTACACACTCTTTTTATCAGAATGTCGATCCTGGTGTGAACTGTTGGTGGTGATGTGTGGTATGAACATTTGGATGAAGGGGTGAAGAAGAGGAGAGGCATTGTGATTGTGTATTTGATTTATTGAATTTAAATTGTGTTCACCTGTCTACTTTGTTGCACCTCTTATTCTGTCAGACCAGGAACAGCCAAACCTGGGTTGGGGCGGTCCATTTGGTTAAATAGGGGGGTTCACAGGGGAAGAAATCAAGTGTGGTAGAGTGAGAGGGGTGTATGACCAGTATAAGTATCTTATTTAAAAAGAAACAGGTGTTTTTAATGTAAGTCTAAGTAAATTCCTGTTTGATAACAAACATAAATTCCTGTTTGATAACATGATATTTGATATTGTTGCTATTGTCAGTGTGTTGGAAGAGATAATTGATATTGCTTTCTTGAGAAGGTGCAGTCCACCAGTATAAAAGTGAAGAGGCTTTTTTCACCTTTTGTTTATAAAAGATTTTCTAGAAAGAGAGAAGTTGGTATGTGTTGCTTGTTTGCTGAGAGTTTCATCAACACAAATCTACTGAGGCTGAGCGGCTTCTCAACTCACTTTTTTTTTGTTTTTTTGTATTAAGAAGCCTTTCCATTAGTGTCTTCTTTATATACTGTTAAACCTAATTCCCAAATGAATAATTTCCCTGCAACAGGGCGTTTTTCCAGCTCTGATTCTCATGACATGATTCTGTATGGGAGCATCAAACTCTTTCATTTTGCCAGTAGGTGTCACTATTTGGCAGAGGATTTTCACTGACTACCACCCTCACCATCACACCAACACCTACAAAATGACTAATGAGAGTTCATATGAGATCCATCAGTCAAGCAAAAAAATCGTTTTACTCCCAACAGAGCTCAAATATGGAGCTTTAGTGAAAACAAAAGGTTGCAGTGGGTGAATGCACTCAGCAAGCCATCTGCTCTGTTAAGAGACCAGATTCACATTAACCTATGATGGCTTCTAAAGGTTAGCACAGACGACTTTAAAGGTCAAAACTGGCATAACGTATGAGTGGAAATGTTTTCATAAGAAGAAATGTGTTTCTTTACACATTCAACAAAGAGGTTTTACTTTGTCAGCTTATGGAATCAATCTTTCTTTTCCAAAATGCCGTCGATAATCAGTCTGTGCAGCTCCAGGAAGCAAGAAACAACTGGGAACAGTCACTTCCAAGTATAAACACATGTGGACTGTTTACCCCTGTATATGTACGTTATTTTCTCTGTGTGTTTGTGTGTGTGTTTTTCTTCCGGTGTGAACTTGCCACCCAGTCCTGAGTAATGGATGTAATTAACTGGTCACTGTAGCATAGTGGCTTTACATACCATAAGTAATAGTCACGCTCGAGAAAATCACCGGGTAATGGGCAATTCTCCTCCCAGAAGGGACACTAAATGTCTCATCTTGCTTTTCCTAATTACCCAATTAAAGCTTGTGTGGCAGATTAGTTTTTCCTTATTGTCTTCTGCATTTGCTTGATGGTATGAGATCCTTTCAGCATTTATATAGCACAGAGACAAGAGCAGGGCGAAGGAGCAGCACAATGTGTGTCCAAACAACAGGCAGGCATTTATGTACAGTAAAGGTTTTTCTCAGAGCTAACAAGAACTCAACATGCTATATGTCAAAAAGTGTGTGGTGTGCACAAGTTCCTGGGCAGAAGAAGTGAGAATTTATGTTTGACAAAGGAATTTTAAAGGAACTGTTAGGCAATCTTAAAAGCACATCTATATTTTCTTTTTATTTTATTTGGATAGGGATAGTTATGCTGCAGGGATGAGCGCCAGATACTGAAGCTAGTTTTAAAATACACAAATTTATGACAGAAAATACATAAATAATAAATAAACACTGGTGCTGAACGAGACTTTTTTTTTCACATTGAGATGCTGGAATCTGCTCCAGTCCAAAACAATGTTATGACAGCGGTGAGATTGAACCAAAACAGTAAAGTTGCAGACCGGACAGCTTAACAATGAGCTGAATCTCATTATATGTTGAGGGCAGCTTCTGATTTAGGTTATAATTCTGTGTAGGTTCACCTCATGTGAAATAGCATTGTCACTGATACATTTTCATAATAAAAATATCGATCATAGCTACCTTGATGATGAGTGTTAAACAGGAATCTTCGGATCATACAGTTGTGGGCTACAAGTGCTGCAACAGCCGCTGCTCTGTCACTTTAGTACGGTCACTTTAATGCTCCTGCTACTATCCACCTGTTGATTTTTATTACTTGCACTAGTTTCTCCATAACCATATCTGGTATCCTGCTAACATAACGTAAACACATTGTCTTGTTCATACTGTATATCTTGTAAATAAGATTGGCCCTAGCTTTAGTTTACTTTATCTTATTTTATTGGATTCTCTTTCTTTTTTTTGTTTATCTTGCATGAGTCTTATTGAAGTTACTTTCTATGTATGCACCTAATCACCAAAGCAAATTCCGAGTAATGTGAAACCCTTTCACTTACATGGCAATAAATGTGATTCCAATTCCGAAAAGGAATAAATAGTTTAATGGTATTCATATACGACAGTATCACCCGCGTAAATCTGATTTTCTGTACTTGAGACCGGATTACATTCTCTATAAAAGTGATGAGAATATGTTGTAATTTACACATACAGGTGATAGTGAACGCATCAGTAAAATGTTTACAATGAACTTCTTTTCTTCTCCCAAAATATCTCATCTTAGAGTACAATATCAAACTTTTGGAAACACTGAAAAGAAGGGAGCCAAAGATGAAGCCCTGTGGGACCCCTCTCCAAGAAAGACAGTGTTGCAGATATTTTTGATAATTACACAGTACCAGTGCAAGGTGTTAATTACGGAACCTCCGAATATCCTAGAGTTATTTCAGCTGAGACTTGGGTAAGTGATGAAGTCCCTCCTGAATGGAGAGTGAACACTGAAGCATGACTGAGAGAGTAAATGGAAAAAATAAATATCTGGCCAGGCATGACTGGTAAAAGGTGACAACAGAGCACAGTCTGAGGGACTGAGGAGATCCCATATGTTGTTGGGAGCTTGTTACCGGCTGCGTAGTGAGGTGTGGTGCCTGTCTGTCAGCGATAATAGATGAGCAGGGAATCACATGGCAGGGGCTGGTCTGTGGGAGAGCCTAGGTGTTCAGCGGTTAGATAGACTTTACGGGTGCTGTGGTGGAGCAGTGAGGAGCGTGAGGTGAGGAGCAGCTGCCACACAGCGGTTCACGGTTGGTTGGTCAGAGGCTGTAATGATGAAGCTCTGTGTGTCAGTTTGATCACTTCAGGCCTGACAAGATGTGGGTGGCGTTCTTTCAAACAACAGTGGGGACAGATATACAGTAGATGAGGGAGCTGTGGTTGTTAATCTGTATATAAATATGGGCAACAAATTAGAGGAAACTCCAACATGAAGTGTTGCAGTAAGACAGAGCAGATTCAGTGATGAGCCCATGAAACCATTCATCCATCAAACCCTGGTGCCCTTTGTGGAAGCATCTGTATCCATCCTGTTCCTCTACTCTGTTATTCAGGTTCTGTGTCACTAATCATTTTGGTGTTTTAAAGATGATTTCAAAGACTACACTTTTCTTAATTTTCCCTAATTTCTAGAATGTAATTTAGTTTGGAGTAAGTTCCTGAAAAAACTTTTGATTGACGTAAAGTTTAGAACATTTGAAGTTATATCACTACACCTTTTTTTCTTTTCTTTTTTGTGTTCCTCCCACAGCAATGATACAGCAGCAATGGACAGTTACAATGAAAACAGACTACTTATGAACATAGTAGCTCTTTTGTTGTATTGTTAATTTGTTTTTATATTGAACAGTAGATTCTTGATAAAGATGCCAGAGAGTGAAGACAGTATGCGGACATCTTTATTGATTCTCTCCCTTTTCAGGGTGGAACAAAAGCACATCTAGAAAGTCAATTATGTGAAGTCAGTGCTCCTTGGCATGGATCCTACAAAGTCTCTGGAACTCTACTGGAGGTAGGAACATTATTTTCCCTAAAGATATTCCCATATTTGGTATGTGCATGATGATAATGGTGATGGAGAGTGCTGTTTAACACGCTGGTTCAGATCTCCCATAGGTGCTCAGCTAGGTTGAGACTTTGAAGGTTATAGCACATGATTCACATCATGTCACTGACCATTCACTCGTTCCCTGTATGAAAACATCAGCTATTGTTTTGCTTTCCCTCTGATTTACTCCCATTTTTTTCATTAATCTGTCTGTAAATGTGTCCGTTTCTACTTGCTGGTTTGAAACACCTCTTGGCTGTCTGTCTGTCTTTCTATCCTCCCTGTGGGCCGTTATGCTATGCTGTGCGTCTGTCACAGTCCCAGCAGTGTGTAGCACACACAGAGGAGAAAAAGAAGAGGCCATCTGGACTGGGTCACACTGTAGCGGCGACCACACGGGACGCAGCCAGAACTCCTCTCCAAACCATAATGACGTCCAGGTGGGAAGAAATAACGACGGTGGCTATGGGAACATTTCCAATCTCTACTTACAGTGGCTCTCTTTCTTTCCGTACACCCACCCCCCACCCCTCTCTGGATCTCACTCTTTCTTCACACCTCTTGAGATAGGTCTGCTTACATGAGTTGATAAATCCTTTTTTTGTGTTCCCCCGTTTATTCACATTTTGTCTTTGCACCACTGCCTTTGCCTCATTCAAGAGGAAAGCAGTGTATCTGCAGAGAGCGAACATTTGGGAAAGAGCCTTTTGTTGCTGATTTGAAAGAGCAGCTTCCAGTCTGACAATTGGCAGCATACCGATAGGGGACAAACAGAGGTCTGTACACATTCACCGACACACAGTTTCCTTGCAGATACGCATGCTGTAACACTCATCACGCACACACATACGCAGGGAGTGATCAACTTTGCCCCTGCTTAGTTTAAGTGTGTCAACAAAGCTCCACCACTGGCTACACAAAGCCTACAATTCACCTTTTTAAACGTGCATTTCCATGACATTGGAACAGTTGCTAGTACAATAAAGTACACTTCTCTTTCCTCTCTGGCATTGTGAAGGTGTCTGCCTGCAATGAATGCCGTGTTGTCTTTTGTGTCTGACACTCTTGACCTGCATTTTTTTTTTGGACCAGCATCCCTTCTGGCCCTTTTTAGAGCGTGCAGAAATTCCCCACTGCGCACGGGATCCCCAGTGAACACCTCTCTGCGTCTCTTTCTCCCTCAGTGTGTAAGATAATGAACTCTCATAAGGGAGCGGGTGACCTTCTTTTATACTTCTTCCATCTATCTTTGCCGTGCCACAGAGAGAGGCAGGAGGGAGTAGAGAAAAAGGATGAAGTACAGATTGGCAGTAAAATCATAGAGACAGAGATTGAAGCCCTTGGACTGTTCTTGCCCTGTGCTAGTCTCGATAATGGACGAGGTTAAGACGCAAGTGGCTCCATCTCTAGCTGATGAAGAAGGAAAATGTCTCTCTTCTGGCCTGCCCCGTCCAGCTCAGCATTGATCCACCTCTGGATAAAGCAGGAGTCTATTACCTTGGAGATTACTTTCAAAGCTTTTCATTTTGCCCTTGTGCCTGTGGATCGGCCAAGCACTATAAGGACTGATTGAGTGCCCTGCAGCCCTGCAGCCACAAGTCCTGAAGTGACCTGAATGCAACGTGGACATCGGCCACCCACAGCCTCTAATTCTCATTTACTCCTCCCCTCTGACCTCCATTCTCTCCTTTTTTTATCTCCTTCTTAGAAGCTCCTTCTTCCCCATGTTCACCTCCTCCCAACACGCACACCAATATACCTTTTCTTTCATCCTCTTTCCTTCCTTGTCTTTTCTTTCCTTTCTTCTTTCAGTTCTTTATCCTTTATTTCCATTATTTTAATATCCTTTGCTTTCACTTTCCCTGTTACCTTTTCTTTTCTGTTTCTCCTTGTCTTTTCTTATCTTTTCTACCCTGTCTTTTCCACATTTTCTCTCCACCAATCTTGTCTGCCCCAGTTTTTCAGGCCATCTGTCCATCCATCAGCCGGGCACCTCAGATGTTTCCTCCTCTCACGAAGAAACATTAGAGGAGGATTCCTCCCGGCAGCGTAGATGGATAAATTGGTCCATCGTCATAGGCATATGTGTCAGGCAGTCAAGAACCATGATTACTTAACAAGAACCCTGACTGACCTGCCATTATAGACAGTTATGGAAATTGAGAATATAATTAATCTGTATGGCTTTTTTGTCTTTGTTTTGTCGGCTTTCATTTTTCTAATTGATTTTAAGTAAGTTTTGCAACTCAGCAGTCAAGGGGCCAAAATTATTTTGGTCAATTCCTGTCCTTCTCTGGTCTGGGCCAATTGATTCTATGACAAGGTTATATTCCCTGCACTGTACTGATCAATTGATCATGATGGTTTTCCAATTGTCAGAGGCCACAGTTTGTAAGATCCTTCCTTATTACCTTAGAGACTGATAGAGTGACCATTTTTGGCCTTGAAGAAACCATCAGGAATAAAGATTTTTACACTATACACACACAGGAAGGACTATTTAACAAGGGAGGATAAATGTTTTATCAGTTTTATGGCTCAGATATCTTGTTTAAAAAAGAATGAGACTGTAACTTGACACTCATAGCCTTTTTCTAATCGAGATCCTCTGAGAGTAAGAATGAATTTGATGTTATTGAAAAATTATGAGTGAATGATGGGCTGTAACAGTGACAGTGTAATTGGTCCCAGACGTGCCATTAAAGCAGCATACACCGAAGAATATCCCTGACTCCTCCTTAAAAGAGACTGCAATATTTGTGTTTCATATTCTGAGAAGTCAAATTAAATTCTCCAATGCTTTTATTTGATAAATGGCGCTTGGGCACCTCAAAAAATATACGTATAATATTCTGTACAGTGCTTGATGGTGAGACTCCTCCTCTTCTTTGATTAGTGTCTGAGTGGTTCAGATGTAGGGCAGAAGGTGAATTGATCCAAGCGGTGTCCTGTTCATAGGCAGCAGCACGGCCATTCGATGGAAGTCAGGAGGGGACGGCTAGTCCATCAGCAGGGACGCATAAGACTGAATGACATTACTCCTCTGAGGTGGGGGAGGAAAAAGACGGAGGGAAAGCGAGAGAACAGATCTGTTGCTCAGCCATGCTCTGACCTTCAGCAGACCTTCGACAGACAATAATAACCTGACCGCCACGCCTCCCCGTGCTCCTTCAGTGTTGTGCACGTTCCTCACATCTCTGGTTCACAAAGCTCTTAGTATTTTTATAGCTTTCATAGTAAAATATAAAACTAAATTCCAGTTTCTGCACTTGGAGACCTTGTCTGGCAAAAAAAAAAAAAAAAAAAAAAAAAAAAAAAGTAACATTATACTGGAAAAGGTTACAGCACAATATCCACTGTTGCAACTAAAGCATAATACATTTTTTTTTTTGTATTTTTAGATACTCAAAGCACTTGGTTAATGGATGGAAAGATCACAGGTTGACATAATATTTAAAAATTTAACAGTGACTTGAAACACAAGACCGGACATGTTTACTTTCATTACATTAAGCGTTTCTGTTGCCAAAACATTGTACATGGAATTCAGGATGCAAACTTCAACCAGCTTCCTACAAGAGTTTGAGACAAAAAAGAAGCTCTTCCTGTGCTCAGAAAAACATTGCAACCTGGCAAACGTTTTTCTTTTCCCTCAAAATGTATGATAGCAAAACAAATTAGTAGCGTACCAACAGAATTTCAAGGAGACATTGTCGGGTGCGTTTCTCTTTGTTAGTGATACAGGTGTTGAGGATGGAGGGATGGAACAATGGAGATCACAGCACCTGAAAGAAGACGGTGAAGCTCATAAAAACACACACACACATACATACACACACACACACACTTGTTTCATTCCTCAGGCGTATTCAAATCAATTCTCAACCCGGCCGTGAAGAATTACTGACTAATTGAGGACTTTGTAATTATGAATGCTCATACATACTGAGCAGTGGCAGACAATCCCAGGATGTGTCTCCAGCAGCTGAATCTACTTTGACACTTAAGTGTCTCTATTCAGAGTCTGAGTGAAAAACCAGAAGAGGAAGACGCCCTCGTTCAGTATTATTGCCATGTGCTTGACAGGCGTTATCTCTCTTGAAACTACATGTGGCACCTTAGCTATTGAAATGCAAATCTGAAAAACACTACAGGGGTGGCAAACATCAGCATATTTTTCATATTAAAGCTGGGAGGCTGGCGGACTGTGTGATATCATTGGTATCCAACTGTGCTCAGCCCCGAGGAACAGTGAGGTGATCTAAATCAGTGGATCAGTAAACCCACCTCTCAAGTGCAGGAGATTGCTACATGCAACTGTACGCTCTAAGTCTCTTTATGTCACCAAAATTGTCTTTGCACTCCCATAATTGCATTTGATGACAAGGTGAGAGAGGGATGGAGAAACAAGAAGCCGCAGGAGGAGGGGGAGAAAAAAAACTGACGATGAGGTCAAAGAAAATAAGAGTTTTGACGTTAGAAGGAGCAGACAGACAGCCCTCCAGAGATGAATTAATCTTATCTTAATTGCACGACTGCAAAAACACACTCATTATGCCCAATGAAAACATAATAATTACCTGTACAGTTTGCTATGACGTTATTTGTATGCAAATGACTTTAATCATTCATTATTTTTGGTGGAAAATAAATTTGCGTTAGGCATTTCAGCGTGGGTGCAGGATCTGCTGCTCCTTGTCACGGAAGCATTTGCAATTATGCACATTGAGAATTACCAAGTAGAATTGGCCGAGGAAGCTTTGAATTCCTATTTTCCTGCCTTTCCATCTCCATATGAACAGTGCTGCCAATATTATGCATAATGAATTATTCAAGATGTGTGTGCGTGTGTATGTAAATGATAAAAGATAGTTATGATAATTGAATAAAGGTGGAGGACCTTCAAGAGTGATTGTAACTGATGTGACGGGAGGGACAATTGCCTTTTCTTGCACGACAACATATTCATGTGCACATTACTGAAATTCATCCCCTTTTTTTGAATGCACATATCACATCCCCCCACCCCCAAGTACACACACACAGACATGTAAAATATACTTAATTGCATTCTTGCATAAATGTTTGTGTATGCCACCATTCAGTTACTCACAGCAGCTGACTTTTTCAGTGCAACAGCAGAACTGAGAAAGTATCTTGTGTAACTGTTACCAACCAGATGTGTGAGACTGAAGGTGAGAGAGAGAGAGAGAGAGAGAGAGAGAGAGAGAGAGAGAGAGAGGAGGTGAATGAGTGTATGTGGAAAAAGGTTTCTTGTTACTGTGACACTCACCTGACCTTAATGTCCCCCACAGTGAGAGACGCAGCAGGTGCAGGAGGAAACTGTCTCCCAGGGACAGACAGCAGGCAAAAGACAGCAGATCATCCAGGCTGCACAGATGAAAGCCACCTGTACGACAACTGCAGAAATGATCATGTTTACACCGATCAGCCACAGCATCACAACCAGGCAGGTATTCTATCTCGCACATTGCTAAATACAAACACAGGAACAGAGAAAAATTTGTATGTCAGATGGGTGTAAATTACTAATCCATCTGCCATAACAAAATGTGTGTAAGTGTCAATGTAAACATTATAAAGTTTCAATAAAGAGCTGGAACAGGTTGTAGAGAATGTAAACAATATGATAGTGTCAAACAGAATGGAATAACATGATTTTAACAACCTGAAAGGGGAGGAAGATGGAACTTGTTCAATAAACAAGCAAAAAACAAACATCTTTTTTTTGTTTTTGTACATAAGCCAGAAATCAAAGAGCAAAACAGTTCATGACATTCAACAATATAGTTCCAGCGAGAGTGCTGGCGACCACAAATTCAGCCATTGTGTGCAAGATAAAATGTGTTTGTATATGCAAGGTGTTTTGCCTGAGATGAGTACTGTATGTGTAAATGGATGTGTGAGGTTGTGAGGGGGAAGATTATAAAGTTATGGCAAAAACACACACACACACACACACACACACACACACACACACACACACACACACACACACACACACACACACACA
>JBBMJY010000001.1:18502099-18518910 GCA_037833715.1 Toxotes lorentzi
ACACACACACACACACACACACACACACACACACACACACACACACACACACACACACACACACACACACAACAACCAACGCCTGATTTATTCCCCCATGAGTGAGCTCCTTAACCCTTACAAGGATCAGGCAGCCAGGCTTATATAATCTGCAGAGTACAGTTTTATGTGCATAATAAATTAAACTTTCATCCTCACAAAAAAGAAGCTGTTTATTTTGTTTGAGCATTACTGTGAAGTACTTCTTGTAAGTAATGGAAGCAGTAATAGCAAATCAGCATTGGTGCAAACTGAGAATTAAAGCTTAAAAAAAAAATCTGTACAGTAATCCTTAGACCATTGGTTTGTTGGAAAGCTCTTCTATGTTTCTATGTTCCCCTTACCACTACATCATTTTTTTTTTTTTTGGTTTTATTTTGTTTATCTGACCTGCTTTGCACTTACTAAAGGCAATTACTCTGGTAAAAGAAAGCTAAACTACCAATCAACTGTAATTCATAGAGGGTATACAGATTTAACAGTTTCAGTTTTATCCTATAATTATTGCCAAATTACATCGTCCTTTCAAGGAACCTTTACAAGGGATTACCTTTACATATAAGCTCCTTCCTAGGAAGTTATTATGAAACTGTAGACCCATAAAATAAAGTGTCACAGATTATTTGATCTATTTAATCACACAGCTTTTCAGCAAAGAGCTGGTACAGTTTGACCATAGCTTAGTTTTGATTTAAGAAATAGAATCAAAACAAGACACTTACAATCAATAAAATGGGCCAGAGGAATAATGCATACAGCAATCATTTTAATAATTATATATATTTTTGCAGTGAGATTAATTTGATTAGCTGAAGGGCAAATGTTAAAACTGTAGAGTGGATTCAACTTAGTTAGCTCTGGCTAATTGATCAGTCTACATAATCAGTTTGTCGACTTGATTTAATCTAAATCGACTGATATTCTTCATGACAACTTTAAATCATTTTATGGTCTGTTCAGCTTTAGTTTCTTCTGTCCTTTGTGTGAGTCTGGGCTCTCTGCTCTGATGCCCTGCCACTTGCCAGCCACAGCTGATCTGAGGCCAGATCTGTTGCTCTTTCAAAATACAGGTCTTCGTCTTAGCAGGGCTACTGCCAAAAAAATGTTTTGCTGCATGTGAGCCACCCTCAGCTGACCTACCATAACTCCATCCTCCCAGTTTATACTGCAGCATAGCAACTGCTAGAGAAACTCTAGTCCCCGGTGTGTGGCCACACCCTGGGGTTTAATTAGTACAACACACTGTGCATCCATATGGCTCAGTGTGATTAAACAGATAGAGAAAGGAGGGGAGATAAAGGGAGAGAAAGATAGGATGGGGTGGGGGGTGCAGGCTGGGTGTACTATTCCATGTTTCCTTTATTGATGGATAAGAATACATTTCTGCATTAGCTGTTTCCCTCTGCCTGCAACAACTGTACTCTGTTCAGGTCAATGAAACAGGAGGCCGGTCTTGGCACAAAGCACCGTGATCAGACCCTGAAAAATCAATACGTAAAATGTTTGAGTCAATCAAAGAGACAATGAATACCATCTTTTTTCCATGTAATTCACTATGAAACAATGCTGTTGGAACAAAGCCCTGACCCTCTTGTTGGAACAAAGCCCTGTTTGCACACTACAATCCCCGAGTGGGTTTCTTCCTGAGTATGGATTAGAGATAGGTGACGGCTAGGGGTAATGGAGAAGGACAGGCCCAGGGCAACAGGCAGTAAGATTAAATGTAGACCAGGAGAAGAAGAAAAAGCAGAAAAGAAAAGAGAAAGGAGAAAACAGAAGTGGAAATTGCCAAACATGTATAGTGCGATGTAAAGCTTTCCTTTCTCTCTCATATGTGTTTTCCCAATTTACAGCAAAACATGTTATCTCACTTCTGTCTAGATCCAACTTAATTGTCACTGCATACAGTAAGTATACTGAACAAAATTCAATTTAGCATCTAACCAGGTAGTGATTAGTGATTAACACTGATGTTAATATGAATGAATGTACAGAATGACATGAATAATAAATATGGTAAGAATAATAACCTAAAATACATATGAGTAAATACAGATATGATATGAAATGACTAAGATACTCTCTTGAGATTTCTTTGTCCATCTCAATAACATAGAGGTGATTGAGAAATGAGGCTCTGAATCGAGTGTTGTCGTGGTCAATTCTCTGCATTCCCAACTGTCTATGATGTGTATATAACAGGGAAATATAGAAGAACAACAACAGGTGGAAACAAATTCGCCAAACATTGTTGCTGTGTCAGACAAAATACAGTCTGAGCAGGGTTTGTAAAGTATGTGCTCAACATCACACATCCCCAGAACCACAGATTCGTGAGAAGGCAGATCTGGCCATCTCTCAGGTAAATAACTCAAACACCATCATGCATCTGCTTAGTTAGATTCAACAAGAGGTGAAAAAATATTTGAGTTTTTGGAATTTGAACTTAAAAGCATCATAGACCATCTTTCCCTCCCTTTTTGGTATTGACATCTGTGCATCTACTCCCTCTGTGCTCCCTCCAGCATTTTTCAATTTTATCTCCATCCCTTGCTCCCTTTGTCCCACCCTCCCTCCTTTCTTTGTCCTGCTCCGCACATGACTGCCGTCCTGCGCACAGGGGATCTCTCTACTCCTCCCCCTCCCCTCGTTTCTTTCTTGAGGGTGCTTGGGTGCGTTGTACGTGTTAACCGGTGAGTAGTAGCTCAAACACTGAGCATGTGTGTGCACGTGTGTGCACGTGTGTTTGATTGATAAATGAAGAGAAACTTGAGGGATGGGGGATGTGTTACAGACGATGACTGCACATCTCTGCATGTGAGCCCTACACTCATTGCCACTGAAAAGGCCACCAAATTTATCTCTCAGATACATATAAATGTGTTATAAGGTCAGTGATATCTACAGCCTGCACAGTCGCCTCTTGCAGAACGATTCCCCCGGCATGCATTGCAATCCCATCAGCCCTCCTTTTCTCAGAAACAGTCACTCCATTAATGCTTTCAGTGCCACGTCTCCTGTGGCCTCAGCATGTTAATGCCCACATTCTCCATCAGTCACCCTCCACCACATGACACTCCATCTTAAACCGGAGTGTGGCAGAAATTATATTCTTTTTCAGTCGCACACAACCTTAACACACAAGCTCACCCACTTGAACACATAGTCATAGCCAGTGTATGTTATACAACAGACAGGAGTTCAGTTCAGTTACAAGTCATTTGAAGATTTTAAAACATCTTTTAAATTATTGACTTCATTAGTTATTGCATTTATCCTACAAATTGCTTCTCATTTACACCGAGGCTTCCATGGAAGGTGCTGGTCTAACCATGGGGAGCAGTTATGGTTCAGTTTCTTGTTCAAGGACATTTCAGCATGTGGATAGGAGGAGCAGAGGATCAAGCCGACAACCCTGTGATTAGTGGACAACCACCTCTACCTGTTGTGACTCTCCAGGTAAATGCGTCATTATAGATTCAGCTATTCAACACTGTATAACAATGGAGCAACAAGTCCTTAAGTTTAGTCCCAACTTGATCAGCTTCCACATTAAGATGCTGTTTATATGAATCAGCAATAATAATCCTAAAACATAAATAATGACATTATATTAAAATGAGTCATTCTGCATCATAATTACCTACTTTAAAACCTCTAGAATCTATATTTTTATTAAAAAAAAAAAAAAGGATCAAAAGACTGTGTGTAATATGAAAGGTGTTGCTCATACAATCAAATCCCCGAGGGAATTATCTGCAGTTCCCTTCAGCTTTGCGGAGCGTTTTGGTGTCTTTCAGCTCATTGTTTTGATTTTTTTGGTCCAAGACTATATCTGACAGCATGCCAGAGATAATGTTAAGGTTTGGTTAGGTTTACTTAGAGCAACTTGGTTAGGTTACAATAATAAACATGGTTAAGCTTATAGAATAATTGTCATCATGGTTAAAAGAAAAAATATGATGATGATAATATCAGTGTCGATTTGAAAGAGGAAACAAACAGCGGCCATCTTGTGTTAAAGTCAGTGTTTTCATGCACTTGCTTTTGTTCGGTGCTTTACATTTAGTACACACATTTCCTTTGAAAATCTTGTGTGCGGGGCTGCAACTGAACCCTGAGGTGAAGTCAGACTCTGGTAATAACAATGAAAATTACTACACAGAGAGGCAAGTACGAAGGCAAATACATGAATGGCAATTGCAGGAAAACAAATGTAGATCATAAACTATCTCTACAGTGAAATGGGTTTCACACATCATACATTTCATACCAACTTTTGTGAGTTTGTGAGTAATTTTTCAATATGGTATTAAGTAAAGACCATGCACATATACTGTCCATAACTAAGACAATCACACATTTACACACAAGCATGCACACACACACACACACACACACACACACACACACACACACACACACACACACACACACACACACAGGATAGTATTTAAAAAATAAACAGGAGCCGACAAGATGGTTTCGATTATTTGCGACCTAAAAGTAGGGATGTCACCTGGGAACCGTGTTACGGCTGGGAATCTGGAAACATAAAAAAAAGAGGGAAAAACAGGAAAAAAAAAAAACAGGGAACATCAGAGTTTGGCGAGTATGAAAGTTGGCTGGTGTGACCTCTGGCCTCCCTCTCTCTTGGCTGCTCCCTTTGAGCCACTAAAAGGCGTGCGGTGTGAGAAGCCAGAAGACAGCTGCACCCCTCCTTCTCCTCCTCTGGGCTCTCTCTGGGAAAATGAGGTCCCCTTTCTCAGCTCGCTTTAAATGCTGTGGGGTCAGAAGGAGCCGGGGCCCAGTTGAGGTGGTCCAGCCGGGGGGTAGAGTTTCACTGCTTTACACGGTCAGTCTGGACTGTTGTGTATATGTGTGTGTGAGAGTGTGTGTCTGTGAGAGGGAGAGAAAGGGGAGCTGCTGTGGAAAACTACTCTGCTGTTGTCTCTCTATTAAAACCACAAAAAAAGAAGAAACTCGCTGTAATGATCACAAACATCATCCCTCTGCCACTACAATCTTCCACACAACACACACCTCTCATCCCACGCAAACACATATTTACACATCACAGTATGTACACATACACCCATGGTCTGGCTACAAATCCATCCATAGGTCAGCATTTAAAAATGTGAATGACATGAGAAATGCAGAGAAGCAAGGGAATTAGACTTTTTGTATTTTTTATGATTTCTATAAATTCTACAAAACACTGCAGTTGGCAAGTTGATCGCTGAGATCTCAGATCTGAGTCTGGCCAAAAACCAAGCATTCAGACAGTCAAACAGGACAGTAGTTATACCAGATTATGTAAACCAATTAATGAGGTAAAAGTGAAAGTCAGTGCACCTGAAATGTTGGCCATAAGCCCTCATTGCACAGGCAAACTGTAAATACAATGAGTCAAAGTTGAACTAGGAGATAAGTGGGTAAACTGTGATGATTGATAAATGTTTACACAGACCCTTGGGGCAATAATTTAACCAAGAGCACAGTCTTAACTTTTAAGCTAACACGGATGAGAAGTACTTTAGGTGCTCAGAAAAAAATTGAAATTTTAACTCCTTTCTGTCACAACTGAGCAAACTCCATCTGCTGAATACTATGCGATCAAATCCAAAGCTCCAGAAAAGCCACTAAATGGATCTTGTAGTGAGATTGCTTTATCATTATCCTTCATTTTCTCTTCCCAATAAGTCTGGCTAGCCCTGAAGTTTGGTCTAAAACCTGCATTTGACTTGATGTTGCTGTATTCCAAGATTTCATCAATCAGCTGAGCACAGTGCCAACATTATAAATAGTACTGATGACCTAAACTACAACAATAAACTGGAATTATCCTTTGATACCTTCACCAAAAGAGAGAGAGAAAGAGAGAGAGAGAGAGAGAGAGAGAGAGAGAGAGAGAGAGAGAGAGAGAGACAACCAGAGAGACAGAGGCAGCAGTTGATCCATATTGGACTCTTTGTCTTGAAGTTCAATCATGCATTGGGATTCACAGTGATTAGAAGCCCGGCACCAACCTTCATCGACCAGGAGCTCTGGGCCTCGTGCTCAATACTCTTTGTCTGGCCAGCAGGCAATGAGTTAATGTGCTGAACAGTAAAGTGGGGAGGAAGAGAAGAAGCCTGCATCAGATTGATCTGCTGTATCTCAGCGGACCACAGGAAACAAACAAGCAAACACACATCTGTGCTGCAAATTATGTTTTTTTTTTGTCTATTTTTTTTTGTTTTTTTTATCCATCCCCATCCACGCAAACACACACACCCAAACAGATTTTGTGTATTGCAGGATGCAAGTGGTCACCTTGTATTACATAATATATATATAAATACAATTAGCACACACACACACACACACACACACACACACACACACACACACACACACACACACACACAATAAAGACAGTTTCTGGATCAATTATTACTAGAGCTAGTTTATTATCACTGTTATTGTTTTTTTTTCTTCAATCAATGTTGCACAATGAACCCTAAAACAATACAAACCACTAAAAATGGTGTATTTTGCCCTTTTACACACATGTGGATATGTATACAGATTTATAATTGCAACACCGTGGTTTTGAGAGATTGTAGAAACATAACTTTGTGGAAACATACAGTAGTGATCCCTGACAATGCTGAGAACGCATATTGAATTTAAATCATCTCATACTGACCTGAATTAAACTGTGGGTGAAACAGTGAAAGCAGACAGACAGACAACGAGACAGACAGGCCTAAAAACAGACAGACAGAAAGACAGATATGTGATCATGGGCTGACTTTACAGATTTGTGCTCCCTTTATTCCCTAAAAATGACCTATCAATTAATTAAACAAAGGTAACACTACAAATGAGGCTCAGTTTACACAACTGGTTATGCATATGGTTTTTGGTTTCAGGTTGGCAACACATTTGAACCCTGCAATGTTTTTTTTTAAAAAAATGCATAGAATAAATAAAAGTTTTACTCGTTTTTAATGTAGTTGGAGTAAAAGCAATTCCTTTGACAATGTAGTGAAAATAAAATGGCTGAAAACTATTCCCTTCTCTTGCCCTTTGTTGCAGTCAGATATTCTACTGAGCAAAAACTGGAAAAGAAACAGAAATTATTTCAGCATAGAAGCAAATGTTTCTCTAAAACAAAAGAGTGAGCAAATAAAAATCATTTAGGAAAAAGTATTTTTTATACAGTCTGATGGTGATTTTTTATTTTCTACAAACACATCAGGACTCAAATGCTGTACTTGAGTTATATCCATAGCTATTGTCCTGCTCATATTATCAGCTTCATCAGGAACTGCAGTTAGTTTCTTTGAGTCTCTCACCGACTTTTCATTTTTGATGCTAACTTCAGGTGTTTGGGGTCAGTCACACCTGCAGAGTAGATTCTACACAGGAGCTCTTTTCTCATTTCAATGGCCAAATAAAAGATGACTTTAGATTGATGACAACATCAATACAGAACAGGCATTCTCCTCGAGCAGCGATGGTTTGTGAAGGAAAATGAAGACAGCTTGTCACTTTAAAGGTAAAAGGACTGACAGGATCTCACCCCGAGTCACTCATGTGAGCATGACTGGTGGGAACAGGATGAGGATGAGGTGATCATCAGGCATCAACGAGGGCAAGACAGATTTAGATTTGTCAGCAGAAAAGGTCACTCAACCTATTTTCATCAATACACACCATCAAAACAGACTGACTGACAATGTGAGACAGGACCATCAATAGCACCATATTGAGATCACAACATTATTTTGCCATTATTCATCTAAATATCACAGTGTTACCATCACAAGTCCAATAATGAGTAATTAACACTTTTCATTTCAGCTAAAATAACACGTTAGCTTTTCGTTTCTCATGCAGATTTACTGTAGCTTTTTCTGTGCCTACATCCTTTAAATACATTGGATTCAATCTGCTTTGCTTGACAGAGGTATATAAAATATAATACTGATCTCAAACATTAAAGTACAATTACATTAAATCACCATTTGACAAGAGTATAAATTACTTGGAAAATCTTTAAACTCAGCATTATTTGACATCTACAGTCATCAGGGTCTCAGAGCAGAACACCACAGAGATAAAAGCATTGGAAATGTAATCAATTCACAATCATATCGGATGGTCATTTGGTGCCACAATGATCGATACCACATAATGTAAAGGATATTTGAAGAAGAGGCTAAAGTCATCAGTCTTTGGACTTTTAAGAAAACCAGAGTCAGAATCTTTCAGGTCTCCTAAACGTCCTCGCCATTGTTAAAGTATAGTACTTGCATCCCCAACAGTTAAGTGACACAATGCAGGTCTAGCCAGTCTAAGCCTATCATGTCCTTCTAACTTGATCTGGTTACCTGTGTTCATTAAATGCATATTAAGAGAGAGAACTGCACAGACACATGTGTCTCACAGACAGTTAGAGCCATATACTGGAACCATAATTAATGCAAAACAAATCCTTATTTAAATGATGTACTATTAAGTATTATGGAATTACATCTGAAACTAATGATTATTTTCATTACTGATTAATCTGCTAATTATTTTCTCAGCTGAAGCCGCAAAGTCTCAGAATTTAGAAGCTTGAACCAATTGATCTTTGAATTTTGTTCTTGAAAAATTACTTGAAATTTCCTTTCTGACTAATTTTCTATCTAATCTATTGACCAATCAATTAATCGACACCGTTTTGGCACTCGAATGAATTTGAATAAATCTCACACCAAATAGGGCTCCTAGTCCAGCAACAAAGGTTTTCAGTTAGGAGATTTTAATAGTGAGAAGCATAGTTGATCACTTCTTTGGGAATCCAGAGAAACTTGTTAAAGATTTATAAGCCTCACGTTATTTTTCCACAGATAATGTAACCTAATGTTCATGTTCACACTTGGGGACATAAGGAGGCAGATGAACTATTTTTTGAGAAATTTTCTCTTTGTGTTTCCAGGAGAGTGGCCAAAAAAGTGGCCAGCTCTTTGTCTTACTGATCATCCCTCAGAGCAAACCTGTCTGAACAGGGCAATAAACATTTTAAGGATGAAAATCATGTAAAGTCCAGAAGTACAAGTGTGGCCTGTTAATATACATTTAACACATGGATCAGAGAGTCCCTGAAAACACACTGTCCCTGTTCAAAGGTCAGGATTCAAAAAAGAGGAAAAATGGAGGCCGTCTAACTGAGAGGAGCAGAGTTTGGCGACAGCACTTCCCAAGGCTGCAAAATACATATGACAAAGGCCCCTTTTTTCCCCACTAAGTGTGTCAGTGAATGAATCATCTCATCCCTTCTGCTGATGAAGTTATAGCACCAGTCAGTCAGCGAGAACAGCTTTTAGGGCTCCATTAAATCACATAAGTTCTAATATTAAACAGCAATACGACAACCTGACCTATCAAAGTCTAATCAAGTAAACATGATCATCACTGCACCACATTCCCCATGAATCAGGTTAAACAGTATGGCACTAAAACCTATCATATCCATGGGTGAGATGTGGGCAATTTCCTGCAGGAGATTAACCTAAATTACACAGAGAGATAGAGGACGGAAGGAAGGAAGGAAGGAAGGAAGGAAGGAAGGAAGGAAGGAAGGAAGGAAGGAAGGAAGAAAGGAAGGAAGGAAGAGGAAGAAAAGCACACCACTTGTTTCCCCAGTGCAATTACTCTCAACAGAAGTAAAAACACTGATTAAGGCTGCAGCAGCCCTCGAGAGAAAACATCATACTGGTAGTTAATAAATATACAAGCAGGAGACATTTAGGTCGGGCATTTGTTCTGCTATTTTGACAAGTACCATTATTGTTTTTCCAGCACTTGTAACATGGTATTAACACCAAAGTGTACAATAAAATACAAGAAATGGATGCAAGGAGAAAATCTGCAGACAAATAAGCATAAACAAATAACAAAATGGCATAAAATTACAGTACCTAAGACGATCACTAAAATGGAAACTGTATAATTCTGGTTTGCATAACATATTTAAATGGCAGGTGATTCACTGCTGTGGTGACACGTACAACTCCCATGTGGAATGTGGTGGATGATCAGAAGATATGATACTGTATATAGGGCCAAAATAATCGAAATACACATTTAGAAAACCTTTTTCCAATTTCATGTACGTAGAAACCTATGCTGCATTCATGCAATGTCAGCAGAATGGGGAAAAACAGAAAAACACCTGTTATCCCATCTTAGAAAGACAAATCAATGAACCAATCATGGAATTGTGCATGTTTTGAAGTTGTAGGTGCCAACCACTTTCTCAGTTCACTTTATTCACAGATACATTTTCCACCGAGGATATAAAGTCAAACACCAGTGAGAAAAAATAAAATTAAAAGCTTCTGATATGAAAAAATAAACAATATAAAAACTAAAAAAAAAAATCTGATACCAACTTAGAAACTAAGAATGAGGATGAACCGTTTTAACAGTTAGTTTGTCTGTCTGTCCAGCATGTTTTGACAATAGCAATATATATGTAATATACATGTACATTTATATGTGTGTATTCCTGTACTCCATTGTTCGTACTCTGTGTGTTTCCTTCATCAAGACCTGAGAGAAACGCCAAAAACAGGGTTTGAGGTAGGTTAATCATAATGCATTAGAGTAAGTCCTGTACAGTATGTGACGACACGGAGCAGAGAGCTGGAGAGAGAAACCCTGCAATCGTTTAGCCACCCAACCATCATCTATCTCCCTCAGCCAGCTCTCCGCCTATGGTCGTCGGCATCCAGCACTGTTATCAACATGGTATTCCTGAAGCACTTAAACAAGTCAGCGTTGACAGGAGGGAGAAGGCTGAGCAGCAATTGTGGTTTTGGGAATAGAGTAACGATAGACATGCATGATCAGCAACTATCATGACTCCTGGGCACCAGAAGTGTAAAAGGCTCCTAACTTTGTTTAAAAAGGAGGCAGATAACGTGAAATGAAATTAAAAAAAAAAAAAAAAAAAAATCACTAAGAACATTGCAGCAACAAATATGCAGAAAAAGCTTAGAGATACACTGCGGTCGATTTTAAATTAAAGAAACGGTTCCAAAATTTTGGGAAATAGCTTATTTGTGTTCTTTTCGAGAGATCAATACCACTGTCATTTCTGTGTCATTGAAAGAACAGTTTAACATTTTGGGAAATACGTTTATTTCACTTTCTGGCTTGAAGTTCATGAGAAGACTGACACCACTCTCATGTCTGTTAAATATCTCTGAATAGGAGGCAAACAGCGGAGACTGCATGAAGTCACTGCAAGCAAACTGTCATTTTTATACTTCAGCTTTTGTTCTGCCTAAACAAACAAGATGGAATGTGTTAATTAGTGAACTTCAGAGGTATATCAGGTGGATTTTATGACTGCTAGCCCTGTTTCCAGTCTATGCTAAGCTAACCGTCTGCTGCTGGCTTCATATTTTCCATACAGTCATGAGAGTGGCATCAATTTTCTAAACAAGCGTTCCATCGTAAAGAAAATTACATATTATTAATTATGTCACGTCTCACTTGTTTAATCTGTACAGAAACAGTAACGTAAATATGACAATTTGTGATCTTAGGTGTTATATTAGTTAAGTTACGTACTGTACTGCACATGCTAGGCTAGCTGCCTGACGGCTGTAGCTTCATGATTAAGAAAGGGACACAAGAGTGGTATCATCTAACATCCAACATCAATAAGCGGATTTCATGAAAATGTCAAACTATTCCTTCAAGTCATTACACCGACAAAAGTAGAATAATGTTTTGGGACATTCTGGTAAGACTTGTGCTTAATTTTCTTCTTCTTCTTTTTTTTTTTTTTACATCATTATATGTAATATGTATGAAAACATTCATTCAGTCAATAAAATATCTGCACACAAAAAGACACACAATTACACAAGCACCCAGCTAATTTCAAACACATATCTGATGTCTGAATATTATGTTATTTTGTCCAATTGAACATAATGTGTCACATCTCAGTCAGCAGTTAATAGTCCAGAAAATATTATTAGCAATGCAGTGTATCTCTAATGGTCTTTTCATTCAACTGAAGCAACTACATTTGTTTAAAAAAAAAAAAAAAAGACCTTAAAAAAAACCTTACTATGGAACAACATAATTCATACATATTCCTAACATAGTGTAATTCATACAACAGTGTTATCAGTTTGTCAAATTGCATGAGGTACTGACATTGTATCTACAAACACCATATCCATCAACAGAGGGAAGCTGGGATTTCACAGAAGGGGGAGGAAAGAGGGTTTTTCATTATGCAATAAACTGACAAACAACAACAACAACAGCGACAACATTAACATTGTTATCTTGAGGTAGAACAGTAACTTCAGCATTTGGAAGTGCTTTATGTTGGATACTCGTTTTTTTTTTTTTTTTTTTCGTTTTGCTTCAACAAGCAAGAGAAGAGAGAAGATTCTTGACATCTGAGGTAGTGCGGCACCTCATCTTGTAACTTTCAAACCAATCAGTTCCTCCGCATGTAAAGTAATTGTGAGCACAAGGGAAGGTAAAGTCCCTAAAAGCTTCCCGCAACACATTCATTCCGGCTGAGGTAGGTTTTTGTTGAATCGTAAGGTTCACACAGCCAAGTCTAGTGCCTGTATGAAGGCAGGGAACTCATAAAAAAAAAAATGTTGATGTCACTGAAACAAAGTCCTGAGTCAGAATATATTGAATCCCTGGAAGAAGGCTGAGGTCTTCTGTGAGCGAGTAGGTGGAATCATTGGTGGGTTAAAGCAGGCAGCAGGAGTCTTTGACATCCACAGAAAAGCAGAAATAAGATCAATAACTTATAACCACTTTGTCATATAAGTGATAAAGACATATATGTATTTTTTATATATATAGAAACTTAAAAATAAAATCATTCTTATTAAAAGGACATTCTGTGGCTTCTCTTTTGTGCTGCCCATCACCAGAAAATTAACATACGACTAGGGCTGTCACTTTGAGTTGGAATTTCAAACATCTGTTTTAACATGGGAAAAAAATAAACATTCAACTTGTAATTAACTGTTCAAAATCAAAATTTACAGTCTATAAGCATAACGTGTTTGAAGTAGTTCGTCTTGTGGTTCAGCCGAGGGCTTGATGTACTGCTGCCCTGCTGACCTATCAATAAATTAAGCTATTCAATAAGAAATATGGGTTAAATTTGGATTAGTTTGAATTAATTATGCGTTTGAATATGTTCAAACTTGACTTTTTGAAAAGGTGACAGCCCTACAAACAACCAAACTGTAAAAATAAGGAACATTTAACTGGCCTGCCCAGCTAGAAAAAGCCATCCATCAGAAGAGAACTCTCCAAACCAAGGCCAAAAACACTCCAATATGGAGTCCTAGATCCTCTAGAACTTCTTAACTTATAATAAAAAAAAAAAAAAATCAAAAAAAAAAAATCTTTGCACAAAAGGAAAAACCACTTTGAAAGGAAACCCTTGTCAACCTGAGTGAGAGAAGAGTCTAAGTGGACACTGTGGACAGTGTCGTGTGAATTTGCCTTCATACATGATTAGCCTTGGTCCTGCTGACCCGCTCCTACTGCAGGAGGCTCTTGTAACTGGGTCTCGGTGTCCCGCTCCACGCTGAACTCGTCCAGCGGTATCGTAGACAGCTGGGTGTCGTTCAGCATGTAGGAGTCGGACTGAAAACACATGCAAACAATTGTAATTTAATAGAGTTAGAGAGAGAGTGCATTTAATTCATTCACTGGACATTATAGCCTACGAGAGGAGATAATATAACAAAGCGGAGCACCTGACTTTTTTATGTAAAGAAAAATTTCAGAGTAGCTGTGGCTTTTGTTTGTTCTCACAGATGTCAGGACATGGTGACAGTGCTAAACATAAAGTGGATCCAACAGGACAAGAAACAAGATGATCATAACTTCCAAACAAGCTGAACCAGATTAGCTACTGAGTTATTTGGAGTGAGCTCATCTGTGATGTCGCTAATTAAATTCTCAACAGGAAAATCGCAACTGTACCACAGCAAGTACAGTCGGTCAAATATAAACCAGGAAATTGGTCTGTAAGCTGTGACAAATGTTTTTAACCGACAGCTGGCATTAAAATCTTCCTTCCACCAACAGAATGAAAGGCCAATAAAACCAGTGCTCTCACTATCAGGACTCACTATGCATGTGTCTTGTGTGATGGGTTGACTGAAAAGTCTCTTGAGCTCGTTGCTGTCGACCACTTTATTCCCCGCTGCGCTGCCATTGACCTCCATCTCTCTCCTGGCAGCCCTGTTCAGCCCAGAGGCCCCCTGGGAAGAGGACGAGGATTCGAGCACTGCGCTGTGCCCCGCCTGGGGGGTGGCCTGAACCGTCTTACACATCATTAACCTGGGGATTACACCAACAAGCACACATAAAGCACTTGTCAACTGCATACTCATGACAGACCAACGCTGACCCTCGACAACAATTATTGGTAAGTGATTTCCATTGGTTCCACTTGTTGCTGATAGTGATTTATACATCATGTTTGCACTGACCTGCCGCGGTAGCTGAAGACGAGGAAGAGCACACAGAAGATGATGCAGGTGAGTCCGATGTGAATGCCGATTATAATGCCTGTTGTGGATGTTTTACTATGCTCATCTTTGACACAGTCACACGGAGTGTCCAATACTGAAGAGATACAGAACACATCATGGTCAAATCACTGCCAAAGTTTGTATAAACCAGGTCATGAAGTGTGCATGGATTGTAGAGTAGATTGTATCGTGGACTGTCTGCCTGAGCCATGAGCAGTCAAACTGACTTTGCTAAAACAAAAGATGACACATGTGAGTCAGTTAGACGCATTAAACTTTGATGCACTGGGGTGATGTGGGACACTGTGTACTGTAGCTGCGTGTGGCTGTGTTTTGTTATGCAATAAAATCACCAGATTTCTCCACTGCCTCCTGAAGTGAAACAAATCGAACGGTGGCATTGCCATCTCCGTGTTGGTTGTACGCAAGCAGCTTTATCTCATACACCAGTGCAGGATCTGTATGATACAAAAGACAGCAAGAGATTTTCCAGATAAGGAATAAAGCACAGGCTTAAAAAAAAAGAAAAAGAAAACATGGGTCAGTATTTATAAAGCATCTCAGAGGGGGATATCAATGCTGACTAGGCGAAATTTGTTCAAGTGAGGCATATTTGGTTCTACTTTCAGCCTGAGGAAAAAATACATTTTGTCAGCTTTTTTAACCCTTGGAAAGTTCACCTATTTCTGCCAATATTTACTCTAGGAAAGTAACCATTTCCCTTGCTGAAACAAACTGTAAGAAACTCCAAAAATAACTCTTTTCCTTCTCTGAGGTAGGAGTGAATATTAATCTTAGATTCATATTCAGCACAGTTTCAAGGTCTGAGATCTGAGATTCTTGTTTATGGGCCCAGATCCCAGCATCAACATGGTTTCTTTAATAAAGATTACAGTGACGATTGAGATTGTAGAAACAGTCAATTAAAAACAACAACAACAACTAATGTTTGCAATAACACAATAAGTTACAGTCCTAAGAAAGTACATCTCACCCAGCTGAGTGATGTTGTACTGGGTGACGTTGCGCGGGAAAATGATGGGACCAGTGAACAGCGGTGTGTGGGCTCTTCTGTAATACAGTCTAAAGCCTTGATGTTGGCCCATCTTGGAGGACGGCTCCCACGTTGCTTGGACAATGCTGCTGTTCACCACCTTGGTGTAGAGGGAAGGAGGCGCTGGCACTGCAACACAACACAGACTGTAAACCAAAGTGGTACAACAACATGATAGTAGTAGCAGCACCTGACAGTTAACGGGAACATTTTTATTTTGTAACGCTGGAGTGTGAATTCTGACAATGATGCGTACGTTCAGAAAGGCATCATGTTACA
The DNA here is from genome assembly GCA_037833715.1 of Toxotes lorentzi. Taxonomy (NCBI): domain Eukaryota; kingdom Metazoa; phylum Chordata; class Actinopteri; family Toxotidae; genus Toxotes; species Toxotes lorentzi. Next base: position 18,518,057 of record JBBMJY010000001.1, read on the forward strand.
CAAACAGCATGTTTGTTACTGGTCAAAGATATGCTCTGTGGGTGAGCGTTCTGCTTCCAACTCACCCTCCCCATGAGTGCTCTCGGTGACACTGTCTGATGATTTGCTGGCCCCGTGGGATGTGTATGCCTTGACGTAGAAGGTGTAACTGGTGGAGGGCTCCAGGTCCCTGATGATCTGCTGCAGCGTCACCTTACTGACAGCCTCCTCGTACTCCATCTCCACTGGGTCTGAGGCAGGATGATGGAGGAGGAAGAGGAGGAGATGCAGTAACAGGAAGAGGAGGTGAGGTTTGAAAAGGGTGAGAGATGGAAAGAAGAAAGACATAAATGGGAAAAAAACAGGGATGGAGGAGGAGCAGGCATTAAAGCAATGGAAAATAAGATCAAGAGAAGAAACAATAAATACAATCTGTTCATGTCATCATTTTATGGTTATTGCCCATTTCACTGGTGTTATTAGAGCAGCTCTGTTAGGTAATAGCTAATCTAGTTTGGCCCTGGGAGCCTGAATGATGATGGTTGGGTGAATTGCAGAGGTGGATTAAAGAGGCAGAAGGGGCAAAAGCGGGAGTTACAGAGGAGGTGTTAAAGCATTTTATTGCTCTTAATTCAAAGACACCCAGCCATAACCACTATCTACCTCCAGCACAATTGGGCCATGCAATCTTGGAAGGGTAATTACAGCAGATCCTATTGGTTGGCCCCCGGGGCCCTTAATTATCCAACCGATAGAATGTCTGAGGAAAACAGCAGCTGGTGCTATAAGACTCTCACCACACACAAACACACAAACACACACACACACACACACACACACACACACACACACACACACACACACACACACACACA
>JBBMJY010000001.1:18519010-18540121 GCA_037833715.1 Toxotes lorentzi
ACACACACACACACACACACACACACACACACACACACACACACACACACACACACACACACACACACACACCCACATACCCAAAGCCCACACTGCATGCGCATAAACAAACATGCACATGTTCATGTATGAACACACACAGGGAGTATCAGACCAACAGTCCACACATATGGATCCCAAAGCAGTGTCAGCCTTATTCATTCTTCAATGGGAGTGGAGTGGAGTATAGGGACTTGTACTGCAGCACTGAACATATGTGTAGTTGTTTGTTGGGAGGGATATATTTTAAGTTTTTGTTGACCTCTACTTCTGGTTTCTATGGCGTTTAAATGCAAGTAGCTTTGTCAGACAAAAGTTCACACCAAAAAAGGTGCTGTAAATGTAATGGGATATGCTAAAAATATAAATACATATAAAAATAAATATTAAAAAAATAAATATAATAGTTCTCTGCACCTGAGATTCTTGAGAAGGGTGTTGTTGGGTGTTGTCGCATTTGTGAAATAGGTCCCTGCTGTATATTCACAGCAACACTAGTTGGTAGTTAGGTGAAACAATTTTCTTTTTTTTGAAACGTTTTTTCTGGCTTTGTCTCTTCAGTGCAGCCTCACCTGAGCTCCTGCGGATGTGGAGGACATAACCGATGATGTCCCGGGTGTTCTGATCTGGCTCCCTCCAGGACACCTGGATGGTGGTAGGTGAGAGAGCCTCGGCCTGCACATGGGTTGGCACACCAGGCAGTCCATCAGCCCAGAGCACCGTGAGGCGGGCACTGGCTTGTGTGGACCCAGCGCTGTTCTCAGCGATGCACTGGTAGATAGCTTCATCATCCTGGCTAATGCTATAGATCGTCAGTGTGCTGTGAGAGTGGAAGGGGAGAAGAGGCAGAACAGGACAGAAAGAAATTGAAAAAAAAAAAGAAAATGGAGAAGTTTAGTTTCTTTGAAACCCATGTGGAACATAAGAGTTGATTATGCAGTATGTCATAAATTAAAGTAAAATGCCCCAAAGTAGTAAAAAATGCAACAGAACAGAACATGTTTTTAATCTGCATCCGGATACACATTTGCCCCTAAATACACACAATAGACAACCATGCTGGTTTGCTGATAGTAGCCATGATTTTTGGTGGCTGAAAAACAAATTTGTAAAGTGTAAATTTGTAGACAGGATCAGCCTATAACAATAGAGCTGTCTTAAATTAAGAGGGAAGAACCCTCTACACCTCGTGTTTCAGGAGTTATGATCCTTCATGTGCTTAACAAATCCTCACATGGTCATCTGTTTTTACCAGTTTATATTCCTAAAACACTTCATCCTTGATGGAACTAACTATTTTACCCACTGCTATTTTGAACTTCAAATTTTATTTTAGTTTTTTCATTTGCAAAGTACGACAGCAGCCTTCTGGTATTGTGAAAGTTTTTTTTCCTTTACTAAAAATATGACGTTTCCCAGAAGTAACATACATGTACATGAATATATGTACTTCATGTAGCTACTTCACACCTCAGGTAGGGACTGCACACAGCAAGGAAGATGAATGTGACAATATGCCAGGACCATAACGTGTTCAATTGTGTGTGTGTGTGGGTCCGTGCGTGTAAGAAATACACCTCAAACTACAGACGGCGGCAGCACATATAGAATATCCTCATTAATGCAAACCACATTCTTTCAAACTGATTCGTCTTCTACTGGAACTCCCATTGGGGTAGATAAATCTATTTCAGTGTTTCAAAAAATGTAATTTGCCTACATCAGTTAAACCTTTCATCTGTCCATGCACACATATGTACACGCATACCTATGCACACACACCACCTCCCACACACAGTAAATCCTTTTTCTCAGTGCCTTCACTCTATATTCTCTTTGTTCCAGCCATCGCTCCTCTCTCTCATACCTCCACCATTCTGCTCTTTGTCTCCCATCTTTCTATCTCTGCTTCTTTTTCCTCCCTCCCACCTAGCCTGCCTTCAGTTATAGAAGAAATATAAGTGGAGAATTTTGTGCATGTGCACATTGAGTAGGTGAGAATGCTTAATCAACTCCTCTCATTGCATTTTTCCTGAGGCAAAAGGAAAAATAAAACATTTAACATTCTATGGAAATGAGGGCCTGTGGTGCAAAACATTTCTTCATGCCATTTTCATGCCAAGGCCATTTCTGCTGTATTTAAGGTCAAATGTGTGCTGGGGAAAACTGAGAACACAAAAAATGTATACCTTGGGAATAAGGAAGTGCTTGAGTGGTAGCTTTGTCCATTTTCTCAACATCAAGATGGTGTAGCCCTCGGTCATGGCATTTTAAGAAATTTAAAGAGTTTTTCATGTAAAGGGAAGAAAACCTTCTGGCTTCTGACTCTCATGCTGTGCTTTAAGTTGAAACAGCAGACTTTAATGCCACAGGAGTTCAAGATATCCTGCAGCATCCCGCTAATCTGCCATCAACAGTTTGTACGAACCTGTCTAGCAGACCGTCATCTTTCTTTGACAGACAGGTTGGATCCTCAGTGTATTAAATCAGAATTTATTAAGAAATGCCAGGACGATCCCATGAGGAAAAGCATGCAATTTATTGAAAGAATAACATGTCAGCCTTGTGCGGTGTACGTGGTCTGTCATTGGACACCTTCTGGACCCATGAAATGGGACCTGAGGAAAGTGACATTTCAGCTCTCGACAGACAGCGCTGACCTCGTACCAGCCTCAGCAAGGTTTGTAAGGATGGATTTGTAAGGACAGGGGAGTGCTCTTCCAGACGAAGGAGCAAATCATTCCATTTCCTTTTCAAAATTGATGTGCTGGGATACAATTACTGTACATCTCTAAACTGGGTCAGAATAGGCTGAAGAGAAGAGTCGTTATTCTGTTGGGTCTACCAGGTGGTTTCAATATGGATAATTATCAGGTCAAAGAGGCACTCTGTATTTTACCCTCTCTAAGTCAATCTCACCTCTGACCTCTGAGGTGGCAGCAGTCGCCAGCCCTCAGCTTGCTACTCAACCATCACATTTCTGACAGCCTTTCATATCAGCGATAGATGGAGTGTTTGCTGACAGGCAGCCTGAGCAGATGCAGCAAAGAGGCCCCTGGGGACACACTACCCGATGCCACCGGACCTGGATGGGCCTTGAGGGAAAGGTTGGGAAATTTCACAAGATGGTGCTTCTTTCAGAAGTTAGAGCAGCATCCAAATTCCACACCTGCTGTCAAAACTTCCTTTCCAACTTACACGATGAAGCCTTTAGTGGTTTTAACATTTAGAGTATAAATATGCTTAATGTGCTAAATCTGTTTGTATTATGTACTAATTTATGCATATTTGCTTTGTATTTTTCGACAAATGAAGCTGAATCTCAATTGTGTTGAATTCATCGAGATACTGAGAGGAACAAAACATACATTTACATAAGAAAATACTTTGGATTGTCAAGAAATAATAGTTTAATTAAATGACTTTGCCAAGTACAATACTATTAATAAAAGTCTTTGTCTGGACCACTTTTTTATCTCTATAGGTCAGAGATTAATGTGCAAAATTCTCATTCAAGAAGATTACACAATGACATGTCATTCAGGGAACCTCTTTTTTTTATGAGATAGCTTGGACGACAGTTTTAAAATAGATCGATCTCCATTAATACGCAATAGCAGAGCAGGGCCACCAAAGATTCACACAATGTGTGAGGAAAGAAAGAGGATATAAAGTCTGAGTGAGACTTTGGGAGGTATATGGTCTGAATTTGGGCTGTTTGCTTGTCCTGCATGAGCTCCAAAGCTGAGCTGTCCTGCGCTGACAGGTTGACACAATCATTTACTCATCAGTTCAAGGTCATTTCACAGATTGATGGATAAGGCTGTGGGCCAGGGGAGTGGCTGACAGTGGGGCCTTGGGCCTGTTGTTCAGCTGCTGAGGCTGTGTTTACTCGCCGTTGTCTCTGAGCAGCACCCCATCAAAAGCCAGCATGGCCATTCTGGATGTGGCAAGAGGGAAAGGGGGATAAAAATATGGGGACAAAGAGAGAACAGGAGGAAGAGGTGGGGAAGGGGGAGGGGAGGAGAAATGAGCTGTCTGTGGCCTGAGAGGAGGGAAGGGCCCAGGGATATGACTGATTACAGGCGGGGTCAGAGTTCAAGGCCAATGCCCAGGCCCCAGCTCTCTGTAATGGGGGCAGGAAGGGGGATATGGGGCACAGAGAGGGGCCGCAAACAAGAAAGGCAGGTCTTGGTGAAAGACTGCAGAAAAAAAATGTAATAAAAAAAGAAAAAAAAGACCCTTTGAAAGGATTTTGCAACGAAATGTCCAGCCTTTTCCTTCAGATGTTGGCCATTAATTATGAAACACACCACAGCGCTTGCACGTGAAACATATTTTTTTCTTTACTATATAAATGAAACTTTTTACACACAAATGTAAAGAGATCCTGAGTTTTCTAAACAGGCTGGCTTTCAACCTCATGCTTATTACTCTGTCTGATGTGCGATCACAGCTTGTATGTCTTGGATGATTACATGCCCCAGCTTTAGAGACTTAAGAGTGAGGCGAGTCCTTATACGTAATTAGCAACAGCTCTCACAGAGGCTTCAAATAGCCACGACAGCATGTTTTACTGGAGCCTGGTCAGCAAAGGCCAATAATGAATGGGGCAGCAATAGTGCTCGCAATACGTGTGTGTGTTTGAGTCTGAGCATGTGTGGAGGTGTGTGCGCATCAAGATCTGTTGAGATGTGACACAGAGAGCAAACGCACAGCTTCACCCTGAGCAACAGGGTCAGCTCTTCTCTGACATCATCGCATCTTATGCAGCTCTGTCTCCTCCCTGTGTGTGAAGTGTGCGTGGGGATCAGGAGTTAAGGGCAACACGTTTGCGAATTTTCATGTTTGATTATGCGTGTGCACAAAATGGATGATGGCAGACACAACAGCTATTTTTGCACATACGGGCTCACTTGCATTTTGATTAATGTGTGTATATGCGTGTGTGTGAATGAAATGTACAGTCGATTCCCCTTCCTTCCCTTGTCCGATTTACTCTTGAAGGTCAGCGTCATGAGAGATGGCTGAGGGGAGAAGCGTGTGTGTGTGTGTATATATGTACGCATGTATGTAGTATGTATATAAGAACAGAATCATTGTGCTGCCTGGAGCTGTTGAATTTCATTTGCATACCATTACTTTTGTTTTGGCTTGGTTCAGGAGGTAAATTGTGCCCCATGCCATTTCATTTTCCTTCCTTTCAGTTCTTCCCCTACACTAGAAACTACACCTTGCTATGAATTTTGCAACCTGGTTTTCTGTAAAAATTTCCTGTTCTACTAAAATTTATGGGGTGGTTACAGCTTGGTGGGAAAGCATGTTGGCCTCTAATCATAGGGGTTGGTGCTTGTACGCCCCAACCTCTCCAGTGTACAGCAGTGAATGAATCAATAATGAACACCTGGACAAAAGTGGCTACTTTGTCAACATAATCTACTGTAACTAATTAATAGTAAGAAATCTGAAATTTGTCGGAAATGCATTTCCACCAGGTCATGTTTTTTTTTTTTGTTTGTTTGTTTTTTTGTTTTTTTTCTTAAATTAAAAGAATGAGGGAAACTGAAAACTCTTCACTGGGCATGCTAAATGTTTGTACTGAAGAAATCAGGAGAATATTCAGTGTTATTTTCCCTACAACACCTGATGCTGGCAACTGAAGCACAATTAATAAATTTAAGGTTATGAATAGGCAGCTAAAACACTTTGAACGCTTGAAAGATCTACAAAATAAAGCTAGTGCTAGCATGAGACTCGAAAGCAGGAATCAGTGAGCTAGGTAGCACCTCGCCATCTTTGCACATATTTCAACTAAAGAAAATGGCATACTGTCGTTTTAAATACTGATAGCATCAATGCATTCTGTGCTTCAAGTTCATGTTGACCCAAACACAATATTTTCCTAACCTGTTCAGTAGTCTAAACAAAACAACACAACGAAGACACGACACAAATTCTGGTCTCTGGTATCTAAGTCCACATCTTCCTGGATTGGAAAAAACATTTGTCCATTAATCTGTTAGTTCAGAGATCCAGAGAAAATTAATTGCCAACAACTGATGACACTGGTACTGGCTTTGCAAATAAGAATATTCACTTTGATGCTTTGATGATCACAAACTTAATATATTTTGGTTTTGGAATTTTTGGTTGGACAAAACTTGTCAATTTAGGCTTAGGGGAACTTTTAGGTTCTTTGATTACAATTAATTGGCTGATTAAAAAAAACTAATTTGCAGATTAATCACTGATGAAAATAACTGTTAGTTGCATCCCTAGTTACAAGCGTATGCAATCCAGGCAGCAATTACATTTCCTCCGAAAAGCAACTGGCAAAGTAAATTAGTTGTAAATAAGCGTATTTAGCAGGAGACAGGGTTAACACCGGGTAGGGCTGCTTTTCACATTCAGTGATCAGCAATACTATACAAGAGACTGTGATAATGAATCAGACTGCAATGTCTTCTATCTACTAACCGCACAGTTCAGCTACACAGTGCAAATTCTTAAGACGCACATCAAGCTGTTCCGTTCTCTAAATGGCTGACTGCATTTCCTGGTCAACTAGCTGAGTTTATGAGCTAATTAGCTAATGGTGGATGTCAAGCTGAGGCCTGCCTCCTTAACCAATCACAGAGCAGGGTTTGCGATGCATGAGACCCATATTATAGCAGGTCATACACTAATGGTGGCAAAGTGGAAACGCTGTGATGCCCTGGCTACCAGCTCCATCTTTCTCTCTCTCTCCTCATCATTTTTCTTTTGAGCACCCAGTCATTTTTCTCTTTTTTTTTCTCCACATCTACATCTGGCCTCTCATTTGTATCCTCCCTCTCTTCCCCCTCTGTTAGCCCCTTGCTCCATCTATCTCACTAATATAGACTGGTAGAGGCAAGTGGGAGTGGAGCAGCGTATGTGAGCAATGGAGGTGTCTGCTCCCTTCACTCACTGCAACAGAGTGCAAGTATTGATTTTTTTGGTGCATCTTTAATATATTCACTTCATATTTCTCTTTTATGAATAACAACAACATACATGGATGGTTCACTGCCAGGGTCAACTGGAAAAAATGAACTTTCCGTGTGCAGTAATGCATAACAGAATTTACTCAAAAACACATTTGTGGGATGAATAAGTATAAAAGTTTACAATAACACACCCAAGAGTGTTAGCAACAGGCTGAATACTTAGTTTTATCCTTTTCAGTCCATGCCTTGAAACCATATGAAGAAAAACAGCAGAACACAAAAGACTTGGCTGTGATGTGTTATCAGCCATTATTCTGCAAATAATGCTGTATCTAGCATTAGCTGTAACTATTCAACGAACCCAAGTCAAAAACACTACAAAAAGGTCAACTAAGCTCAGCACAGAAAAGCAGGTTTAGAAAGGGCTACATATTATTGTGAGGATGTTTCTGCAATACCACATTCAGCACCGCTACACAATAAAACATTCCCTGCAACATGCAGCCTTTATAGTGTGAGGTGGTGAGAATGGTAACTAACAGAGTTGGTTGCTCGGTCCCTCTCCGCATGACATTCCTCCCAGTCAATATGCTGCTCACATACAAAGGCACAAATAAGATGAGGCTCATGTCTTGGCAGACATGAATTCCAGCAGCTGCAGTGTTAGAAGCAACAGAAACGCAGAGAAATTGAACATTTGATGATGCCAATGATCAGATCAAGGAAGCTGTGATTACTGCTGACATCCATATCACTTGTTTGAGCTGGGTCCAGCCCTGGGAGATGTGCAGTGATGATGCAGTGATCTTTATGAATCTTGTATAAATGAACACATTGACACTTTTTTTTTTTTTTTACCTGTTGTTGTTCCTGAGTTTGACGTGCCCCCCGGGCTCCAGGATCTGCCCGTTCTTCAGCCAGGTGAGCTGGGGCTCAGGCTCACCCTGTGCTTGGCAGGTGAAGATGGCGGTGGTGCCGACAGGACGAGCGATGGACTGCGGAGGTTGAACAAACTCTGCTGGAGCTGAAAGAGGAGGGAAACAGAGAGTCAGATAAGCGTCAGAACCGAGGAGGAACGAAGGGACAAAGTGACGTCAATAAAAAGACAGAAAGAAAAAGCAAGAGAGAGTGAGAATGAGAAAGGGAAAAAAATGAGAGCCCATGGGGCATCCAGGTCATTTTGTCATTTATTACGCATAAACAGGGTACAGTAATAGAGGTGTATGGTATAAATATTGTTGCTAATCTATAATTCAGGGTCAATTAACAGGATTATAAGAGACACCAGATCAATGCATATTCTGGGTAAGAAGAGAGAGAGGAGAGAGAGGAGAGCAGAAAGAAGAAGGAGGCACAACGTCTCCTACTGCACTAGAGGCTGAAACAGCAACATATCTACATGAAAATACACTGATGCAGTTTATAGGTTCATCATATCTTATCTCATCTCATGCTACAGGTTTCAAGCTATGGTCAGTTAGTGGTAATTACTTATTCATTTGAAATGGTGCTCTTAGCAGAGCAGGTACTTTAAATCGCAGAGTAAGGACTGGGTTGGTGCTTTTATTTGAGCTGATGGATCGAGAGCTATTGTATCATCTCCTCCTCTCCACTCATTACTGTCCTGGCAGTTATCAGTGATTTCATAACCTAAATTATGTATGCGCATAGTAACTAAAAAAAAATGTTATGGTAATTCTAATATCTCAGAGTCATCACTAGAGGGTACGAAGCTGGAGCACTAGGCATATCATATTGCCTGTTGTAAAAACGCTCCGCTGTCCTTGCTTCCTTCTCTCCCAGTCATTTTACTCATGATTACATAGTGGGACTGAGCAACTGGAGTCAAACTATAAAATTACAGCTTTTAACACAGATATTGGAAAAAAAACACCACCAATGCCTTTTCATACTATGTTTAAAATATTAAGTACAAATAATTCTTATTGTCAGCAAATTCCATCAATGAATCTCATCCCACAGCGCAAGTAAATGGGCTCTACGCTGCAAGATGGCTCTAAGAAAGTTTTGGCTGCGATCTGTGTCAGTATTAATATTTACGTATGATGTAGCGCTAGGATGCAGCACAGAAAATAAACGACGTCGATCTGAGACCATTTGGCTTCAAGCCCATTTGTTCACACTGAGACTTAAATCTTAAAAACAGATCACACATTTATAGTTTCATTTAGGACACTGGAAACTTTACTTTTTAGCTAAAGTTACTTAAACAGGACTAAATAGTACATTTGTTGGGGGACTATTTTCAGCTGCAGATCATTATGCATTTAGCGTGCTAGTTAGTACGTAGCGCTACAGTGTATGTGAGACTGACTCAGAATAAACTGCAGTGTTCATGTTCACTGTAATGAAGGAACATGTCACTAACAATAGTTTTGGACAACAATGGAGCTCTGTGGCACAGAGGAATAAATTAGATCAGTATTTGGCTACACAGGCAATACTTGTTTTTTCTCACTGTTCTGTCCTCCCCCTTGTTCCCACCCTAACAGACAAAATGTTGTCTGACAATATTTCAATGTAAGCATTTCGATTCTCCCATTGGAAAAGGTAAGGGGCCCTTAGGCACATAAAAGGAGACTGCTGACAGCTTATGATGGGCCTTTCATTTATCTCTCCCTCTTTCCCGGCTTTATTCTCTCTTTCTCTCAGCGTGTTCTTTGAGAGCTGTCTCAAAGGTGAAGGTCAGAGGGAGCTCGGGAAGATATTGATTTGCACCTGTAAGGGTGTGGGTTAGATCATCAGCGCCATCCATCCATCTTGCTCTTGTTTTTCCCCATTTGGCTCACATACTTTGACTTCTGCTTCCGTCTTTGTTTCTCTTGTCTCTTTGTACCACAAAGGAGCCAACAATGAACCTAATTGACTTACTGTATCAGTGTATTTGTATGATGTGTGATTGTTTCATAAGTAATCACATCTGCAATAATTTGGATTTGGATTTCCTCCTGGATTTCCCTCTCATGTTCACAGAGATGTCAGCTGACTAATTTACATCAGACTAATAGACCAGCTCTTCAAGAACATGTGGTAAAATTAACATGTTTTTTTCTTATAATGAAACAAGCCTAACCTACATTTATTTGGAATTAACAGTACACCTTGGTTTCCACAAATCAATTAGAAAAACAAAGGCATTGACACATCATTAACATCTATGGCTTTTCTTCTTTGTTCTTGCTAGGGTAGGGGCTTCTCTCAGAGTTGACAGGCAGATAAAATGAAATATTGATCATGATCAATACTGCTATGGGCTGAAGCAAAGTGTGGTCCATCTGATCAATATGTGAGTGAGGCAGATTCTGGATGTTACCAGCTTGGTGACAATTAATACAGGGCCACCCACACCTGGCCTCATCCCATTGGTCAAAACCATTCATCTCTCTAAGATAGAGAAACCACACCCGTTTTGGATGTTACAGCCCATTAACTATGAATTTAATTTATATAAAGGACTGAACATTACTGCATTTGTCAAACATATGCTCCAATATTAAAACATCCTACACTCTTAAAATAAAGACTTACTGGACTTCATTAAGTCATATAGTGTGTATCTAAGCTGCTGTTAAATCAAGAAAAAATCTAGGAAATTTTATCTCTGATCGTAATCCTGCCAGAAATCCATCAACATCTTATGCAGAGTTTTTTTGAGTTTGTTCTCAGCTACAGGGCTTTGAAAAAAACCCACAATTTTTTTTACAGACAAATACATACTTTAAAGAGCTTTTCATTTGCACCAAATTATGCAAATATATTTAAATAAAACTGTCGGCTTGTTACACTTTTTTGGTGATTGTTATTATTTATATTCTTGGCCTGTGAGACTGAACTCAAACATGCTATGAAGAACAAAACACGCAATTTATTGCTAAATTCGCTGGCTTTAAGCAGTTTTTTTGTTTTTGATTGTGTTTTAAAGACTCACACCTAAGAAGCAGATTAAAATACTGACATACTGACAATACTAGTTCCACAAATCTGAGGAAAATTTGCACATCATTGACATATCTTATCCTCTGATTCATGTCTGCAGGATACATTTATAGCATTGCCTAGATTTTAGTTTTAAAAAGGAAGGAATAGGAATGATTTTGTAGCTGACTACAACTTGATCTTCAAACTTTCTCCCAACTGACTCTTTTGAGCCCCATCTATAATCACAAGTATCTCTGTGGACACTATGCTCAGAGCCTCCAAACCAAAAACTATCTTTGTTCACTCTGTCTCTAAAAAACAATTTGCCTTCCAAATCTTATCTTGTCTGTGTGGAACAGCCAAACCTGGAAAAAAGCTCCTGAGCTCCTAAACAGCATTTTAGTGACCTCACAAGCTGACTTTACACACTATTGCTGCTTCTTAATGTGATATTGTTTGTTTGTGATGTTCCATGCTGTTCCAAGTCAATATTAAAAGCTTCAGGGATGGTGCTAATGAATTAATTTGATCATTTATATTTTTATCTCCACCTGGCTGCCATTGTTGAGGACCTGAATCGTGATTCTGTGATTGGTTAGCGGGACTCATAAGTTGTTTGTCCTCACCTTATCACTGACTCTTCTTTATCTTGTGCTATTATTCTAATGTTTGTGATCATGGCCTGAAGCTGAAAGCTCAGCTAAGTGTAGTGTATTACAATGGAAGTACTGGAACTACAGACCTTTTATTATCAAAATAACAAGCAGAGATATTTTTGTGGCTTTCTTGGAGGCATAAAGAAGTTTCTTCTTCTTCTTCTTCTTTCTTCTTCTCCTTAGTAGAATTAGGGATTTAAATCAAAGTCCACCCACATGAAACACATGAGTAATTCAGTGGCAGAGACACTGGTTCAACAACAAGCGGAGCTTCCTCCAGCTAGATTGTGCATTCCAATATATTCAACTCCAAGAACTGGCTGGTAGGAAGCTGGTGAACTTATCATATGGTAGTCAGGTTGCCTGCACAGAGGTCCACCCACAGAACTGACAAGCTTTACCTTATCACCTAACCACAGCTGTATTTGTGCGCTTTTAGTTTCCCTCCACAGATCCAACCCAATCTTTTGAAAATGGCACATTACTTTTATAGCTCACCTTGTACTACCAGACGTCCCTGAGCAGTCCTACGAACACGGGTTCCTGGTTTGTTAGCAGCACACACATAGACCCCTGAGTGCTGCACACCAACATCTGAGATCATCAGATTTCCTGTGCCAAGTACCTGGATTCCCTCCACACCGATGGGACGGCCGTCTAATCAGGGAAAAGAGAGAGAGCAGTTGAGGATAAAGGGAAAGAATTTATATAGGACAGCGAAAAAGGACAAGCTGTGCACATGTACAGTTGTGTTTGATGTGTGAGTAGTGTACACACAGTGATTAGTTGTCTTTATTGGAAACTCGTGTTGGTTGTCAGAGTAACATCCCAAAGAGCACTGTTATTTTCAATGAATCAAAAGGTTTTCTAATGCTTTACAATGAAGTGATGTTTTCAGTGTACGTGCAGCTCCCCTAATGGGTGGTCAGTTAATTACAGCTTTCACCTTTCACTTTTTAAAATCTGTTTCTTTGTGCCTTTTTCTGTCAAAGCCTTGGAGTACAGTACATTCGCGTTTGAACATTTACACAGTATATGTTCCTGCCGCCACTGGGGGACCAAGAACTCTAACTGCAACTTCTAATCTCCTATCTACTTACACAGTCCCTAGCTGCCTCCTCTCTGCTCTAGCTGTACTTACACGATAAGCTCACACTTTCCTGTGCTCCCTCTGTGCAGTCTCAGCCCCAACAATGGCTTCAGGCTGCCTCTGATATTAGCTATGGGGCCAAGGGGGCATTTAAATCCCATCTTTGAGTTCCATCTGCAGCCTGCAAGGTCCAGATTTAATGTGTTAAAAGGCCAGGCAGGGAGGCAGGGAGATGGGCACCATGTTGGACACATGCAGAGGCAGGAGCTCCAGTCAGAGATACAAACCATATGCTCACTAGTCAGCAGTGTATTTTTAGCTGCACCTTCAGGTCTTTTAATACAAATAAGTTAAATCAAAGCTTAAATTACAGTTTGTAATCAAATATTTCAACTTGTACTACTGCATGTGTCACAATTATACAAATTATAGCAATATAAAACAAAAAACATCTAGAAATAAAGGGATTAAAATAAAATATAATTCTGCAATGAAATCATTGTGTACTTTTGATGAGTTTTGAGATGAGCAGACACTGTATGTTTATTGGTCCTACATTGCAAAAAAGTCCAGTCAACCACTCACAAATCAGCCATTAAACTCATTACAATTAATCAGAAGAATCTTCAGTCCAAAACGCAGCTCGCAGCCAGTGCACTGAAGCCAAGCCGTGATATGAGCAGGCCTTGTGAGAAATCTTGTGGCTTCATTTAGACAAGATGTAATCTTGCGGTTATGGAGAGGTCAATATTTGTAATTAATCATGACAAATTATTGAGATCAAATAAATCACTCGAAATTGCTTACCAAGTGGTTTTGGTCTGCGTCTGTCATTATGATGTGTTTTATTGCTCTTTCTGCATTTTTCCATTATCACAACAGACTCACTGGGCTGAGACGGACTGAAACAGTCCAGCGAGCTTTTGTCCCAACAAAAGCAGTCTTGTTCTTTTCTTGCCATTTTCGACTACATTTCTTTCTCTCTCGCCCCCTCCATCAGTTTCTCTCTGTCAGGCACTAATTAACTTAGCGTCAGAAAAGAAAGAAAGCGAGCTAGCAAGCTGTAGAGCTGTGCAAAGAATAGCGGCAAACAAACCCTAGCATTAAGGAGTAACTGATGTGAAACTATCAGATTCATTATGCAGCTTATCCCAGCCTCCCTGCCGTAATCTAATACATACAAATCCTATCGTGTTAGCATTTCATTCTAACGATATTGTGTAGGGCAATACCCTCAATCTGATTATGCCAAACTGCTTGGGAGGGGCAGCAATTTACATTTGGAACAGTAAATCAGATTCAATAATAGGTAAAGAAAACAGATACCAGATTGAAAAATTGGTCACGACAGACTTTGAGTGATAGTCAAGAAAAAAACGCACATGGCGCACATAATGTTTAGCCCTAAGGCCTAATGTTGAATCCCATTGCCTCGTGTATACACAATGGATGCTAAATGTATTCTGTGCACACGACTATTACACAACGAGGGACAAATCAAAGCTGTGCTGCAAAGAACATACAAGCATACGAGGACAACCCACACAAAACGAGTGCACACTGTGATTATACTTGGTGTCTGTGACACATAATTCTTCAAACACACACACACACACACACGGACAAAATGAAAAATTCAAACTACATATATGTGCCTTCCGGGGCTTTGTCTTTGATCTGATCAGGAAATTCTCTCACCAAGTCTACTCCAAGACACGATGGGCCGAGGGTATCCGGTAGCAACACACTCCAAGATGGCAGTTTGGTGAACAGTGAGGGTGAGGTTTTCCGGGCCGACCAGGATCATAGGCTCTTTGTAAACAGATGACTGGGAGCCTGGAAGAAAAAGGTAGAGGGGAGCCTAAGATGGGAATGAGCATGATGGATGGCATCCTTTAATTGGATTTCTCTCGAGTGCATTAGCTCAATATGCTGTATCTCTTGGATCAGGCAGAGGAACAATAGGTTTGGAAATATGCTGGGTAGATAAACAGAGAGAATTCAGTGGTTATATTTGAGCAGTGATGGTGAGAAAGAAAGGCCAGCACACAAGACAGATTTAAAAGTTAATCTGTAGTAAGGGTGCATGTGCTTGTTTCCATGTGACAAAAAACTAAGCCTGCACATGGTATGTAGATGTGAAATTCATTAAATATAACAACCTGAAACAGAGAGGAGTGCCTCAGTGCTGTATTTCACTCCTGCACTGTTATGGGCCACACAGCAGAACTTTCCGCTGTCCTCCTCATGCACTCCAGTAATTTGCAGAACACCTGTAGGCAGCAGAGTGTACCTACGAGAGAGAAAGAAAAAACATTTAAGACAGAAGGAGATTAACACAATGAGACCTGGTAAATGACCTATAAAGTGGTGCCATTTTTAATAAGTGTCAGGTTGTGTTGTGGCTTGGTCCAACCTCTCATCCTTGGTGTCCACCGGACAGCTGTCTTTTTCCCAGCTGATGACAGGCTCTGGCAGACCATGGATCTGGCACTGGAACCTAGCCACACCAGACTCCTCAACATGTACTGACTCTGGTTGGACATGGAAGTCTGCCATGGCTGTAGAAGGAGGGAGAGGGGCATATTAGTACATAATATCACAACACAGCTCACAGTTACAGAGCAACAAGCTGGGCTGCTTATAGGAAAGAACAATTTCTATAATATATACTTATATGTTCATTTACTCTTTGATTTCATTTTACAGTTTATAAGACTGAGAAAAATATGGACAATTCTAACAAGTTTACATTATCTGATAACATCATGTCTGCAAGAGTAAGGTAAAACAGTTTCTCAGCAACGGTGTGTGACGTGTGAGTCACGTATGCAGGTATTCATTAACACATATGGAAACAAAGTATGATGATTCATAGGGTGTGAATACTGACTGGCTGATGAAGACTAAGGTAATGTAGCATTGCTGTATTTAGGGACACAAGCAAGGTTTTTTTTTTTACAGCTATAGTTGGGTTTTTGTGCAATATGCCAATGATGCCTTCTTTCACTACATTTAATACAGAATATACTTCAGTGTCAAGTGCAATAATCTACCAAGGACAACTCCAATAGTCATACTAAACTACCAGAGGTATGAAGTTTCAAACATTTTAAGATTCTGGTTCCCTGAACATAGAAGGCCTCAGGGACAAGAATGTAGAGTATATTTCTTAAAAAGAAACTACTATATACACACATAGATACACACACACGCACACACACTAGATAGCTCTTTTGATAGGAATATCTGATTTATGCCATGCTATTTCTGCTCCCACATTTATTTTGAAAGTTTTTAGAAAACTTAGTTCTTTAAAGAACATCACTACAAATGTCACTACTGAGCACAACTGCCATTTCTGTGGTACCAAACAAACAATTCAAAGGGTGCTTTCTACTGAAGAGAAGACACAACACATGTACATTGGGTGTACATGAGCTGCAGTCATCAGTTGTTGAAGGTGATCTCTACATACATATGTAAAGTACAGGGCTTGTGTATGGATTTCCTGCCATATGTTAACATTTAGTATGTAGGTCAGGCACATTTTTAAAAATTCATGCTAACAATGACGAAGACTACACAGACATGTGCACAAATGGTCATATAGCAAAACCAGTATCAATATCCCTACAGAGAGCCTCATTCAGCTGCACCTCACATATCTACTCCCTGCAGAACAAAGGCGGCATCGAAGGTGGAGCCAGCAACAAACTATATTAGAAAGAGGCCCTCTGCTTCCTCAGTTCTCCCACCTTCTCCAACACAAGTGTACTCATTTAAATGTCAACCATAATTAACTTGGACGAAGGGGGACTCATCTGAACACTGTCAGCATAACAAGAGGGACGGGCGCCTTATTATTCCATAACCCCCTGCTCTTCCTAACATGTAGCATGCATTAATTCATTACTGACAGGATGAGCAAGCAGTAAGCAACACTTGTAAGGAGGCTTATGTATGCCTGAAATATACTTGGTTATTGTCTGTTTGTCCTTCAACTAAAGTCTTTTGCTTCCCCTGCTTCTTATGTTCAGTGTGTCTTTGTGCATATTATTGGTCCCAAGCAACATGTCTTTCTACACTTTCCACTGTGGAAAGTGGGTTTTATATGTTTGCAGACTTATCAGCTATTTCTTCTTTGAATTGACCATATTGAAATTATTCACGTTTATTTTATACAGTCATAAAATGTTGATATACAGTAGACATGGTGAAGTTTAAAATGTCTGCATTTACATAACACTGAACCACAAATATTCTTTTAAATGGACAAGAGATTGAGAGAGAGACACAAAGAATGAGAGTGATAGAGATACTTCATATAGAGTGGCAGTACTTTCAACCACTGTGACTGCATCAGTGGTCTAACGCTGTGATTATTCCATTTCAGAGCTTAATGAGAAGTGTGGCATTCTCCAACACGACTTGACCTTAGATCTCTGAACGGATGTATGGAGCTCTGATGAAAATTTAAACATGCTAATTTGCACTGGTGACTTCACTGTTCATAAGATGTGAGTTCTCTGTGAGAGGAGATGCACATTCACTGTTCCCATTGTTCTGTTCTCAAAATGTGACTGTTACTCAGTCTGACAGACTTCTCAGGCTCATATTTTTTTATTTTCCCTGCCTACTACAAGGACACACTTTAACAGCTGTACATCCTAAATGGGAAATTCAGCCTGTCTCAAGGGCCCAACTGCAATTTTGTCCACCTGGGACTCACAACAGTTTTAGCCATAAAATATTTTAGGCCAACTTCACTGTGAAGCATAGATGGCTTAGACGTCACAGAGAACATCAGTAATATTTTATCACCAAACCATCATTAAAGTACATATGCAGCTCTTAACATGTTCTTTGGATAATGGCTGTTCCCTTTTACCACACTGAACTGCAAGCTCTAAAACATTCTTCGCTTTCATTTCAATTTACTAAAGTTGTAAAACACTGAAAGCCATTGCAAACTTGTCAGAAGTATCAAATTGTTGTATATATCCAATGACAGAATATTGGCCTATAAGAACATTTTTATGGGTTCTCACTTCTTTCCTAGACAGAGTGTTGACAAAAGCAATCGGCAATACTTTTTGTCTTGGCCTGCTGTAGCACGGAGCTCGTGGCGGAGACCGGCAGGGTGTAGCATTGACATAAATCCCTGAGGGCACTGCCACTGCTGATACAGAGAGGAAGCAGCGGTAGTGAAACAGCTAGAAATCCTTCAGAACACAACACACAGACAACAAGGAGCTCAGAGTGACTAATGTGAGCAAAGAAGCTCAGTGTCTTGGAATATAGTCACAAATTAAGATACACACATGCACGCACACTACTGTTCTGAAGAACAAAGGAGGACCAGAGACTATAGGAGCTTTCTCTTGCATCTCTGCCAAGTACTCATGGTGTTCACTGATCTGGCTGTTGTGTGTGTCCATGGACACAACCCCCCTAACGGGCCCCACCCTTGGCCCTCATGCATAAAACATGGGTTCTCGAAGAGGCCCAAACCCCTGCGACGGCACACTCGTGCAATCAGAGACAATTGGAAAAATCACAACAGTGTTACATACGCAGATAAACACATACAGAAGCAGACAAACTTGTTAACCATTTGTGCTGGGTGTAAAGGAAAACAGCCATTTGTAATCTGCACTGCGAATGTGCCTTTTATTGTTGGAGAGGTTGCAGAGTCAATCTAAAGTGATACAGCTCAGCTACAGCATATAGGCGGCATATAAACAAATGCAAAGAGCTGCTTCAACAGAATCACACAACTGTATTGATTGCCCTCGACGCTGAAGGAAAAGACAGACACATGAGGCACTGAGGCGCTCTCGCACATCCCAGCACCCAGCAGCAACAGACCTGTTACTCTATTGTTTCTCAGTCTGCCTTTGCTATGTGTTGACGGACACTCACACGTGATTAAAGACTGTCCACTAACAGCATGACGCTGCTGGCTTAAATGGAGCAGGTCTAATTACTGCAATAAGGGAGAGAATGGTTGGGGTGCATACTAAAAAGAAATCCATACACAAGTGCACAGGGAGGAGACTGCTTCTTGAACATATGTTTGACGGTTCCACTGTGACAACCACAAAAGAAGAATGAGTGTGGGAGTAATATGAATGAAGGTCACAGACAGGAAATGTGATGCATGGTGATTTAGACGGGTAGCTAAGCTGTAAATCAGGTCTTGTCAAAACTCCGGTCATCTAATAATAGCCCACAAGTGAGTGGCACTGCCCTGCTGTGCACTTCACAATTTACAGCCAAATAGTTCCATAAGGAGTCAGAACGAGGCAGAAATGAACACAAGAAAGGTTGTTTTAAATGTCAGAATTTCACATCCTTATCCTTCTTTGAATCTCACAAAGACACACAAAGGATGAAATATGAATGCAACTGCAGATGTACTAATATTGATTATTGGACTTGAGAGCCAATGACAAGCTAAAAGGGCAGTCGATGAAATTCCCCATGCTTCAATTCCACGTTATTGGTCATGTACAACAGAAATTTAAGCAAGTGGATTTTCTGCATTTTTCATGCGAGCAACTCAGATGTATCTAATGAAGAAATGTAGATTAAATGGTGATTATTTGAATGACCCCTCGCTGATTTTTTTTTGCCTAATGGCCCCAAAGTAATGATCCATTTCTTTATTGCTCAGTTAAACACACGCACACAAAAAGATCAACAGAGAATAATTAACAAGGTGATTAAAAGCCCAAACTGTGACGTGTTTTCTATGAAAGCTCCTACTGCAGTGACCAAATCAGCCAATCTGATGAGACAGTTCCATGTTTTTTTTTACAGACCTATGGTCACGTGAAGTTTTTTTTTTTTCCTGTGCTGGGGATGATTCATTGATATGACAGAGGCAATGATGCCAGCAGTGGGATGCACATCCCACAGCACCATTCAGACCTGCAGCTATGGCGTAAAGCTTCAGTGAACCCCTCATGTTATAATGTCATCACCCTCCCTCACATCTACTGCCTCCAGACCCTCAACACATACATACACACACACACACACACACACACATTTTAACCGTTTGCTCCGCTCTTCATTGCACCCCTTGCTCCACCCCCACAAAACCTCTCAAGCCTGTGACATCATTAAGCACAAGTTGTTCAAGCAAGGGTGATGACTGCCATACCCACCCCCACCCCCACCTTGGTAAACCAGTAAAATACAGATGAAGCCCATAAATAATGGAGATGGTGTACAGTGCTATTCCAGCGTGCAGAGCCCACCCTTCCACAGCCTTTAAATAGGAATCCCTGAAATAGCAGGCCCTTTGCTGGGACACTAGAAATGGCATTTTAATGCAGATGGGATATTTTATTGGCTCCTTGCTCCACTACAACAACCCCCCCCTCACCCTTCCTCCTCCACCACCCTGCACCCAAGCATGGGCACTTCTGTGATCAATCTGCTGGTTCGTGGTGCATGCTGCTTATCACCTACGAAAGGAAAGTCTTCCTCTGACACACACTCATTCTCCTCCTTTAATGCTTTAGCACATCAACACCCTCCTGTGTCAGTACCTGCATTAGCAAAAGCATCAGATGAGACACATCTGCCACTTGGTCTCAGGTGGCAGATGTACATACGGACTGCAGGGCTCAGGAACCAGGCCTATTGATCATTTATATTAAAAGCTCTACAACCTGTACACACAGTGGGATCTTAGAAACATGTTTTCTTGTTATTTTTTCACCTTTCAATTTTACTCTTTCTTTTCTTTATTATGACAAATACATGTCCTGTCATACCTTATACATTTTTGTTGTATTTGGCATGTGATCAGTATTGCTTTTTTACCAATACACGTGGTGGTCCAGTACAAACTTTGCAGGTATTTATTATAACATCCTGAGAGGGGCATGTGTACCAAATTTCATGGCAATCTAACCAACTGCTGCTGAGATGTTTTATTATTTCACTGCTCCAAATGTAGAGTGTAGATGTTGAGAAAAGTCAACATGACAGGATAGCATGACCCCCAGTCATTTAATGCAATCAAACACCACACTAACAGAAGGTATGAGTTTTTTTTGTTGTTGTTGTTGCAATAAATGGCATATTACAACACATGGATTAGCTAAATGTCAACCAAAGAAAAATACGTTTCGCCCACTTCAGTTACCAGGCTAGTTTTTCCTTTTCGTGATTTTCCAGCCTTTCCTTTACATGTCTTCATTGGCTCCCTGTAAAATCCAGAATTGATTTTAAAATGCTTCTCCTTACATATAAGGCCCTCAATGGCCAGTCTCCTTCATATCTCAAAGAGCTGATAGTACCATATTATCTGAACAGATTGCTTTGCTCCCAGAATGCAGGTCTGCTTATGGTTCCCAGAATCTCTAAAAGTAGAATGGGAGGCCGAGCCTTTAGCTATCAG